>CM057821.1:59182109-59687109 GCA_030067965.1 Latrodectus elegans | reverse complement strand
AGTTTTGTAAAGCAATCAAGATAGTGCACTATGCTTATTGGTGATGCAAAATTAAATAGCTATAAAGTTTTGATATTTATTTACTAATTGGCCGTAATTTAGCCCTTTGTTACTTGACTTGCAAAGTAGAATGTAAAGCTCATTGATCTAAGCAATGTTATTTAGTATGTTAGTCGTTTTCTGTTTGTAAGATCCCATTTATTGGCAAAATTGTTTATTGTCATTAAACATATCAGTGTTGCTATTTATACTTGTGAACTAATAATAAAATTAATATTTGTGATAAAAAATTAACCTTTCTAATTTTAAAAACATTCTCCGAGAAGATAAATATGCTTTTGCATCCATTTAAATTAATTTTCAAAGAACGTTTCCAATCTGATTAAAGTACTTAAAAATCGCATTAACCACTTCTTAAGGTGTAAAAAAATTGTTTATCCATGTAATGTATTTTGTATGTGTGTGAATAAAATAGTAAAGGGGTGTTAAATTTTGTTGTATAGCTGATGACCCATTCATGTGATGTGTGGCATCTTACTTTGCCATAATAAAGAATAATTCATCTAATGCTTTTTTTTGAGTTTCATCAATGGCTTCTGAAAAATGGTTATATACCATTTAGAATGGACTATCCTCTTTATCGCTCTAACATCACAGAGAGTGACTATCAAGGAAACAAACAAGCCATTTGCTTCAATATGTTGCTTCTACTAACAACTTTTGTTAGATTTGGCTTGCTTTTTATAAAACCCATATATTCAATTTCTATTTTGTTTCAAGTTCATGAATACAGCCATGATCCATTGTTTTTGTAGGCGTTATTTTATTGGAAAATTTTCTTGGCATAAGTTGTGCCAAAAAATTAATCATTATTGTTCCATATCTTTTTACTGTAGTGCAAATTTTTTAATGGTTAAACCTTAGAATTTTACATTCTTTAATGAGAACTTTTATTATAAATTTGTGGAAAAGCATGATTATTTTTTTTTTTTTTTTTTTTTTTTTTTTTGCAATTTTAAGATTTAAATGTTGGAAAGTACACATGATTTTTATGAATTTCAGTGAAATTTCTGTACATGCATATTAACATTTATGTTTAAATACTTACTTTTTATTTATTTTTATTTCTTCATTTTGAAAGTAAAGAATAATACAATTAGAGCATACAATAATAACCCAAGTGGTTGTTATTGACTCCTGGGTGTCAATATATTTATACACCACATGTCTTTAGATTGAGCCCTAATGTAGCATAATTAGGGTTCATTCTAATCAAGGGAATAGATAAATAAATGACATTGCTATTCAATTAGATTCCCAAAATGCAGTATGTGCAACTTTGATTTGCCTTCTACAGTGATCCCTCGTTTTTCGCAGTTAATGCCTTTAGCGAAAGCTCAAAAATTGTGGAGTAGGATTTGCACTAAGAATTTTCGTATATGTGGGTACACAAATGTATTAAATATGTGAGCAGTATTTATACTTAACACATTTAAGAAAATAACAATCATATACGTATTTACTAAAGCATGTCATTGCTAATTAATAAGGTTAATTACAAAACTTTATACTGTAATAAACATGAACCAGTATTGCTTTCTGAGAGAGGCAAATAGTATTGTGTTGGTGGCTGAGGAAAGGCTTTCACTTGACTTGTAGAAGTTTTAGGCTTACTGGAAAACTCTTTCGCTTTAGGTGCTGATAATAGAGCAGGGGCTTAACTTTGGAGAGAAACATGGTGACGGATAGTTGTTGCCTCTTTTCTTCCAAAATTCCCCTGTACAAGGACACAACCTTGTCAATGCGATTGATGAACTCTTATGCTTGAACTATATTGTCGTCAATGTCTTGTGCAAATTGTTGCATTGCTCTTCATATATTAAACAGTTGTTTCAGATTTTCCATGGTAAGGCCATGATTTCAGTTTCTTCTTTGTCTTTTCATTTTCTTCCTCACTTGCAGACTTTTGTCTTTTTGAGGAGATCTTCATCGATCAGTCAGTCTGAGTGGCATTCGAGGGCACTGGTTTCTTTTGTCTTGTTGACAAATCTTTCATTCCTTATATATCTTCCCTCTCTCATCATGCTTAAAGTTTCACTTTTTCACTGTTTAACTTCTTGGACACCTTGAATGAAGTTTTCGCACGTGCAAAGGGCTTAGGAGGCATTATAAGAGCTTAATAAAAAAAATTATCACTTAAGCAAAACAAGTTATTGCCACCACAATACTAAAATACAGTATACAAGACAGTCAACATCATGGATAAGACTGGTGAAATACAACAAGATGTATGCTAGATGAGGCTGCAATGATAATCAGACAATCAATTCACACATATAAATCCACTCATACTCTTATTGCTAGATGTCACAATTGAAATCAATCAAATGCCTTTATGAGACCCTGTAGTATGTATTCTGTGTCAGCTCATCTTTATTTAAGACGCAAGAATCCTTCTCTCTCGCGGGTCAACATGAAACAACTCTCCTTTCCGCAATGTGGCTGCCAACATGGGTTTTTGGAGAAACATGATAGCACTGAAGCCACACAAATCATGAAGTGCGAATTGATGAGGGAACACTGTATTTGTGTAATTGTAATTCAGTAAGTAAAGTTATTACAATGGATTATTCCATATTTACTTTCTCATCCCAGTATAATTTCTAAAAATAATTCATATTTTACAATCATTTAAACAATTATTTCCTGTTATTGTTTTATTCATTATTCAAAGAATGAATACAGTGTGTTATTCGTTCTTTGACTTATATGAACTGGTATTCTCTGAAAGATGGCATAAACTGTCTATGTCGTATCATTTTTTTTATCCTACTCCCGACCTTTGTTTTTTAACCATTAGTGTATGTTGAGTAGCCCAATACACTCTAAAATAAAATGAGAAATCATCTTCCACAGAACTGAAAGAAAGCAATAGGCTGCACAAAGCGACAGGTGTCAATCATTTAGTTAGAACAGGGAACACCATGTGAAGGTAACTGACATCACCCTCCAAGAATTAGAGCAGCATGTCAAGAGTAGGGTCATATCATTGTTTAATCATCTCGCATTTTTTACGTAATAATTTTGGCTCTTGAGTGTCGTGACATGTGTTTTGTCAGTAGCGCTCATAGATTTCCCTTTCCTATGAATGAAAGAAGAGTGTTCTTTAATTTTAGCAAAAAAGCCACAAAATTGACAAAATTAAAATATCACTTTGATAGAATGTAATTAGATACAAAAAATAAGTTTTCCTTATTTATATTAAAATTTTATACAGCACAACCACTTTACAATTTATGAAGTTGCCATCTTTAAAAGAGGTTAATATATTCTATATCTTTCAATATATAGTATATTTTATATTTCTCAATATACAATAAAGGAAAATCTTATTCAACTGAAAGTATAATACTTATTGTTTAAAGTTTTCATAAAAATTGTAATTAAAAAATGTATTCTGTTCGTAATTTTAGAAACTTATTTGAGTGTATTCAGTAGAATAATATGAAAATAATAAATCAGGTGAAATAATTAAAATGTGGAAAATATAGTTTGAAAACTAAAAGAAATTTCAAATTTTATATTTAATTTTTGAAACTGCATTTGAAAATTCTTTTTATAGCTCTTGTAAAAAATATTAAGTGTCAGATTTATTGACAAATTTTGACTTACAAATATTATAAACTCACTAAAGAAACAATGCAACTGCTTTGAAAGAATTCTTGAACAAATTTCTAGTTTGTTCAAGAATTCTTTCAATGCTTGGAAGAATTCTTGAACAAACTAGAAATTTCAATAAATAATGTAGCTGCAGTAGCTAAAGGTGGGGTGCCTGCATGGCAGGCTTTCATCAAGATTTTTTAATTTATTTAACGAAAATGTACTATTTATTGTGGCTGACGTATAATTCATTTAGTTACATATATCTCAGTAATGATATTCATCAAAATATATAAAATTAATTCAAGCACCAACAGTTATTTTAAGCTTACAAGTTAAGGTAAATATAAGTTTATACATTGCTCCATATAAATTTTTTAATATTTTTCAAATTTAAAACAAAGTATAATTTAAAAAGAACTGAAAATATGTATAATCAATCAGCTCTAAAAATAGTGATTTTAAATTATTCATTGGAGATTCAAAATATGAATGTTGTAAAATAGATCTCGATGCACTTCATTTTTTTTTTTTTTTTTTTTTTACCAAGTTAAAAATATTTACAAGGTAATGTCATTGAATTATTAGTTAGCTGTGTAAGAAAGAGGCTTTTTAATAATTATAATATAAATCATTAAACATAGATATTTTTGCATAAATTTATAGTTTTAGTTTAATAGTATAAATTTATGCAAAAGTATCCAAAATTTTATGTGCTATATTCCTTTTCAATTCTTTTCCCAAGATTATATGTGGTTGAATCTTACTTAAGCAGTGAAGCTGAGCTGGTAGCTGAATGCTTAGCACTCTTGCCTTTGATTCAGTAGTTTGTGAGTTCTTATACCATTTTGGGCTTGGATGTTTACAATGGTTAAGAATACACTTTAAATTTCCCTGTCTAATTAGGTCTACTTTAATTAGGATGTTGTCCTATTAGCCTCCTTGTGCAAAATGTGATTGTTGAGTAATCAATTGACAAACAATCTAAAATCTAAATCTATAATGGAATAAATAAAAAAATGACAAATGAATATCCGTGAAAATGGTAATATCAAAAATTTAAGCCTGTTTTTTTATGCTTATGTATGAAATCAAATTTCCAAGCAATGAAAAAAATTATTAAAATCCCAAGTTAATTTTTTTTAAGAAGTGTCATTTAATTATTGTTGGAAAATATTTTCATGTTCAAGTGAATAATGATTTAAAATGAAGCTATAGATTTTTATTTTTCTTAAATATCAAGCATAGCAGAAATTTTGAGAAGAAAAATTTTCAAACCAATAATATCAGAAGTTGAAAATTAAACTAATTTAGTACATAAATTACTTTTTCTCAAAATTTCTTTTTCTTTAGATAAAATATGAAGTGCTGTGGAAGAATTTAGAATTAAAATTTTAACATTACTATACAGTCACATTACTGGAAATATTAGTAATATTATAAGTTCTTTTTTCATGTCACTGAAAATCCTTTATACTGAAAACTTAAAAAGGTGTATATTTTTGCTATCAAACTGTCATTGTTCCATAGTTTTTAAGCAATAAACTAAATTAATTCTCTTGCATCTTGTAGAATAGCTGGATGTTTTTTCTTAATTGTAAGACTTGCTAAATATTTGTTAATTCGTATTTAGTATTTCTGATGTTAGACTGCACTATAAATTCATCACTGAATTTATTTTGTGCCTTCCAAAGCAATTCTTAAACTAATTTTTTAATATTCAATTTGTAATTTAATATATAATATATAATTTTTAATAACTTATTGTAACTTTAAATATTGATAGTATAAGTTTAAGTACTGTTTTGAATATATGAGGCAAATTTTTCAATTATGTCCATAAAACATTGATTCTTTAATCTTAATATGAAAATAGGAAGAAAAATGCAAATGTAGAATTTGCATTCTCTCTTGATTAAACAAAAAAATTTTAATGTATCTTCTCTGTTTAATAATTTCATTAATCCTTATGATAAAAATTTGCAAAAGAAATAGTGATGCTTTAAAATTAATATATAAAAAAAAGCTTATTACCATTATGACAAGCCTTTATTGACTGAATAAGTAGATTATGCTCATTGTCAAATATTAATAACATACCTATTTTTTCTATGATAATAGAAAAAAGTTTTTGGTTATGGTTTTTATTTCACAATTTTTTTCCCTAATAGTTCAATTCAACTTATTCTAAAAGATACCATTAAAAATATTTTATCAGTGTTAAATTTATTGCATAAGTAGGGGGTATAGCATTTAAAACATTTGGGGAGTCTTCCAAAAATAAATTTTTCTTCTTTTTTTTTTTTGGAAAATTGTATTGAAATGAGATTAAATGTAGAAATTGTCGTTTGACATTCTTTCAAATTTTTAATTTAATCCATTAGTTTTGTGTTACTGATTTAATGTCAGCATATTGTGTTTTTCTTACCAAATAAATTGTTGAGTGATTCTTTAACTTTTTGCAGTTAAGACACTGAATGTCTACTTAAAGCCAAAGTTAATAAATTTGTTAAGTATGTAAAACTCCATAAATACTTATTTGGCAATATATTTTTTTCGTACCCCAAATCTCTGTCAAGAAAACAGATATGGCCCTGCAGGCTTTGGCCCTATAGGTGCTGTCATGCCACTAAATTTAGTTATTTTTATTTTTTTATTTATTATTATTTCTTAGGTAGTATTATAAGTTTCTGTCTAATGAAAGAATTTTACTGAACACACGCACACACACACACACATGTATTCCAAAATATTAAAAGTAGGTAAAATTTGATTTTCGAAACCTTTTATTTTCATTTTTCTTAGTTATTTAAAAATTATACTTTCCTACAATTTCTTAATAAAATATATTGTTGATTTGCTAACATTCTACCTGTTACTTCAATAGCTCATGAATTCAATTTTTTCTTTGAGTAAGCCACATTCTGATTTGCTGTTTTTTGACTTTTTAATTTTATTCTTTATATTATTATAAAAATGGTGTTTTATTACAAGAAAAATTTTTGAATGCAATAACTATATTTGTAGTTTTACATACACCTAAAACAGTAATGGATTACACATACATCTTATTCAATTAGAGCAAATTAAAAGAAATTTTAAATTATTTACAATATAAAATAATTAGTAATATATAAAAAAACAATAGGATTTTTAATACATAAATTTTACAAATCTTTTACAATATGGTATATCACAAAACACAGTACTGCGCACAAGCTTATATATTGCACTCTTTACAATAAACTCTTGTCTCATGCCTTATTCTCTCCCATTTTTCAACAGTTTTATGACAGTATATAAACCACTGCCCAGTTGGAGTAAGTTTTTTCTCCATTGATGTGGGATGTATTCTAAAAAGTGTCTACTTGTGAGACGTAGTAAGCTTACCCTAGTATGTCTTGGTCCTGGTTGCAGAACATTCGGTTTATTTTGTTCAGATGATATTGTGAAGGTCATTATTTTTCGCTTCTTCTGCTGAAATATACAAAATTGAGTTATGTAACACATGGTCTTGTTAATTGAGAAATATTTTCTAGTAATATTTTTTTCCTCATTTACTAGCAACTGAGTAGTCTGTGAGATGTTGATCGACTTTATCAACACACCTCATAATGTTGTTGTAATCATGGACTGCCTTCAGTTTCAATTTCTTTTCTTTTTTCTGACCTTCAAACTCAATCATCTTGGTTTTATGGACTGAAGAAAAGCATACAAACATCCTTTTCAAGCCATTTTATAGCAGTAACTTTCCACATTTAAAAACAAAACATCGCCTTTCTTAATATTTTTTTTTTAATATTGGTGTTTGATCCTGAGGAATCTAAGTAGTTTCTGAATCAGACACATACGTTGGTGAAAAAAGTAAAATTGTTTCCAAAACTTAACAAAAACTAACTGAAACTAAATGAAAAAGCGAAACTATGTCTTTGTTTATCTGAACAACTGACAACACCCACATTTTCCCTCCTCCAACCAAAATCAAATTTGGTAAAAAAAAAAAAAAAAAACTAGGACCACTTTTGTGCCATCTATTAGAAAAATAGGGAATTAAATATCCTAAAGCTGAAATGAACCCACATTGGACTTCACAAAATAGAAGCGTTAATTTTTCTTCTGCCCTAAGTCAGTTCAGGCATCACAAATACTGCATGTAGTTGTTGTCTGAACTGGATTCATCTGATACTGGCAAGGGGTTAACAATTTGTTGATTTATTATTCTTAAGCTTATTGAGTTGGTAGCTGAATGGTCAGTGTTCTGGCCTCTGGTACAACCTATTTATTCAGTTTCCATCTTATGTGACAATATTTATAGTAATTCAGAGCTCTTTTTAAATTGTAAATCCTGGTCCAGTTTTCATTTGCAAAAATTGACTGTACAACGTATGTGAGACCAAAACTGCTTTGGTTGACATTCATATTGTTACAAGATTCACTCTGAACTGTTGCTTCCAGTCCAATTTAACTTCTGAGTATAAGAAATGCCATACAACATCAACCAAACCCAAACTCATCTGAGTTATGATTGTTTTTAAGTGTAAAGGACAACCTAATATTTTCAGTTTGCTGGAAGGCATTTTTTTATCATCTATTACTTAAGTTACTCTCCAAGAAGATGTTTCATAGATAGTGAGCAGTATTTGTGTTGAAATCTTGGAAAGAAGGAAAGAAATCTTGAAACGTCCAGCACCCATCCCAACAGTTGTGCATGCAGAAGTACAACATGCATCTTTTGTTCTATATAGTTGAGATCAAAACCATGATTTTCCACTCTTAAGAGTGGTGCCTTGCTACTATATCACCATGAACCCTTAAGTTTTAATATTTACTGAGGTTCAAAATTCATTTCAAACATAGATCCTTGTTGAATTAGCCTTTGTACATAAAAATTGACCATGCAGTGACAAGCCAGTCAACCATATTTTTAGTCAGAAATTCAATTAATTTCAAAAATTATTTATAGAATAGTTTTGTGTAGACTAAAAAATTATTTCATTCTATATAATCACTGATAAAATAATTACTTATGTAGTTTGCTTTGTTTTTTTTATCTTTTTGAAAATGTCCTACCTAAAATCTAATATTGTTAATTCTTAACATAGCCTTTTCACCCGACAAGTTTTCCCTCTGAAAATTAAATGAAATGTAGTATTTCAAATTCAGTCTTAATTCATTTACTGTTCTTTTGATTTTTTTAATTCAAATACATAAATTCTTCTTGTTTACTATAAACATTTAAATTGGGCACATATTTTAAGTTATATCCAAATTCATACCTGCCAACTTTTACGCATCGTGCGTAAATTTTACGCGAATTCGCCAGGTTTTACGCTTTTACTGATAGCATGAATTATTTTACGCGTTTCGATTCTACTGGGCAAAGTTTAAAAAAAAATTATATCTTAGTACATAATGGCGATCTTTTCTCACAAGCCATAATGAGAAACGGAAATTTGCACCGCATTCAACCCATTTCCGAGAGAAAACTGATTTCCGAGACTGTGGTCGCAGAGGCTCGAGCGGTCTGAAGATGCACATGTCAAACCTATCGGGGTGGGGAGAGGAAGGTTCCAGCTTTAAAAACTATAGACGGGGAAAAGAAATTGTAGAGGTATAATCTTGTTCCTTAGTCTTACTGATCAAAACTCGGCGCCATTCATTTTCACTACTGTGATTGGTGGACTGTTGCAGATGGGCGGAGTTAACTCTGAGGCTTTCTTGGGTGAAAGCAAACATTTGCGCTGTATCGTGACTCACGTGGTTGTTGAATATTTGTGAAAATGGCTGTGAGTAAACCTAATAAATCTTATTTTCAGTCTTTTAAAACTAGTTATAGTGTTGAATTTCCATGCATTAAAGCATCAGCTAAAGGAGTTAAGTTTGCTCATTGCGTAGTTTGCAACTGTTATTTTAATATATCTCACGGCGGTCGTTTTGATATTTCTCGTCATGTCAAAGGGCCAAAACATGTGCAGGAAGCAAAAGTACAGCAAGCACTTCTAAAATGGATGCTTATTTTAAAAATGATACTCAAGAAGTCACTCGGTCAGAATTATATTTCATCTCGTTCTTGATTGAGCACAACATACCACTCAGCGTTTCTGATCATGCTGGTCCTCTTTTCAGGAAAATGTTTCCTAAAAGTGAAATTGCAAAGCGTTATGGATGCGCTCGAACCAAAACTTCTGCCATTATAAAGGAATTAGCATCGGACAAAAAGGAAAATGTGGTTAAACTCCTACAAAATTCACCCTTTTCTGCTGCTTGTGATGGCAGTAATGATAGCGATTCAAAATTATATCCCATTGTTGTTAACTTTTTCAATCCCATTCGTAAAACTATTCAAAGCTGCTTATTGTCACTTCCATGTTTATCAGGGATGCAACAGGAGAAAATATAAGCACATTAATTTTAAATGAATTTGAACGATTAAATATCCCTTTTAAGCATTGCATAGCCTTTGGTGCTGATAATGCAGCAGTAATGCAAGGGAAAAAAAGGTGTGATAACCTATTTAAGAACAAAGCAAGAAAATTTAATATCTATTGGTTGCTCTTGTCACTTGATAAATCTTGCCTCTGAGAAAGGTGCAGCAAGCTTGCCAATTAAAGTTGATGAAATCATAATTGACATTTATTATTATTTCAATCGGAGCTCGAAAAGAAAAGAAAGCCTGAAAAATTTCAAGAATTGTGCGACAAAGATACGCAAAAAATTCTTAAACATGGTTGTACACGTTGGCTTTCATTACAAAAAAGTCTTCAAAGACTCGGAGGTCAATGGGATCCACTTTTCAAATATTTTCATGATATCGTTAAAGTGGAAAAATGTACTTATTCTGAAAATTTGGCATCTTACAGCATACCAAAAATAGCAGCAAAAATTCTGAAGTGAATATGCAATGCATCAAACCAAGTTTAAAGCGAAAAAGATGTGAAATGGAGTCAGAGAATAGTACAAAGAAATCTTTTGGTAAAGATAATAAATTGAAATCTCAAAATATGTCTAGAGAAGAGAAACTTTTTCTTTTCTTATCATCTTCCTTAAATAAAGCTTATAGTTTGTTTTTGCTTTACACTATAAAGATATTTGAAAAATATAATATTTTATTACAGTCCAGTCATCCACAAATTCATAAACTTAAAGATATTATGTATAGTATGTTCAAAGAACTATTAACTAAGTTTGTTAATCCATCCATGATTCAAATGTACCTTTGTTAGAAGTGGATTATCATTCTTTTGATAATCAAAAAGAATCTTGTGATTTAATCATTGGAAATAGTACATCTGATGTTGTGGCAATATTATCTGATGAAGAAAAAGCAATTTTTTCTGATGTTCGGAAGTATTTCACAACTTCTTGTGATTATATTTTAAACAAATTTCCAATGAAACAAAATCTTTTGCATCATTTGCAGTTGCCAGATGTGAATAAACTAGATGAAGCCAAATTTTCCAGTGTAAAGTACTTTGTTCAAAAGTTTCCATTTCTGCTGCCAGTTAATGATGGTGAATCTGAGGATGTGGCTATGGATGAGCTAGAAAATCAATTTTCTTCATTGCAAACCGAAGACTTATCTAAGTTGAAAAATGAAAAGATTGATTCTCTGTGGTTTCAAATTGGTGAAATAAAGAGTGTAGATAAAAGTTTCAAATATGATAGAATATCTAAATTTATGTTATCTTTATTAGTGATACCCCATAGCAATGCAGAGTGTGAAAGAATTTTTAGTTTAGTGAAAAGAATCGAAATGAATTTAGAAACTCGCTATCAAATAATAATTTAGAAAATTTGCTTATTGTGAAATCTTTAAGTGATGGATTTTGTTATGAGCAAGAGTTCAGTAAGAGTTTGTTAGAAAAGGCTAAAAAAGCCACAGTTACATCATTGAATTCTTCTACTGTATAAAATATTAAAGAAATGTATTTAATCAAGAAAATTTTGTATGGAGTTTTTAATCTTTAACCCAGAATTTTTATTTTATTAACTTTAATTGATTTAAAGGCTATTGTGTGTAGCAGAAATATTTCAACAGAGTGCAGTTTAGTGTCATTGTGGGATGCAAAGTATTTCCTTGTAAGTATTTTAATATTCAGTAAGCACACAAATTGTAGTGTATTATGAATGCATTCTGGAATCTATGGCTTTTAATTATTAAATCTTTAGATGAATTAAATTCTTAACATCTGCATTTTTATTAGTTAATTTACTATTAATTAACATAAAATTAATTATTCAAGTAATAAATTAGTTAATTAAATTACGAAAATATATATCTAATATGTAATTTTTAAAAGAAAAAGTTTTACTGAAATACTTTTAATAAATTAGTTAATTAAATTAGTAATAAATTAATTAATTAAAGTAATAAATTAGTTAATTAAATTACGAAAATATATATCTAATATGTAATTTTGAAAAGAAAAAGTTTTACTGAAATACTTTTTCGAAAGTTGGCAGGTATGCAAATTTATTAAGCTGCTTTGGAAAGGATTTTTTCAGTACAGATGCAATATAAGCACATTTTACAGTAGAAAATAAAATGATTTTAATAGAGTATTTTATATTGTATAATTTCGGTTTAATCGCCATTTTTATAAATATTTGGGTTTAGGTAAAAGTTATTATATTAAATTTTAAAAGCCTTAAAATTGACTTATTTAAAATAAATGTGTATTAAGTGAGTTTAATTTTTTTTAAATATACTAGCAAATCATTATTTTTGTAAATAATAGTATTTGGTAATTTTTAAGATAAATTTTTGATTAAACTAAAAATTATTTAATCATTTCACTTATTTTAATTGGGTTTTTTCTTAATTCTATTTAAATATCTAATTTTGTAATCAAATATTAATAACTCAAAGCTAAGCATTCTACTGTTTAGCTAGTTTTGGAGATTTGAAAATTCTGTGTTTTTCTTATTGCTAACTATTCTCATCTTTTGTTGTACAAAACGTTTCTAGTTCAAATTGATTTGAATATTTTATTCTTTTAAAAAAGTTAAATTAGTGCAAGTATTGTTTTGTACTAAATTAACTTTTTTCTTGTAGTATTTAATAAAAATATTGTACAAAATACTTGAAGTTTTTTTAATATTACTCTCGTTAACTTCTGCTATTTCGCGAGCGTATGTATTTGTCGTTAAGCTGTTGCAATGAATGCCTCCGGTGTATATATTTGGCTTTCCAAAATATGCTTCTCTGCAATGCACTGCTGTCAACAATACTAGACCTATGACTTTGGAATGCAATAGAATGTCTTTGACTTAGTTTATGCTTGTTTTGTAAAAGTGAACTAAGTCAATTACAATGGAAAGTGGGCGTCTTCTTTTCACCCGATACTCTGCATAACTCTGTGCACATGCGTGACAATTGTGCTATTGAGGATCGAATCTAGTAAGTTTTCCTCAACAGTTTAAAGGGTTAAATAAATATGAAGTTGAAAATTATTTTACCAAAAATTTTTCAAATTGCAGTATAATGTCATTAAACATTATGATTTTTATGATGCTGATGAATTGTGTGGCATAGATGCTACATATCAAGTATTAGAATATTTAAAATTTACTGTGTAAGTAAAATTTGATCGAGTGCTAATTCGTCCCTGCTAAAAAGCAAAAAGTTTTTTTTAAAGAGAGAATTAATTAGAAATGCAGTTTCTTGCCTTATTATTTTATGGATCCGAGATGAAAAGAGATGTAAACCTGGAATTGTCACATATTCAAGCTTTTGAAGAAAACACAGTATGTCAAATTTGGAATGTGCTTTAAATAACTGGTAAGTTTTTATCAAATTTATTTCATGTCTATTTTTATTGTAATTATTTAAATTTTTTAAATTGTGGAAAAGAATTAAAGTTCCATTTAAATAGGTTTTTCTCTTTTAATTTCTATTTGCATTAGATTGAGTTTAATGCATATTTTAACTTTGGAATTATCTAACTTTACTGATAGTTGATTTGTAGCATTAAATTTTTATTTAGTTTTAGAAAATCGTTATTTGTCTTTAACCTAGTTATATATAATTTTATTTTAAACAAAATTATGTATGATTTTTTTATATTCTATTATTTGTTCTGTTAATTAAGTGCATTAGTTTCTATTCACTTTTCTGCTAAAATTGTGATTTTTTTTCTGCTTTTGTCCAATCTGTTATCTGAATAATCAGTGAATGCTGTGATTCTTAGTTCAAGATACATTTACTAGCTATAAATAGCAAATTTGACTGAAACTTAAGTGTGAATGAATGTTACATGTTTATAGCTATTCAAAATTCCCTTTATACTATAGATTATGAATCTAGTTGGTAGCTGACTGATTTATGTCTTGACCTTCTTTTCATAAATTTATGAAGACAACTTGGCAGCTAAATGATGCTTTGGCCTTCAAATAAATAGTTTATAAGCTCTATTTCCATCTTGAATTTGAATGTTTATAGTGGTTTGGAATTTCTTTTGAATTGTGTATATATATCCATGACAAATTAATATGAAAAAAATGGCTGTAGGATAAAAATCAACCAACCAACAGTTTATAAGTTCAACCCTGAATTTTTGAGTTAGTTTACATTTGAAGTCCTTTGGAAATTGCTTTGAATTTTCGAATGTGATTGAAATAGCTATTGTTCACAAAATTTTTTTAGAGTGACTAATCTAGAATTCTGCTTTGGACAAAAAGGAGGTTTAGAATTTATAATCTATGGAAGGGCATGTAATGAAGTGTTAAGTGATTATAATTGTATAACTTATTATGTATATTCAGCTATTTCAGCTATCATTTAATTTGCTAAAAAGTTTCTTTTTAAGCACTATCAATAGTCACTATAATCTAAAAATTATTTTAGCAGCGCATGCTTACTAATTTTTATTTGTCTGCCAGCATTGCAATTGGAAACATTTATCTGAATACATTAGAATTTTTATGTAAATCCATTTTTTAGTTTAATTTCAAATTATAATGAATAATATATATATTTACTTATATTCATGTACTGTTCAAAATGAAAATGTATCACTTCAGTGATTAAATTGTATAGAAAATCTTATTTTTATGGAGTGTACTTAGGAAATTTTTTCTTTAACTGTAGATTGTTTTATGATAATACAATCACATCAGCGTTTTCATTAATCGTGTACAAATAAAGTTTCTTATTGTGCTATTTATCTCTGCACATATAATTGGCAATAAATTTATGTTGCAATTAGAGAAAATCTTTTCTTACACTGATCATTAATTATTTTTTGAATGTATCAAACTTTGATATGTAATTAAACTTTGGTTTTGTGTATTGAATCATATGAGCTAGTGACTATCATTTCTTTTCCATTGCCTTTATTATGATTTTTAGTTTCCAGTGACATTCAAATTTTTCCATTTACAAAATTGGCGCAGTTTGTCCTTATTTGGACCATGCGCCATTAAACCCAACCAACCCATTTACAAAGTAAATTTTATGATTAAAATGAGAATTTTAATTAAGATTTTACTTGAGTAAATTAGTTTTTAGTAATTATATTTAGTTTGATATGTATTTAAACTTTAAATCCCATTAAAACTAATTTAGTGTTTCATTTAATATTTATCCAATCATAAAAAGTAATATCTTAAAATTATGCATCAGAAGTTTTGATAATATTTAACAATAGTTTTTAAAGTACATATTAATTTTTTTTATCTATAATCTTTCAGCTATTACAACTTTTTCAAGAAGTTTTTGCAAAATGTTACCTGTGCAATATTAACATGGTGATGGTTTTCATGAACACATGAAGAATTTCCATTCTCTTGATTTATGTGTTATTGAATGATCTTTTTCCATTGTATGAGATAATATCACAGCTTTATGTGCATGCTTTTGTAATGATGCTTAATAATTACTGGTAAATTCCTAATAGATATAAAAAAGCACATTTTTATGTGATGTTAAAGTTTTAGTTTATTTTAAGCTGATATTTATTGTGATTTATTATTAAAAAATTGTATAAATAAGGACAATATACTTTTCTTTTTTATTCTTTTGTTTTTATATAAATAAGGACAAAAGAATATTAATCTAATATTTTTAATTCAATCATAAGGATTTAATTGAAAGAAATTGGCTTTTAAATAATATCAAAATGAAGATTTATCTGCAAAAATAATTTGCAGCAAAAACAAGTGATGAATGTGCTATTTCTATATGAGTTTTACTTATACTACCATTTTTCTAAAGCACTTATAAAAGATTATTTTTATGATGGATAATTAATAATTATCTAATATAGGAGTCCTTTTGTAGATAGTTTAGATTAAGAATTTTTAGATTAAATTCTAGATGACTTGAACATATGAATTATTTGGCACATGTTTGTAATTGTTGTTTCTTAGTAGAAAAGCTAAAAATTCTGGAAAATACTGAATCTGCTTTCAGTTATTAAATATCTAAATCACTTGATTCGGTTATTATAAATTTGATTCACAGTTTATCTCTAAACTTGCTGCTGAAAGTTTGAAGAAATTAATTTGATTATTTCTAAAAGTTATCTGTGAGCTATTTCGGAAGCAAAATAGTGAAAGCTTTGAATACTTAAATTAATCTTTAATACTTCTGTATGTAATATCAAAAGTATTAGATTGTTATAGATTCAGTATTTCTTTTTCTAAAACTATTAAAATTAAAAGCTTTAAAAAAAAATGCAATGATGCTTTTGATTTTATCTTATTTTGAACTGATTATAAAATTTGAATTTTTGTTCAGACTATTTTAAAAACATTTTAAAGAATCAAGTTATTTAATTTTATGAATAAGATTTATAAAGAATAAGATAAGAAATTATTGTTGTTAACTAAGAAGTCAAAGGAAGTCTTAGAAAATTTATGAATACATACATACATATATATATGTGTGTGTGTATAAAATGTGTAAGCAGTGATAGAAACATGTTTGTTATTAAATATGTACCATTTATTTATTTGAAAAATCTCAATGTTTTACTTTAATTTCATATTGTGTACAATATGTATTTTTGTACTTTGGCATGTAAAAGTTTCCTGTGTAAAATCTTATTCATTTTGAAATAAATATTATAAGCAATTTATTAATTAAGTCTGCCTTTATTATATTATGTATATACTAGTAGCTTAGTAAATGTTACAAGGTGTCATTGGAAAGTAAATACCCTTTCTAAAAAGATAACAGAATTTTTTTTGACCAATATTATTTTTACATGAAAAACTATATATCAAACTAGTTTTCTACATAATTTCCACCAATGCTAAAACACTTATCATAATGTTGCCGGCTTTTCCACACCTTCTTTATAGAAACTTAACGTCAATGAGGATAACTATGCCTCCACCGCATTTTCAGCTTCTCATTTGATTTAAAGTCCTGTTCATCCACCTCGTGCTTTATATGTAGGAACAAGTAGTAATTGGATGATGTGCCAAGTCTATACTGCGAAACGGTTAATCAAATTGTTGACAATTTGTGTTAGTGTCACAAGCTGCTTCGATCAAGCATTGTCATGGAGCAGCACAATAATTTTTTCCAACATTTCTCTCTATTTGTTTTGAGTTGCATGCCATTGTTTTCTTAAATTATCACAATGTCATACTCCACCGACGGTTTTACTTCTTGGAAGAATTTCAGTGAGTAAATCCTTTTTGTACCCTAGAACACAGTGCATATTATTTTTTGTACTGACGTTGTTATTTTTAACTTTTATATTTTCCGAGATTGAGTGCATCTCCGCTCCATTGACTGTTCAATTTTGGTGTGACATTGCAAACCAGTTTCATCACCTGTTACAATTTGGTTTAAAAAATATTCTCCACAACTTTTCTGTATCGTGGTGAGAAATGTCAATGCACTGCCAACTTGCTTAGTTTTGTGAATGTCAGTGACAATTTTTGGAACCCATAGGGATTAATTTTTGATAACTTAAGCAGTCTATTACAATTTCATACAAAACAGTATGTGAAATTGTGGAAATTTGTTTCAAAACATTGTCATTGTGAAGCGTCCATCCTCGTGTATTTTTTTCATCAACTTTCCTCATTGTTACAACAGAAGGCCCATCACTTCGATCCTCTTTATGGAAATTTGTTCAACTCTCATTAAACATTCTAACCTACTTTCTCTCCATGACATTACTCAATTTTCTTTCAATATAAATACCTTTAATTTGTCTATAGATTTCAGCCAGTTTCACATTCCTTGCACTCGAAAATTGAATTACAGCACGAATCTCGTCATTATTTGTAATGTATTTAAAGTTATTGAGTTATACCTAAAATGTTCGTTTAATGTGTTTTATTACTAAAAGAATTATTTTTTATTATATCATTTTCATGCAGAATAGAGAGGCAACATGATTAATTTTTCTATTTTGTTGTTTTCCTATTATCTTATCTGTGGTATTATCCTTAGGTATGCAATCTCTTTATAAACAGTTGACTGGTTACATTAATAATTTTTATTTTGAATTAGAAATTGTTGATTTGTTATGATAAACATTGAAAATGTGAAATAATATATTTGTATTATATGCTTTGTCATTTTTACATGTGTATTTTGCAAATAATGTTTGTCATTATTCTATACTTTTCTCTATAAAGTTTATAAATATCTGTATTCCACCTGAAACCATTTTTTCGTTATCTAGTTAACGTTTTTCTTTATTGTTTGTTGCCTGCATTTATTGTCTTATATGATCACATTGCATAAAAAATCTTGATAGTTACTTGGAATAAAATAGCAGTTCTGTAGTCTTTGAAGAACCTAAAAATGGTAGAAATTTTTTTCCTAATATACCACTTGTGTTAAAATGTTTTGTCAACACTTACTCAAGATTTCTGTGCTTTTTAAGGTGAGTAATTATGAGAAACTGCATATATATTTTTAAATGGAGCATAATAATTAAAATTGCAGTAATATTTCAGACTTCTTTCAGATAAAAATCCCTTTATAATATTCTGGTTCGCATTTAAATATAACCTAAATTTATTTGTTGAAATGGTTTATCCCAGTACATTTCTGTAATTAAACATGAAGAAGCTTGAAAAATGCATAGCAGCCTGAAAAAATCATTTAACTTGTTATTGAAAAAGCAAGATAAAAAATATTAAATCATTTATAGAAGTTTAACAAATTATCAATGCATAAGGGAAAAATAAGTTTTGTGTTATTTTTTTTTTAAAGACTGCTTTTGAAGCAAACTATGAATGAAGTAATGAATAATCTTAACTGTAATTTTAAATTTTTTGTTTGATATATAATCTAATGTATGATACTACATCCAAAATTTAAATTTTAGAGCAACTATTAATATTGATTTTTCCCCCTACCATTCTTTTCTATATACTAAACTCAATATCTACAAATATAATACATTATAGTATTTACATCAATTTTTATATATTATAATATCTTATTTTCTGCTACCAAGGTAAAAAAATCTTTTTTGTTTTCACCAAATGTGTTTTAATTAATATTGACTTATGTATATTGTGTTATATATTGTTGAGTGGTAATTGAAATTGCTTTTTTTACAGTAATGACCTTCATTTTATTATTGTATTATCTGATTCTTAATAAATATGCGTTCAAATGATGTTTTTGAATGGCTGGTTAATAAATTTCATGTTTTATGAATATTTTCTTCATAGCATAACAATCTACTTGCCAATATTTTTACAAAGTATTATAAAAAGTGAAATTTAGATATCATGGCGAAATATTCATAATTTTATGCATCATGATTAATAGAAGTGGGAAAATATGCAAATGAATAAAAAATATATGTAAAAGAAATCTATTCATTAAAGAATGGCTTCCATGGTTAGTTATAAAGGCTGCTATATTGTCAGACCTGCTATTAATGAAACCACTATTAGTTTATTATATGAAGTAGTTTTCATCACTTTGTTATTTGTTGGATTTTGGATTGTCATATGTACTAATAAAACCTTGTGTAATGTATCTTTAATGCAAATCTGATTTATTAGTACTATTTCATTTCACTGTTGCTTAATAACTTAATCGTTACAAATTTGTATAAAAATAAAATATGGCAACAAATTTTTTAAAAATGTTGTAATACTGACAGATCTGATGAGGCAGTTTTACAGGAAAATGTCCATTCCAGTCATTATGTTTAGTGTCTACCATATTACCAGCAGTCAACCATTGTTTTAATGGATTACTGAGCCAAGAGAAGTTTGCATCAATGATTTAAATAAAAGCCTTGTCCGTAAAGAAATTGAAATATTTTATAAGATTAAGCTTTGAACTGAAAGCTCTTAAATATAATACTTAATATGCTAACATAGAATATCTTTAAGTTAAAACTTTTTAAAGCTTTTCTATTTAATCAAATCATTTCACTTCTCAATAAATGGTGATAATTATACGCTTTCTATAATATTTCATATAATACAGGCAAAGCTATGAATATATCTTATGACATGTTAGGCTTTGATTTAATAGCTTTTTCAATAAATAAGCATTAGTTTAACTAATGTTACTTTTTCTTATTAGAAATAAAATCATTGATATATTATAGTACTTTACAATAGTTGACATACCAATTAATAATTAGTTTAGAGAATCAATATCTTAATTAAAAGCATGTCTTACCATTTAGCAGCCTTTATGATAGCATGCAAGAAGATACATTCTTTACTTAATAGATTTCTTATGTATTTATTTTTATTTTTGCATTTCTCACTTTTATTAATTTTGAAATTTGTTGAAGGCTACATAAATTTTTTATGGTATTCCGTTGTTTAAAATGTAAAGTTGGTAAAATTTTGAAGTGGAAATTATGCGACAGAAATTTGCCAGTTCAACGTGAATTATTTTATTCAGCGAACAACATTTCTATACTCATTTTCTCAAGATCCCAGATTTTGATACATTATTAAATTGATTAAAATTATTTAATATAATTAAAAGCTACTTTATACACATTTAGTAGCATTCTGCTGTGGAATGTATATGGTGTTCAATCATTAAATATATAATTGCAAGCTGTCATTAACTTTATACTGGGTACTCTCTTGAAGTGCTGATAAATTCAAATGTGATGGCAAATATCAAGAGGATAAATGTCAAAGAATATGGTATCAATGTTTAGTTGGTGATGATTCAAAATATGAAATATGACTTTGAGTAGGACAAAAGATAAGTAATAAGTAAAAAGATAATTCCCATGTAAAGATAGTGTAAAACAGCTATTTATAGATCGTCTGAATTTTCATTTGCGAGGCAAAAATCTGAATGAAATCAACTTACATTACAAGCTTTTTAGATTAGTAGGTATTACAACATGATTTGAAAATAGCGTGCTTGCTTATCCAAATGGAAATGCACTACAACGCAAAGAAATATGTTGTGATGCTTGCTAATACTTTTCAGAGTAGCAGCTATTACAACAATGCTGTGAAATAGTAAGTCTGATTTATGTAAATGAATATGGAGATAAGCATCTGAATTACTTGAAAGAAAATGAATGTACCAAGAATATTTAAGTAATTTTTATCTTTATGCATATTGCTCATGCCACTTTTTTATCACTGCATTTGAAAACATTGATTCTATGAAGTGGGATCATTTGAATAAAAAAATTTGATGTTGGACATAAGCATACTTTTTGTACATTTGAAATTGATTTCCATATCACTCGACCTTTTCATACTTCCCCTTCAACAGATACATGAGTAGTTGCAACTAAAATTGCAGTGATTCATGTATTAAATATATATTGAAGTTTGCATTTATTGAAAATGTTTATTCTTCCCACCCACACAAAAGATGTAAATTCTTGTTGTCAAATGTACTTTATTCTATTTATTGGCTTTATTTGTCTCACTTGTCAAAGTCCGTTGGAGTATTTTTGTAGTTTTCATCGACTAAGCATTATTTATACAATGCTTTTTTTCTGGCATTTCTCCTTTGATGCTTACCATCATTCCTCTAAATTTATATCTACTTGAATAAAACCCTTTATAAATTTAAAACCATTAAAAATTTTATAAAAATTTTTTTTTTTTTTTTTTTTTTTTTTTTTTTTTTTGTTACGTGTAGTATACAATGTTTGTAATATTTACTTTTTATTGGACTTCTCTGAAATTTTAAACCTTATTTTGCTTAGAATATTTTATTGTTTTCATTTTACAGCAATATATTATGCTCACATATTTCACTGTAATATAATTGATGTTCTATATTGTTATCTTGCGTGTTGCAGCCGTAATAATTATTTTGATTCATTCCTTACGTAAGTTGTTAAAAATTATGAGTAATACTATATTGAGAGTGCTACTTTAAAATAATCGTGTTTTATTCCAGACATTAACCTCGCAGTTGTTCAAATGTCTTGCGTTTTTTTTTTTAAATCAAAAAGAACGTTTCCCGAAATTTCATCGAATATTTCTTTCAAATTTACTTGATAATCGAAACTAGTTTGTAGTAATTATTGAGTAATTAAATGTATTGATTTCACTTGTGTATGTTTTTCATTGAAGAAATAGATAAGCGCTTTTCTTATTTTCCAAAACAATACACTACAAATATATTTTTATATCTACTGAATATTGTTTACTCACTTTTCCATTCTGAAATTTAATGAGATATTTTTGTTTATTATGATCTGAAATTACAAATGTATATTAGTTGCTGAAAGACATGTTCTCTTTCTAGCACCCATGAAACGCAATAGGCCCTCTGCAAGAAATGGCCCAGCTGAGAAGAAGAAAAATGAGTGATATTGTTTAACACTCTGTATGTTGTATTTTATCATATAGGCAATATATTGCCATCAGATATTTTGTTATCACACTATTCAAAATTTTAATAAAATGTTGACAGCATTTTGATGTTTGTCTTTCTGTGTCTTTTTTTTTTGTCTTACATTTTAAGCCTCTACAAAAATTATACGTTACGGAATCATTTTATTTATACAATTGTCAAGTTTTAAAATTTCTATACTTCATAAAGAAATTTTGTTAAGCAAACTTGCGAATTATTTTTTCCTTTGTCGAATTTCGTAGAATCGAATGTTTGGAGAATTATTTTAACTATTGGAAATTTCCAATATTGATAAATTGCATAATGGTTATAAAATATTTTACTTCTGATGAATACATTGAAAATATTTAACTAAAATTACTGTTAACTTCTTGAGTATACAAATTAAAAATATTCTCTACATTTTTCTATATAAATCTTGATAATATAAATTCTGTATATGTGTGTTTGTATGCATTCATATCACATGATTTATTAATTAATAAAATGCTTATAAAAATTATTAAATCTGTAAAATTTGACTAACGCAAAAAGGACTAATTCAACTTGAACCAATCAGTTAAAAATGTAACCATAATGAATTTTTTAAACTGGGAACTATAAAGGTTTACATTCCCTCCCTCGCCCTTATTTTCAAGAATAAATCAGTTTTTGTAATTGTTATCTACTTATTGTTAAACTGAAAATATGTTTTTACTCCACCAAGATATTAAATTAATGGATACAAAATGGGTGCTACAATCTTTAAAAGTGGCTTCTGTAATTTGTCAAAAATTATCTTAGAAAATTTTTAGTTTTCTAAGTTATATTATTAATTTGTTCCGTAATATTTGTGATAGATCAGAGGGATAATTTAGATGAGGAATTTTATGTAATGAAACTTTTGATTTGGAAAATTTAGAATCCCTACTATGACTTATTAAATTCACTAAAGAAAGACTATATTTCTGCGTTTTTGGAAAATAAAAGGAAATTCTAACTTTGGGTTGATAATATTTATGCTAAAAAGGCATTGATGTCCTTTAAAGTTATGAGTTACTATTTATTTCATTTCGTATAATTTCAATTAGTTTAATATGAATTACGTGATAAAAATTCATAACTAGAAATAAAAACTTATAATTAGAGCATAAATGATTTTTACAAACTAAAATTTTTTAATTTAGATTAAATTATTTTTAAGTGTGTATTTCTTTTAAATTTTTACTAAGTAGAGATATGAATCAAAAATAATTTAATAGTCTGAAAGGTTATTGGAATCTTTTGTTCATAAGTTGAAATGTGTACTTTTTTCTTGAAAGTGAATTAAGATAAATTTGGCTTTGAAATTCATACAATCTAGATGATCGTTTTTCTTTTTCTTGCATAGAAAAGAGGTGCTAAGTTAAAAAATAAATTTACCATCTTCATACTTAACTTTCCTAAGTATTTTTTACACTGTCAATATGTTTTTAAAATGGTGGATGTATTAATAAACTGGCATGGATGTTCATTTTCAAAATAAAGTAATGTTTTCTACTGATTTAGAAAAATAAGATGATTATAAGATTTTCTTATAGTCAGTTTTCAGTGATCATGCTATTCAAAGAAACAAATTTGAACTAGAGGGTACTTTCAGAGTTAATTATCAGAATGTTGTGTAAAACATCAATTAAACATTTGATATTTGAGGACATAGTAATGTTAATTTAAAATTTTTTAATTGGAAATCATTTTATATATATAGAATATGGATCTACCGTAAAATAAGCATTATGGAAATGTGCATAAAATTGTAGTATTGATTTCATTTTATTCTTAACTATTTAGAATCAGTATATTTTGTACTGTAACTAATTTTACTAGTGTAGGTTTATTATTTTTTAATCATGCAAAATTTTATGAGGATGATTTCTATAACATGATTAACGAGCCTCTGAATCTTATGTCAAATTTCAGTAAAGTGTTGGAGTTATTGTCTTTAATGATACATTCTTATCTTGTTGGATTTTTATGTAAATAAATTATACAAGTAATATAAAAAATACTGTTTTCTCCCATTTAAAACTAAAATTAAATATTATGAATCAATATTTGAAAAAACTATTAACATCAAATGTCAACCACTACTAAAAATGTATTTGAATTTGAGTGGAGTGGATTGATAAAAAGTATTTTATTAACAATTAAAAATTTGAGCAAAATAAGTATAAAAAAAATCTTAACTTATAATCAAAATTGAAAAAGTGCGATGATAATTTGATTTTTCATTTTAAATAAACTCTTCCCATTTTTTTGTAAACATTATATTTCAATATTTCATAAGCTCATTGACAAGATAAAATAATCTCAGAAATTTTAAAATTTAAAGTTCTTAAAAATTTTGAGGCTTTTTTTTCTTTAACTAGATGAGTTCTAAATTTATAGTAATAATAGTAACAATAATATTGTTTTTTTTAATATCCTTCAATGTCTGATCTTAAAAATACATAAATGAAAACTGTTGCCTATTAATACATTGACTCATAACTTTGACCATGAATTCTGATCTTCATTATTTTCAGACTAAAGTGCCCTTAGCTGTTTCCTCACTTTATATTGGGTCAAATAATTTTCACTGCTTGTATGTTGATAATGGCATCATAAGTTTCCTATGTCTAAATTATTTCTGGTGTCAAATATTTATAGATTTTATAATCTGTTCATTGTATGGAAAATGTAAACTTTTTTGCACAAATTTTGTCTTTTTTGTTTTCTATCGTGACACATTTAAAATAGTATGTTACTCATTTAAGAACCACTTGTGTAGCCTGCTAAACTGGTTCTTATAATCCTCACATGCATTAAAGATTAAAATATATCTGTGGCCTCTTTCTCCCATAAGAATTAATGATAATTATCTTTATAAAATATTTTATTATATTGAATTGGTCTTGTTTGATTTATAAAAGAAAAATATATTTAAAATTTACTTTTTAATGTTAGGTATAAGGAAAATGCGAAAATAATGTAAATAAAATCTTTTTGCTTCCTTTATAAATAATACTTTATAATGCAATTTTTATGTAAAAAATTGATATATGAATATATTATTAAGCTAAAAATGAAATAATGAACATTAAATCTTTTAGAAATTTTCAACAGAGAATGAATAAAAAAATGTCCAGATCAGCAAAGAGTTAAAGTAATTAGGAAAATATTTATATTATTGTAATTTGATAAAATGAACCTTGTTCTTCGTAGTTCTTGCAAAAAAATGTCTTCAAATTAAGATAATGGAAAGAAAATTTTTCTGCACCACTTTTTCTTACTTGAAATATTTCTGTTAACTAATATATTTTATTGAATTTAACTATAGATATTTTGGGTTACAAATTAAAAATATATTTTCCAAAACTCCATTGTTAAAATTTTTTATTTGTTTTAATTCAATTTTAATTAAAAAAATAATAAATATTGCACTAATATTAAAATTATTGCAAGTAAATCATAATTTTTAACTGAGTACAGAGAGATGTCTACATCAATATTACTATTTAAAAAAGTTTTAAAACTATACATCTTCATCGAAAAAAAAAAAAAAAAAAAAAAAAAAAAAATCAAATCTAGTTATATTAATATTAGTACTTATTATTTTGTGTTTTATTTTGCAATAAAGATCAAAATGTGTTGTTATGCCAATGAATTGTTTATAAAAGGAGTTGTTTTGAATTAATAATTTTCTTACTAGTTATTGATTGAATATTCTGATTTTAAAAATCCCAAAAATCTATTATTAAAACATATCTGCTGTAAGATTAAATGACATGAATATATAAGTTATTTTAAGAGAATGGTAATAGCTTATATGTTCCAAAAATTCATCCATGTACACTATTTAAAAAGTGGCATAGAATTTCTAAAAACTGGCAAAGGTAAGAAACATACCAAAAGAGTTTCCTTTTTCAACTTTGTACCACTGCACTATAAAGAAAGTTTTTTACTGGTAAATTATAAGATGCACATCAATATATATTGAAGTGGTGATTGTCAGAATAATGGCTGTTTTTATGCTGCCTTACATTTGACACTATTTGTTTTTATTGATAATTGAGCCCAATGCATAGAAATTAGTTTCTATTCAATTGTTATATCATCTAGTTATGCTGTTGGGTGTAGTCATATTGGTTATTGAAGTGTTTCTTTACTGTCCATACCATTTGCATCTTATTATTGCACTATCATAATGCTATAAACTAAATCAGTATTGAGGAATGGTCATGAATTACAACTTATGATCTACTTTTTTACATTATTAGATTTAAAAGTTAAAAATCAACATTTTGATTTAAGCATGTATATAGGCTTGACATTTATTAGTGCTTAAAATGATGATTTGTCCCTTGTTTCTACATAATTTCTTCAGTTATGTGGTTTTAATTGTGTAAATATAAATTACTACCAATTAATTGTTGGGAAAATCATCTTGGTTGAAATCGAAAGATTGAAATTTTTGCAAAATTGCAATACTTAACAGTTGCTTTTAGATATCCATTTTGATGTTGTTTTGGCCTCAGTAATATTTAGATAATTTTCTAATTCCAGTCATCTTAATAACTATATTATTGTAGATAGGTGTTGCTGGTATTCCATATAATATGCAATCCCTTATGAATTTGTCTACTGTAAATTGCCATAGTCATGCATTAATTAAGCATCAGTGGTAGTGTTTTTCTCCCAATGGGAAACAGCTGGATTCCATTAACTTATCTTGTTAATTCTTTTCCACTAAAAATAAGAGAAAGTATTTGTTTATTTTATTTTATTTTTTATATTTTCTAGTTTCAAGACAGTTATATGTTTTAAATCTTTTCCATATATAACATATATACACTTGATTTTCATTTATTTATGATAACTTCTTGGTGTTGCATTTTATCTACTAACTACTACTTGTGAAATATACTGTTAAAAGTGAACCAAATTTGTGAAACTGCTACTATTTACTTTTATGAAAGTATGCCTTGTATATTTTTTGCTCAAATGTGTAATAAACACTTAACTTTCATTCTCTGAAATATGATGTCCAATTCTTACAACACAAAATCTGAAACATTTTAACTCTTAGGATTTTTAATTTGTTTTGTAAAGGCTTTTGATGATTCCTGAATCAAAAGATGCAGTATAGAATTACATTAAATAACTAACAATTAATATATTATATGAAAATTTATTTAAAAAATCTTTCTATATATATATATTTTTGAAGATAAACCTTTTAAAAAAATTAAATTTTTAGTAAGTTTATAAAATAGTTTATAGTTGGGAATTTCAGCTAAATAAGATATCAAAATAATCTTTATTGTATAAGTTGTTTTCAGTTTCATTAATATTTCCTGTGTAAAATTTACTCATAGTTTTAAAAGATTACATTATTTGTAGGATAAATTAATATTCCTATAACTCTATTGTAATTTTTCATTTGGCTAAATTAATCCATTTCTTATCCAATAGTACCAATATTTTTAAGCATAAAAAATCCTTCTAAATTAGTTATTCCCCTATTAAATTATTTATTGTTTTAATCAGATTTTTTAACTGGAAAAATTTAATTATATTTGCATAAGCAATATCTTCATTGCTTTATTATATTTGCACACAATTAAAAATAAAAACTGTTTCTTGTACTATTGTACAATAAATTTTAAAAAATATTTTTAACAAACTAGATTATATTGAAAATTTACTGATTTTGAAAAATATAAGTGTTTTAAATTCATTAGTTATTTTTAAAAAAATATTATAACATTTTCATAAATATAGTACTTTTTTTATAACTATTTTAATGTGTTCAAATTTGTGTTAATTTTTATGAGTTTGTGTGTGTTCTTTTAAATTTCAACCTTAGATAATTTGAAAAAATTAAAACTAACACTAATTTCATACTAACTAAGTAAATTAATATTTGAAAATAACTATTTAGTATAAGTTGCCATTGTTAGCTTGCAATAATTGTGTAAATCACAAAATTATCTTGTTTAAAAATGTGCAATTTTAATAACATTTGCAATGTGCTTTTGTAACATAGCCCACATTATTTCAAGTTTTATGATCATCATTTATATCTGTTTTGATAGATCCTTGTGATACTTTTCATGAAAATGTAGAAATTTTCTAAATTTTTTTATTTTTAATGGTTCAAATGCTTTAAAATCAAATCAAAAACTTAACTTTTTGATGAAAAGTCCTCCAAATTTAATTCTAATAAGTATATTTCATTTTTTTTTCAATTGTCTTAAAGATTTTACAGCAGAAAGTACGAACAATATCTTTAATCAGTACATTTTTCCTTAACATTGAAAAATATTTTACTTATTTTAAAAATGTTTATTATTTAAACATTTTCCCCTGTAATGATGTTCTTTGTATTTCAAAATAAAATTTCATTCCAGATATAATGACATATTTATGCCCTCATGAATGTAATACCTTGAATTTTTACTATTCAATTATGCAATGTTAAACATAAAAAATTGAACAAACAAGATACTTAAATGAAAAAAATATTTTTAAATTGTAAACAGACAAAAATTAGTTTTTTATATAAATTTATATTTTTGAATCATACATTGCAATCTGTTTTAAAAGTTTGTTCCTTTTCTAGTTTCCTGTGAAAGTACAGTATAAATTTTCAGTGAACACACTTGAGTAATGTAAAAATGAAGAGTTACTTAAAAGATATTTTGTTAATCTTATTAGTTTGAATCCAAACATTAAAAATAATGAAATGTGGGACGTATTTAATGTCAAAATACAGAAAATGTTACACTGAGCAACAGCTGTTAGTGGGAAGATTTTGTTTTCCTTTTTATAGTGATTTTTTTTCCTAAAAAATTTTATATCAGTTTTATTTCACCATTAATTAGCTCTTGTACACCAAAAAGGAACATTGAGCAACAATTGATCCTTAATGTTACCATTTGTCTTTCTATGACAGTATTATTTTATTTTGATTTATAAAATTTCTGTAATTTTGGATTCTTGAATGAAAATTATTCCAAAATTCATGGGATAATAATGCAAAAGAGATTTATAATTAAAAAAGAGAGATAATAATAAAACTTTGTATATTTTCCATTAATTTTTAAATTCTACATCATAGCATTCGTTGGTAAGATTTAATTACTTGGACAATATTGGAATTTAGTGAAAATGTTGCATATTTCAAAATGGTGAATAATTCTCCGATATCTTATGATCTCAAATTGCTTCAAAAATTCTTATTGTTTTCCTTTTCAAAAATAAGTTGCTCAGTTTTTTTGTAAGGCATGAATGAATTAGATGGTTTTATATAGTTTTATTGTTTTTATTGGACTCAGATGTGATTTGAATAATGTATAAGTTCATAATGATATTAAAATGTTTCTAGTCTAATTTTCATTTAAATTTTGATATCTCTCTATATTATTGCACCAAGATATTTATGCTGGAACCACAAGGTATTACTTTTATTGAAGTTTGTCCAGTATTAAGAACTATTTCTAAGGGTGCTTCAAATGACTCTTGCATCATTTTTGGTTTATTTTATGATATTAATGCCTTCATCTCTCAGACTAAGATTACAGATTTCTGTAACATTGCTTCTCTACTCAATTCTAACTTTTGTCATATTTATTTCAAGATGCAGTTTGAAAAGCAAGCTTGTCAGTGAATCACTAGTCATATTTTGAGGGGACAAATTGAGAGAAACTTCCATTATTTTTATAAAACTCTTGTTCTGTATTTCAGCATAGCTCTGTTTTTTTTATAGTGAAGAGAATATTTAGCTTATCCATTATACCATCGCTTTTAATGCTATCATAAACAGATTTTGTTGATAAAGAAATGTAAAGTGCTAATACTAAAATGTTTTATTTATACTTGTCTTTAGTTGGATTTTATCAATGATTTTGATTTGCAGAAACTGCATAGATAATTTGTTTATTGTGTTGGAAAAACAAATTCTATAACAAGAACAATATAATGGATGAACTTATTTGTGAATTTGGCAGATTCTTTCCTATCTGGGAATATTCTTTGTTGTCCTAACAACACAAGTAATTTTTGTAATGTAATTGGATTGTGAGTTATTCATTATTATCATTTGTGTGTGAACCAACAAATCTATTGTTTGGCTTAGCAATAATATGTTCTTCAATGATTTGTGTTTCCATTTCACTTTCATCATGCTTAAAGTGTACTGTGCCTTATTGCATACCTTATCATATAAGTAAATCTTTAGTAATATTGCTTACATTACATAAATTTCCTTAAATGCTTTTTAATATTTAATTTTTTATTAGTTCAGATTGTTATCCATTTTTTCTATGGATGCCATGAGTTTATTGATGAAATTTTAAGGTACTCTTCTGTGGCTAAAGAAATACAAGTTAAGGTCAGTAAAAGGACATCTTAGTTTTCTTCACCTAAGTGTGTCACAAACATAATTGATCAAGTTTAGATTTAGAGTACTTGATGGGGCCATTCTGTATGCTTATTGTTTCAGCTTCATTTGTGCGTGCCGAATAATATTTAATCAAATCCATGTAATCAGCCTATCTACTATGATCTTTTTGAAATTAATCGAGTGCCTCTTTCTCATCGTATCAAAATGCTATATCACTTTTCAAACTAAATTGGATTCATGGGTAAATAGTGCTAAATTCTGTTAACTTTGGACCCAATCTTTTTCAACAGCCAGTTTTTTTTACTCCTCGTGGTTTTGCTTTGAAGTCAATGAAATGAATACATACTTTTTTTATTTCCAATGACAGAGAAAATACAAAGAATAATGCAAATAAAACACATGAAAAATCACAAAATAGACATGAGACAAAGATAGGACAGGTGAATATAGTACATAAATGTAAATGAGATGACCGGAGACATCACCCCAAAAGTTCTCTGGCTTGCCAATAGAGTGATGATTCAGACCTGCCATGCATTGCAGCACAGTGGTGGATTCTAATCATGGGCTCTGCCAAGTTGCAGAGCAGACAGTCAGGTGACTTTAAGATGCCAATGCTGTGCAAATGTTCAGCCAGGCAGTCATGATCCGTCAGGAGTCGAAATAGTGCCACAGCTTCACTGCATGGATTTTATCCTTTCTTGTAGTTTAGAAGCTTGAATTCTTTTAAAAACTTGTTTTAGGTGTAGCTTTATATTATGGTAAGAAATTTCTGTATGTCTTGGCTGAAGAAGTCCGTCTGCTCGTTTCCATGGATGTCACAGTGTCCAGGTACTCATTGGAACACACATGTTTCTTTCGTAGTGTCAAAATTTCAAAAAGCTCCAGGATATGGACAATTTTATAAAATGTGGGAGAGATTGAGCTTATGGCTTGAATAGTTGCCTGTGAATCAGAGAACAGAGTCACTCTATTAAAAATATTAGAAAGAGCTACTAATTGTGTGTGTGTTTTGAAGCAATTTGAATTGCCTCAACCTCTCTGTCAAAGGCTGTTCTGCAGACACCTGCAGAAGCATTGAAATTGAACAACTTTGAATGTACACCTGCACTAGCTGACAATTCGATATCAGAGTAGAAACTATCTGTAAAGACAAGTAACCACTGATTCAGGGTACCTCCAACCAATGGTTTGCAAACCACATTGTCTCAAGGCATCTAAGGGAATGTCATTTTTGAACAACTTGTCTTGAATATCTAGGTTTATTTCAAAATCTGAGATACTTAGAGGGTTTACTGGTTTAATGATTTCCTGTATGTTTACTGGGAGATTTAAAAGTTGTCTGGCTTTATAAACTCACTGGATAAAGTCATTTTGTGTCTAGGTTTCTAGAACTGGGATTATTAATGACCCAATAGCTGTTGCTGGTTATTAGCAATTTCTTATATAGGATATGAGCCTTTTCTTTGGTGTCTTTTACAAACATGCCAAAAGCTATAGATCAATTTGCCATATGAAATACTTTTCCAAGGTGCATCATGAGGAGGTAGGTCTACTTTGCATGCCTGAGTACATACTATTTGTCTGCGTGTGTAGTATTTTGATAAATTTATTTTGGGTTGCTTGATTTGAGATCTTTCAGCTAATTGCCAAAAGAAATTGTTTTTGCTGTTGAATTCTCTTAATTCTTTATAGGATATTGATTGAAAGATCCTTGTTCTTTTCTAAAGATAGCATTTCTATAATGTAATGCTGAGCTATGTGAAAAGTTTTATCTTAAGAATTCTATAGTTCATTTTGTAGTTTTTGATTCGACGCACAAAAATTTGATGTGAATTTATTTTGCTTGTACTTAGTCTTTTGAAATGCAGTAACGAAAATTTAAATGAATACGTAAAGAATTAGAATAGAGAGTTAAGGGAATACATGACTTTCGCCTATTGGACAATTTAACATTTAAAAGCTAGTGTAAGGACTAAAGCCAGCAAATATATATAAGTAAAATAAGTGAATTTGCTCAACAATGTAACTTTTCATTTTATATAATTATGATAAAACTAATTTCCTACTTTGTTTGTTATTTGTATTTTTGCTCAATATATATTCATGCATACTTATAATAGCAATGTAGTAAAATAATTACAATAATGTAAAATACATAAATCTTATTCTTAATCTGAACTTTAAATAACTATCACTTTTGCATCTAATTTGAGACATTAGATCATATAAGCAAGTCAAAATTAATACATTAAATGTAATAATTTTTCACTGAATAAAATATTTAAGTATATCACAATTAAACCAATACCAAGTGCCAAGTAAAACCATTAATATCTGCAATTACCAAAAATGATATTTCATTTTTGGTAATTGATAATTGTGAGATATATTGCATTGAACATTGTATTTTCTAAAGGGTACAATTTTTTAATTCATTAAGCATTTGCTGTCTGATTCTTAAAGACTCTTTAAAAAAATTGAAGTAATTACATAAACTAATTTAATGATGACTTATTTTAACTAGTTTATAATTTATTTTGCATCCTTATATTAACTTTATTTGCAGGGTAAAATAATTTGGCTTTATTAAAATGTTAGTTTTCCAAAGTTAAATATTACCAGATGTAAAAAGGTCATTTTTTATTTTAATAATTGCCAAAATTTAGGAACTTATCTTTTATGAAAAGTCATGCGAATAAAATTAATTACACTGAAAGCAACATTTCTTTCTTTAAAACCTAATTAAAATGATGTAAAAACTATAATTCATTTTCTAGTTTTCACCATCTACTTTATGTACTTTATGAATGTATTTTATAAATTATTGCAAGAAAAAAGGTATGCATTTCAAGTATTCTAATTATTTTTTACTTACATTTAATCCTGTGCATAATATAAAAGAGCATTATTTGTGATAATATTGCAATACATGTGATAATATAAAAGATATTTTATTGTATTTCCATTAAAAATTCTCTTGTTTTTATGTAGTTCCTTTGTAAGCAAACAAAAATATTAAAATTTTTTTATTGTTGTAATTTATCATTGAAAGACAGATCTTCACAAAGAAACAAAGTGTATCTGAGTGTTGTATTTGTTTTAATATTTTAATTTCTTCATATGTGGGCTTGAGTTGAAATTCTAGACCAAAAGTATGAAGTCAATGCTATATGAATGAAAATATATTGAAACAATGACTTATCAACCTATTCTCATTTACAATAAACAAGAGTGGGAAGTAAACTGCATAGTGATTATAGTGTTATTATTCAGCTTCCAAAGAGAAAAAGAGCTGTCATAAACTTTGTCAAGTATACTTTTAACATTTTTAAGACTTTAAAAAATTATTTTTATGTGAAAGTTAGATGTGAATTTATCTAGGACTTCAATGGTGTTTTATTTATTTTTTTTAAACAGTCCATATGTTCTTGATTGTTTTGAATATTTAGGTCATATTTTGCAAAATCTTCACTTAATATTTATCATTCACAATTCGAAAAAAACTGTACCATAATTTTTCTATGATTATTTAAGATCCCTGTTTTATTATGTAACCAATTACCATTGGATTGTAAATTAAATTAGTCAATTTTCATATTTAGAACTGTAACACTAAGATTATTAGCAATAAATAACCAAATTAAACTAAAAAAAAAAGTTATCAAAATTTAAAAAAGTATCTTTTACTCGTATCTTGGCATTAAGAAATAAAAAGTTTGAGGAGCAAATGTACACTGTTATCTTCATTTTGTAAAGCTAATTTGGTTTCCTTTCTGACTTCTAATTTTATAAATCCTTTTCATTTTATTTTTTAATTATTTTATTTTATTTTTTACATCCAAATATTTATTTTAATTAAATGTAACACAAACAGTACATAAATAGTATGTAAAAATTTAGGTTTTAGTAATAAAAGGGTCATGTAAATCCACTAATATCAAAATTAGGAATTGTGGCTTGTGTGCTGTTTCTAATATTTGAAATCTTAAAACATAACATTTCTTAGTTGAAAGAAATCATTTTTTAAAAAGTCTGTATGTGGTAGGGAGTAAAATGTATGCACTATTTCAAATCCTCACATTTTCTTATCATTCAAAATCAAATGTGATTATCTCCATTCAGTACCTTCAAATTGAAGCTAAAAATTAAATATATTGTTGAAAAATGAAAAATCTGAAAGTTTATAAATTACTTTTATTATTATAACTATGTTGATATATGATAAATTTATCTCCTAAGATTTGTCAGTAATTTTAGTTTTCATTGGTGTTAATTTGCTGTGTGTGTATATAAATGCACACACATTCTGCTGGCTTTTGAAATTGTGACATTAAGAAGGTGACATGTTATTTACATAACATTTACATGACAAGAAGAAAATACTTTGGTATACAGATAAGTTTTTTTGTATATTGATGCACTGCTTCGAAAAACTTAGTCAATAGATAGTTTCACTTGCCATAACTTTACAAGAAATTATCTGGGTAACATAAAATTCAGAAATAAGAGACAGCATTGTTCTTAAGCAATGACAAAAACATAGTAGCACAAAAATGAGTGTTGCACCTGTTTCAATTGTTAAATGTAACCCCTGAAAATGAAATTATGCCATAAGTAATCTTCCCAAAGCATTCCATGGAATATACATCAGAGGAATATGCTGGACAGTTCATTGAAACGATATCTTCCTTTTCCAGTAGCTTTTAAACAGCAGTATTCCAATGCAGCTGTGAATTATTATCCATAAAAACTCTGCTCCAATAGCAACTCAGAATAAACACGCATGAAGAAGGTCACTCCCTTACAATAGCAGTCTTCAATTACAGAGCCTGACTCTATCAAAAACATGGATCTAAGTCTACCCTTTTAGCATAATGAATCTCCAGATGACAATTCTAAGACCACTGTGTGATAATCTCTTTACTTGATGTTACTGGGAAGAGACTGCTGTCCTGACCTCTCTTCAAACTAACTAAAAACTAACAAACTAACTAACATCTTAACTAAAAATTAGAATCGCTTGTGGAACTAAGAGGACTCTCAATCAGTAAAGATAACATGGTTCCATTGCTGAGATATTTGATTTTTGTGTTCTTTGCTGTACTTTTAATTGTAGCTTGGATAGCCAACCTCAACAGATATGCAGCAGGTGAACAGGGCACCTTTGTGAATGTGTCTGATCACAATTATCCCCAAAACTAATATTCCAATTGTTGAGAAAATTGGTGCTTGTCGACAGATTTTTGACTCTTTTAACCTGATATATTGATTGTCTTCTTCAGTTATTTTTCCTGGGTAAGCCACTATCTACTTTCCTTACCTATGAATACAAAGGCTTTTTCAAAGCAATGCTTGTTTATTCTGATATCTTCAACTGTACTGGTCATATTTTGTGTCTTTCCAGCTTTAAGCTCATTCTTCTGTATCTGCACATTAAGCTACTCAGATGGTTTCTTTTAGTTACGTTTCATTAAGGAATTCACTTACCCTTACAGGGAATGTGCTTAATTATGACTTTATCATCCTTCTTTTATGTTCATGATTTGTGTGCCTAGATTGCACATTTATTTTATTCTGTCATATGACTTTTGACGTTTTATTCCTAATAATTGCATGTACATGACTTATACTGAATTGTGTGTCCACTGTACTGATTGCAAAAACCTTTTCTGTAATTTCATGTCTGTCTATTTAAAATTTACGTTGCTGTTCAAATTTCACACATTAATATACAAAAACAAAAGTGTCATGTACAACATGTTTACATTAAGAAATTGTACAAAAGTTTTTTATACACAAATTGTGTGGTTGAATTTTTTTACCCAGTGAAAAGTTGTTTGGAGAAATGCACACTATGTTTCTGACTTGAACAGGTTGAATATCAACCTTCTGTAATTGTGATTTATCATATTAGTTATGTTTTATCAGTTAACAGTAATTGACTGTCTGAAAAATACGGAATTAGTGGGTTCAGGCTGGTCATATCTTATGCCATGGATATGATCACCTCTTGTCACATATCTATGTACCTTACAATGACTACTATCAATGATAGCTGAGAAGTCAGATATGTTATTCACAGCATCCTGAATTAGAGTCCTGACAAATGCTACATTTCAGCATGATAATTTTAGACTGTTTCTTGCAGATATTATATGAAATTTCTTTGATTCAGAAATTGCTCAAATAATTAATTAGAAATGTCTGTAAGTGACTGGCTGACAAGAGTATAAATTTTTATACTCTTGTCACTTGTTGATGAACTCTAAGACATGTGGAAATTGGATGGACAGCTATATCTGTACATGACATCCAATCTCAGATGTGATGTTGAGGTATATATAAGTGCTGTTATTATTATTATCAAAGTTGGTTATTATGCATACTGATTTTTTATAGGTTCATGCTTGTGAATTTCTTGAAAATTTAATCGCTTGTCATTTGCAATATAATATATTTGTTGAAAAAAGATTATTTTTTATTTGCCTTATCTTTCTAATGAACTTATTTTACTAACCATAAATGCAACACCCTAAATACAGAATGGAAATAATGTGAAATTTACAACATGCATAAGCAGGTGTGTTATGGGCAAATGATTAGAATTTCAGCACAGATGCACACCACGCTTGCCAGTGGTGCCACTTGAAAGTGTTATTTAAGGCTTAGAGATTTTGATGATTTCAAGTTCAGCAATTTTGTTTTCCTCATGGTTTTTTTTTTTTTTTTTTTTAATAGTCAAGATTATGCCTTGTGTGTTAAGTCTTGTAGAAAACAGCTATCATTTTTTGACTAAGTATCCAAGTTTGATAAAGGAAGAATCGTGGCCTACTGAGATTGTGGATTATCTTTTCGAGAAATCGATAGTTGTGTTGGATAAAACCAGAGAACTGTAATGTGCATATGTGATCCTTGGATACAGGAGGGTACATGGACCAACATGTTCGATTGCATTTCATGTGATGACAGGCAAATGTGCACATGCCAGTAACAGTTCGCTTCACCAAATCACAAACAATGGCACATTACATTCCGTTTGTAATTCATCATCCAGTGTTTGCACCTACTATTCGACACCATTTATGGCAAAGTGACTTGTCTGTAAGAAGTCCATTTGCTTTGTCTGTCCTTGACACGGAACCACTTGTGTCTCCGCTGCCAATGGTGCAATGAAAGAAGGATGTGGAAGGCAGAATGGAAAGAAATTATCTTTACTGACGAGTCACATTTCTGTTTGAAACACCACGATCTGGTGGTGATGATGGATTCAAGTCTGGAGACCCCATGGAGAAAGGATGCTGAACAGCAGCATTATGCACCGCCACACTGATCCTGTACCGGGGGTTATGGTATTAGTTGGTATTGGATATCACTTGCACTCCTCTAGTATGCATTACCGTAATTTAAACTGCCCGCACTACATCTCCTAGGTGTTGGACCTAGTTGTCCTTCCTTACCTTCAAGTCTTGCCTGCAGTCATATTTCAACAGGATTATCTGCGACCACACATGGCACACATTGTGTAAAGGTGTTTTTATCAATTGCCAGATTCAATTACTTCCCTGGCCGGCTCTCTCTCTGTATTTTTCACTGATAGGAAACACATGATCCATGGTTGCTCAATGATTGACCAAGATTACATCCCCAGCTGCTAAACCAGATCAACTTTGGCAATGTGTGGAAGCTGCTCGGTCTGCTGTACACCAAGAACACATCCAAAGTCTCTTTGAATCCATGCAGAGACATGTGACAGTTGTGATCTCCAATAATGGCTACTTATTACGTCAGGAACTTCACAGAAGTCTACAAATTTAATTATTTGATACTTGGTCAACACGTTATATGCAAAAAAGCTTTTGTTGTGATATCCCTTGCCTTTCTTGGTGTTGCAATTTGGATGGTCAGCAGTATATTCAATGTTCATTGAAATTCCTAGAAAAATAAGTATATAAAATGTTTCAGTTGAAGATTACATCTAGATTGCTTATATAGACAAAGATTAAATCCAGATTACTTATATATATATATATATATATATATATCTGCATCATAATCTACCAGATAATGTGTATATATATATATATATATATATATATATATATATATATATATATATATATATATATATATATATATATATATATATATATATATATATATATATATATACACATTATCTGGCAGATTGCAGCTGCCAGAGATATTAAATACATTTGAAGAGTCATGCTTCATCTTGGCATTCATTGAAAAATGTGTCATAAAGTTTAAGGGGCTTATTCTGTTTTATTTTTTATAATATTCTTAGGCAAAATTAAAATCTTTCCTTGTATGTTTATAAAGGTTTTTTAACCTCAGAATAATAGACCTGTTGAATTATGATCATAATATCTATGCATAGTTGATTATGATTTAACAGGTACTATAGCAGCTAGCAATATAGCAGGATTCTGGATTATTAAAATCACTATTTCTCTCCTTCTTACCTGCTGAGCTGGCAGCCGAATGGTTAGCGCTCTTGCCTTCAGTTCAACAGTTCGTGGGTTTGAATCCCAACTTGGACATGTATGTTTGTAGTGGTTCAGAATCCACTTTAAATCTTAGGTCCCAGTCTAATTAGCCCTTGTGTGCAAAAAATGACCATTGAGCAACAAACAAGCGAATCTTCTTGTTACTTTTTAAAGTTTCTGGTAAGACCATATTCAGAATATATACCTCAATTTTATTTTTGTTGACTTGGAAAAAGTTATCATTATAAGAGATAGATGATATTTGGATTATTTGTGATGAAATTGGTATAATGATTAAATTAATATTTTCAACTCTTGGCATATATATTAGCAGCAAACATATTTTATCTAATTTAATATTTTGGTTGTGTATGTGTTTGATATAATTACTAATATGTATGATAAACTGATTCATTTGTACCTGAAATCGGGAATTATCAGTATTATAAAATTTAGTTCACCTAAAAGATGCCAAATATCCAAGTATGAATTACTTCAAGACCATGTAGAACTTGAAGTAAAATACTTCTTTTCTAAGTATGCATTTATTGTAATAAATGACCTAGCTTTATCTTGGTTATTAATGCATTTCTAATTCTGTTGTAAAGCAAAACTATGTTATAAAATTAAAACATTCTTTATAACAATAAAATTAAAACATTCTTTATAACAATAAAATTAATATATTTTGTCTCAAGTAAAGTTTTATCTATGAAATAAAATCTACAATTTTATTCAGGAATTCATTAAATGCAGAATTATTTTATTAACATGCTTAATTTGGCCAATAATTTCAATGAATAAAAGATATTAACCAAAAGATGTATAAAATAAATACATGCTTATGATTATATTCGTGAAAGCAATATGTATTTGATACAAATAAATTTGACTTGTAATATCATAAATTATTAAGTAAATGCTTGGAAAAATACTTATTGATTGAACCAAAATGGTCAATATGGAATATAAGAATAACAGTGGCAGAGTGACAGTGGCAATTCAAACTCATTCAGAACATTTTTTCTAGATTATTCTACTTCTCAAGGAATGTTTTTTGTAATATATATAACATTATGGGTGATAGTTATCAGTTTACAGTATGTTTTCAAAGTTGTCCCATCTATGAGTTCTGTTAAGTTTAAGGCAAGAGATATAGGCTGATAAATTCATCAAATAAATGTAATTACTCTTAAGAACATTATTGATTGTGGGTTTTCTGTGTTGGTGAACATTTTACCTACAAACAAAATTAGTTTACAGCAAATTTTTGGAGAAGCAAGACATGAGATTTTAGAAATTTCATTTGTGTAAGTACATAGAGCAAATATCTCAAGAACCACCAGTATGAAAGTATATGATTATTAATTTTATTTTAAACTATGCTAGTGTACCATCTTTAATAAGTATTTTGTATGATTTTCTTGGTAATACTTTGCTTTAAGTGCTTTTCATTTGAACTGGAAGAACTGTGTACTCATAGTGAACCCAGATTCATTTGTAATAATGTTTTTTCTGTCTTTAATTTGAATCCTATCCTTGGAAATTTGATATAGATATCTAGTCAGCCGATATTAGCGATTGTGATGCTTTAAAATCTATTAACCTATAGTTTGATAACAATTCTGATTAGTGATTATCCATTAATTATGCTAATTAATAATTTTCCTTTATTATAGTAGTTGCAAAAAAAGTGAAGACATTTGCTATATAACAAATATTTTGTGCTTTCTAGTCAGTAAATTAAAGGGATTGTTTTTCCTTGTCATTTTTAAACCTTGAATTATATCATTTGTTTTTACATTGAATTATTCTTGGTTGTCCAATATGTGTTCAACTATTCAGCATGAAATTCTTTATTATATTCTTTTGAGGATATATATATATATAATATGCATATATGATGCAATTTTTCTGAAGCACCTTTTTTGTATTAATAATGATTGTTATTTTTGATGGATTTATTTTGTTTACTTGATTTGCATCAAATTTTCTTGCTGTCTGACATGCAATAAAGTGTTTTTATCAGTAAACAAAATTGCAACTATGCATTTTATTGGTGTTTTTACTTCATTTAGTTGATACCAAAAATAGCTTGATGTATCTTCTGTGGGACTTAAAAATTTTGTCAAGAAAATAACTTAAAATAAATTTTAAGAATTTTAATTTTGAAAATATAAATATTTAGAGTTGGGATTTCTTAGAGATTTTAATTTCTATGTAGTTTACAAATGTTCTTCATTAAATCACTAAACATAATAAAATCAAGCAACTTCAATTTCATTTTGAAAAGAAATATTCCTTAAATATTAAAAATTCCAGAACTAGAAGACTACCAAAAGCAATTATTCAAATACTGTTTCAAAATGCATAGGTTTCATTAAAAAAAAAAAAAAAAAAAAAAAAACTTAGAATTCAGTACAAATATAAATATACAACCACATTTTCCAATGACTAAAATTTTTATTTCTAGATAGAAAATTTTATTGTTCTCAGTTTATTATAGCACTTGAATGATGCATAAAATTATTTTGAGAAGTTTAACACTAGTGTTAGACTGATCAACGATTCATTTTTTTTTATTTCTGGGTGGACACACAAGCATAAAAAGCACATGACTTTCATAAATATTGCTAGGAGATTAGAATATTAAAAGGATAATTTACTCTTAAAAAGAAGCAAAACAACTATTTATATTATTTAAATAAAAGTTGGAAAGATGTTTACTAATATGAGTGAAACCATATATACCTCAAATCATAATTATTTTAAATCCTGAATCTTGGTTTTATTGATTTATATATATATATATATATGCACACACACACACACACACACACACACATATATATATATATATATATATATATATATATATATATATATATATATATATATATACATAAAGGAGTACACATCAAACTAAACAAATTATCACCAAGCAATCTTTGTTTTCAAGTGAATGTAAAATAGTGCCTTAGACATATTTGAAGATTGTGTTCACTTAACCATGGGATGAATGCTAATTATTAAGGCAGTTAATGACAGGTATTTAAAGTTTTTTTATTAGCTTTTTTTCCCCTTTTATTGCTTTTTGTGTTTCATAGTTAATTTGTAAATTTTTAAAATTCACAACAACTGTGTAAGGTGTCATTTTATTCTAAATGTACAAATGTATTAATTTCCTTTGAAAAATTTGCTTAACTGAATTATTTTTTTGGGAGTTTTAGCTTCCACAGTATCATTGCCTGATTATCAAATTGACTATGGGGAGGAAACTAATTTTATCTCTCCCATATGTTATAATCAAATATTTCTTGATTTAAAGTTTGTGTAATAAATTTAAGATATATTTTTCTTTGTGTAGAAAGTTTTAACTCTGTAAATGTAAGTAAATTTTTACCCCCAAATCACATTTTTTGCTTATCCTTAGTTATTTATTTTAACATTAAAATTCCCTTAAAAGTTAATTTAGTTTTTTCACTAAATATATCCATTCTCTTATAATCTAGAAAACTTTAGTCGAGAGGTTCATTTAGCACCATGCAATCCAGTCTTTTCTCAAGTCAAAGTTGAGTCTTTTGACTATGGGCATGGCTTAAGTTCTGCATCATCATCCATCTTACCTATAAAAGACAAGGAAGCATCTGTTCCTATCAAAGGTTTGCAAAAGATTTTGTTATTGGTTATCGATTGCCTGTATTTTCTTAAAAGATGTTGTAGTGATGTTGCTGTAAAGAAGTTTAAATCAGAGTATATGTTGCCTTAATACTTGATTTTGTTTTCTAAATAATGCTGAAGTAATGGCTGTTTTCTTCATTTAAGAATAAACATCTATTCAAAATGTGTAATTCTTTTTCATTATATAGAAAATTCTTCAACCATATATATTTTGTTTGTCTTTTTCTGAAAGTTGTATTTACCTGTTACTTGGTTCACTGATGATTCACTCTGAAACATCTAACTAGATTTTACTGATCAACAAGATAACTGATAAATTTACATCAATTTATGTTTGTATTGGGATTATATTTAGCCTTGCATGAATTACATGTCTCTTATTATGAAATACATTATCTTTTATACACTGTTTGAAAAAGCTGATCTGGGCCATTTCAAATTTATACTAATATGTCTTTAATGTTCTTAGGTGGTACAGTTCTACTTCCAAATATAACACTTACTGACAAAACAAGTACTTGCACGTTAAAATTATTTAAAAATAAAACTTTAAGAATTGTTAATGAATTAAAAATCAATGTTTCTTAATAGATAAAGTTCCCAAAAGTAATTATTGTTTGAAAATTGTTTTTAATAAATTAGTACAAGTTTCAGCCTTTGCCAAAATGTAATAAAATTTTATATAAGATACCATTTCATTCTTTATATATGCATGTTAACTTCACAGTGCATGTTTTTACTTTTTTTTCAAGCATGATATGTTTTTTATCAGCAGGAACAGATGTTTGTTAAGTTACCTATGTAGGGATATAAAAATATTGTTTTATTAAACTACGTATTTTTCTTTCAGTCTTTGATTATTCACATCGTGGAGAAAGGAGTCCACCTCCCAGAGAAAGGCTTTTAGAAAGGAACAATGATCGGTCCTTTTCTTATCGAGAGAGAGAAAGTCCTAGGAGGACTCGTGATAAAGATCGTAATAAAGAAAGGGAGCGTGATAGAAGCAGAAGGGATTATAGAGACAGAGACAAGGACAAAGAATCTCGTGAGAAAGATCGAGAAAGAGACCAAAAAAGGGAGAGAGATTGGGATAGAGATCGACGAAAAACTGAATCTGATAGAGAAAAACGTACCAAGTGGGATAATAATTCTAGCAATGAAAAAAATAATGCTAAAGAACCTAGCAATAAAAAAGAAAGGTAATAACTTAGGAATTTATATTTGAAGACAAATTGTTAGCAAATTCTCATAATATTTAAAAAAACTGATAATTTTACAAATTATAAAAGATTTTTAATACTGTATTATAATCTTTTTAAATTTCTTTTATTAGTTAGTTTTATTAACCATTTCTTGTTTTCACTGTATGATTCTGGTTTCGCTATTTAATCAAATCTAACTAGGCTCCTAAGAAAATTACTGGAGCACATGATTTCTTCCATATAATTTAAATATTTTTACTAATATTTAATGACAAATAATTAATCAATAATTTTGAAAAAATGGCAACTTTATTTTCATTTAAACATTCATAGTATTACAAACAATGAAATATGTATGCACCAATTATGATTTTGCAGAAATTAATTTTTACTGCCCCTATTGTGAAATGTTATTATTCTTCTTTCATTTTGATATCAATTGTAATAACACATGATTTCTTGTAATCTGTGATTTGGTATGTTAACAGGATATCTAAATTCATATAAGCTTAATGGATGTTGGATTATTATTTCATGGCTGTGGAATTGTTTCCAAAAAAAGAATGTTAAATATCTACTAGGATACTATTATCCAATTGATAATTTATATGTCTTGTTTAAAGCTGATCAAAATAAAACTAGTGGTATACTTCTGCAGTAAAAAAGATTTTATTTGGGAATAAGTTAAGGAATCTCAAGCTAAATATTTCAAAATAAGCTTCATTAGGATAGTCTCTTTGCAAGCTTATCGGGTGCATTGATTTGATCTCACACTTTTTTATAGATCAAGGAAGGTGGCATGTTTAAGATTAATATTATATTTGGGCTAAATGCTGTTGATTGATAAAATCAGATTCACTTTACATGCTGCCCCATATGTGTTTTGACATAAAGAGAAAGATTCTTGATCACTTCTGTGCAGGAAGAATTCATTACAGAAATAGTTGGATGATATGCACTGAAATCATCATTCATAGGTATATGGATCTGAATATCATTTAGAATAGTAATTTATCAACTCCAAAGTGTGCCTCATGTTTTTATAAAAAGGTATGCCTTAAGTTATAGCTTTATTCCTTCGTTTAATTTCAATGCCAGACTACAGCTTATCTTATGGAGAGTATATTTGAAACTGAAAAAATAATATAATATAAAATGTAGTACTATGAAGTGGCCAGCAATCTCTCTTTGCTTAAATCTAATTTATCATGTTGGAGGCGCACTCAGACTTGGTGACTAAACTAAATATTTTTTTATCTTGTACATCATCCTTCAAAAGTGGAATTATATTCCCCACAGGCTTGTTGATGACTTCAATGCATGCATGCAAAACAGAGTCATAATATAGTCATAGTAATTTCAGGGTACTACATGTCATGTTAAACATCTTACATTTTTAGTCGAAAATAACACACAATATCACTTAGGTTATTAGCAAATTGTTCCTTAGTAGTAGGATATTTTTATCAGAGGAAAGGTTCTGAGTTATAGATCCCATCCACTGTTGAATGATGCAAGTTTAATTTATTTTTGATTTTTGCCTGCATGTGTGTTGGATTAGATGCTTAGAATTTTACAAGGTTTCTTCCCTTGTATCCCATGAATACTGCCTACTTTCTTTGAAAAGTCATTTTAGAAGGCGGGTATGCAGTGATGTTAACATGCCTTTTAAAAGTCTTAGCCCATTATAGGCGTTGGGATTGCCTTAATATTTGGGTAATTCTTGCTTTTTCAAAAATTGTCCTGAAATATGTACAGATTTGCCATACAATGTTTTTGATTGCATGGTATTGTCTTACAGCCATGTGTTAAAATTTTGTGTGTTTTGTAATATTGCGAAATCTGTATGAAATTATGCTAGCTTCCCATTCAGCTTACAGTTTTCTTATATTTCTTCTCTTCAGTTTTTTTCTATATCCAGAGAGACTAAATGACCATGACCGTTGGAAACAAAATCCATTTACATCCTCCAAATTTCTGTTTTTAAAATTTCGTTTTGTTGAAAATATTACTTAATAATTTTTTTTATATAATTGGTTAAGTTTTCTTTAGAGTGTTTAGAATATTAATGCATGGTTGTAATGAGGTAATTTAATGCTAACACTTCTATCACATTAACTGTTTATTCTATATAATGATTTTGTAAATAAAAATATATTTTATAAAATTTTAATTTTTTCTGTTAAATTTTTTTTATAAATGAAGAATGGACACTATTTAAATCAAATGCTGGACCAATTTAATTTTTAAAAAAAGCGTATTTATCTTTAAGCTTTGATAAGTAATTATAAAATTTGATCTCACATATATATACTAAGTTTAGATAATGTTGAAAGTGTCCAACTAATGCAAATTTATAAAATATTTGTTATCTAAATGCTATTAAAAAGGATAAAATTATGCTTCAGATTCTTAAATAAATACAGGTATTTTCATTGTTGTAATTTTTTTATTATATAGATTAGTGTCAATTTTATTTTTAAAAAATCTTTTAACTATTTTTTAGCTTAATCGTCATTAATTGATTCTTGTATATTGTTTGAAAAGTGTGTAAAAGAAAAGTTTAAATATTTAAAATTAAATATTAATTGCTAATCAATGAATCAATAGAAAAATAAATATTAAATTTAAATATAATTTGAAATTATTTTTATGATATTGCATGTACCATTTCTCATTAACTATTTATTGCTCTTATTGTAAATAAATATTGCTCTCTCATGTTAAATGTTATAAATTAATTTTATTTCTGAAATTTATATTGGAAAAATTTATCTTTTATTGATTTTAATCTGAAATAACTTTTCTGACTGTTTCAAAATTCTTGGAACTAATGTGGATTAGTCTCATCAGTAAATCACATCAGAATAATCTTTCAACTATTTATATTATATTTATAATGAGTAGTATTCTAATATTATACTCTATTTTTTGAAGTACTGAATTAAAAGCAGAAACACAATTTAAGTCACAAAATAATTCATTCAACAATGAGCCTTCTTCAGATATTACTTTGATAGAAGATATACTCAATCCTCCAAAAAGAGCATCTCGACCAAAACAGTTGGTGATTATTTTGAGAGGACTTCCAGGATCTGGAAAGACATATTTTGCCAAATTAATAAAGGTAAGCCTTATGAGTAGTAGACTAATTATATTTGTTTTTGAAATTTAGTAAAACTCTTATTATGAAAATTAAATAAAAACTCATCTTAAAAGTATACTTTATTATGTCCATTTTAATGCAATTGGGCTGAAAACTTGGCTAAGACTTTCTACAAAATACAAAATATTTTGGAAATCTGACAAACTAATTTTGTGTAAATGCCATTGCTGATAATTATGTATTAAATTTAAGTGTTATTTAGTAATCTTAAATATCTCTCATAAATTTATATTTGAAAAGGACATAAGTTGTGAAAATTTTTTTACATCTTATTGGCTCAGTACTTTTTGATTAGCCAAGGCCTTATTAAGATGCTTCTCTCATTTTGCCTGTCAATTATTCCCTAGTTTATATATGTGTGTGTATCTGTACATATGTATTTGATAAATTCTTGGGCGCAACATTTCCTTTTGGACCTTGTGCCTTAAAACCCTATTAACTTGATAATTTCTTGTTGCTTTCAGAATAGAAGATATATCTCTTTATTGTATTCAAATTTTATATAATAAGTTTTGTATCATTATATTACATTTAAAATTTGTGTTTACATATTTTTCCCAAAATTTTATTTCATTGATCATAAGTTAATTTCTTATTTGCTTCATGCTGTATTTGTTATATTATTCTATAATCATGTTATGAAATTCAGTAAATATGAGTTATTGATTTTATATGTGTTCAAATAAATTTTTGAATTTAAATAGGACAAAGAAATAGCAAATGGTGGTTCAGCTCCTCGTATTTTATCACTTGATGATTATTTCATGGTGGAAGCAGAAATAACAGATACAGATCCTGATACTGGAAAACGTGTGACACGAAAAGTATGATTTCTTGTTTTATATTTACATATATTATACATTTAATAAATTTTTTCAATTGTGCTTATATATATATTATGTGTGTGTGTGTTAGTTATAGAACATTGATTTTATGTAATAAAATTAATTAATTTTTAATTTATTTTATGAAGCTGGAATATGAAAAAATATTTGAGTTTTACTTGAAACAATATTTTAAATTGTGCAGTTCTCAAAGTATACTATAATGATTGAATTATTAATTCTAAACAATACATTGTTTTTATAAAATTTCTTTCCTTATTGATTAATTGAGAAAAATATTAATCTGTTTTTTTTTAATTGTAAAATTTATTTTCTCTATAGGAATTCAAATTTGAATATGAATTAGAGATGGAAGAATCTTATCGTGCCAGTCTATTCAAATCATTTAAGAAAACAATTGATGATCGTTTTTTTCCTTTCATTATTGTGGATGCTGTTCATGAGAAATCAAAGCAATATGAACAGTATTGGAGCTATGCAAAACAGCGTGGTTTTCAAGTGAGTTTTAAATTTGTTTAAAATTACCTTTATAAGAATTTATTTCCATTGCTTATATGAACTGATAGGAATTTCTTAGTGACTTGTGAAGGCACAACTTTGCCAAATTAGAGATTTCAGCAGATTGTTGTGCAAAAATGTTTCTTATGCCAATACCACCAGTAAATTACGAGACAAAAATTATTAGAGTATACATTTGCCCGTTAACACTCATTTTGGATCACTAAAAGCATTATAAAAATCCAATAAAATGTGTACAAGACATCATGGGTAGAATTTCGTATTTAGATTACTCTCTTTTTTATTAACTGTAAAAAATGGACTGTGAAAGTGTATATGAGGAAGTTTCTATTTTCACTTTTTTAAAACAGTTAATTATTATTTTTACATGTGGTTAGAATTTATTGATGTCAATTCTAGGATATTTATTATTTACATACCAGAAACAAGTCTCTTTTGACCTGTTTCTTATAAAAATGGTTGTTTAAAAAGTTCTTGGGGGGGGGGAATCAAGATATGCTTAACAAATATCTCCTGAAACTTCCATGTTTTGATCTATTGGGAATATTTCAATAGTCAAATTTGTACATGTAGAAAATATCAGTTCTGTTTATAGAAACAATTACTGCATTTAAATACCAACAGTTTTTTTTTTTTTTTTTTTTTAAATTCAGTGACCCCTAAAAAACATGGCAGATTGCCTTTCATGAATTCTTTTCCTCTGACCTAAGGATGGCTTTTGTTTAGAATTTTTTTTGACTGGCATTTATTTTTCAATCTAAAATAGTGTGAATTTAATCAACATAATTTTAGATTGAATTGATTATTTTTTTATTGTAACCAATAAAAAATATTTAAACTTTTTTTTTTGTTTTTTTGAAATATTGTCAATCACTTTATTGTTTTCAGTATGAAGCTAGTCAAGAAGTTGTTCTGATGTAAAAGTATTATCAAAACAATATTAAGTACATAATTACTGCCCAAACATGTTCAGAATTTTTTGTTATTGTTTCTGATCCCATATGGTGTAGCATTGGTACACCAGATCCACGAGCCCGTCAAATCTCACAAAATCAAAAAATAGCTTGAGATTACCAAGAAATTAGAAATTAATAAAAAACTCTTTATACACTGGTGTGCAAAACTTAAGCAACAAGTGGTTTTTCGGCCACAGCTCCTCAACAAAGTATAAGATAGCCATGAAATTGCAGTATAATATGCACATAATTATATAGAATAATTATTTGCATGCAAATTTTCGAAATAAAACGCCATAGGTGATGTAAGTGTTGGTAAACCTTGTGGGTCGGCGCGCGCAGGTCAAAACTGTGATAAAAGGATGAAGAGCACCGTAGTTAAAGACATTCACTGTAAGTGCAAGTGATTTGTTTTGTGGAACATGTCTTCAAGAAATCATTTAGACGACTTTACTCGAGGAAGAATGATTGGGAAACTTGAGGAGGGGCATAGTGTGACCAGTGTCGCCGAAGAGTTCGGGATCAACAAAAGTGTTGTTTCTCGTGCTTGGAATGCCTTTAAAACTATGGCTACAGCTATTCGGAAGGTTGGTGGTGGCCGTCCAAGGAAAACAACACCAAAAGATGACCGTTACAATGTCCTCCAGGCGAAAAGAAACCTTTTTCAATCAGCCAGCGCCATATCTCAGCAACTGTGCACAGCCATAGGACGACAAGTATCAAGATTTACAGTGTTCAGATGCCTCCACAAAGATGGCTTATTTGCTAGACGTCCTGAACGCTGCATACCTTTAAAAGTTTGCCATTGGCGGCACCGTTTAGAGTGGTGCAGAGAACACGAAACCTGGACACCTCATCAATGGAGTCGCGTCCTCTTCACAGATGAGAGTCATTTTAGTGCTACAAGCAATTCTCGACGTCAGTTGATCTGGAGAGAGGTTGGAGCTTGATTTCATCCTAATAACATCGCGGAAAGAGATCGTTACGGTGGTCCTGGAGTTCTTGTCTGGGGTGGCATTATGTTGAACGGGCGGACTGAGCTTCAGATCTTCGATCGAATTTCTGTAACTGGAGACCGCTACTGCAATGAGGTAATCCTACCCCATGTGCGTCTGTTCTGAGGGGCCATTGGACCAGACTTCATATTTATGGATGACAATGCCCATCCACACCGTACTGCTAATGTTCAAGAGCTACTGGAAAGTGAAGATATCACACGAATGGACTGGCCAGCTTACTCTCCAGATCTAAATCACATAGAGCATGTGTGGGATGAATAGGGAGACGCCTTGCGACACGACAGTATCCTCCTGGTAACACCCATCAGCTAAAAGAAGCGTTAAAGGAGGAATGGAGATGTTTACCCCAAGAACTCCTGGATAATCTGGTGCTTAGCATGGAGAGACGATGCCAAGCAACAATTACAGTAAGGGGAGGGCATATCCCATACTAGGGAACATCTGCCAGTTGTACTTACTCTTCTTCAGGCAATCATGTGTAACGCCACTATATGTCAAATAAAGTCTTTTTTGTTCCAAACCCTACTTCAAGCTTTATGTTCATTTCTGCGCCATTATTCTTTTACCATCGTTTCAGTACAGAATAATGTACATCATATTCAAATTTCATGTCAATCGGATGATTTCTTGTAGAGTTATGACAAAAAACGCACTTGTTGCTTAAGTTTTGCACACCAGTGTATATAGTAAATCCCAGATACAAAAGATTTTGGAGAATAGTCTGGTTGTCACTGCATTTACTACAGTTAGCATAAAGCTTGTGTTTGCTAACAAATTCAAAGCCATAAATATGGCTACTAGCAAATCTAGAATATGTAATCTGTTCAGCTTTAGGACCCTTGGAAGCAATGGAATTATCAGAGTAGTGATCATGAATAGGAGAATTTATTGTAGTCTTACAATAATAACATGAAGTTTGTTAACGGTGAGCAAGTATGAATGTATTTGTTTCTAATCATTTTTATGCATATAAAATCTACTGTATATGAGAATGACATCAGTGAAGACTATCAGAATTTTCTAAAGAATATACTGAAGGTTGTCATTTGAACATTATATTATTTTGTGTATATTTGTTTAATTTAAAACCATTATTTTACCAAGAAATGAAACCTTGCTACGAATAAGCTGTTTTTTTTTCCTTCTTTCTTTCTTTTAATATAAAGCTTTGAATAATATGTACAATTTTCATCAACTCATTTAAGCGATATATTCTTGTATTTTTTATTCAAACTATCATAATAAACTATCAAAAATAATTAACTTTTATTATTGATAGTTTATAACATGATAACTTGAATCTATAATTATTTTTAATTGATAGCTTGAATCTAGATATTTATTATATGATAGCTTGAATCTATAGATAATTATGAATAAATCTAATGAATGATTTTTAAACTTAACTCTCTATTTTTTTTTTTTTTTTTTTTTTTTTTTTAAATATTTTTTCAAGTTGAGCTGAATTTTACAGCCTCACTCTCTAAGACTGCCAAAGTACTTGTGCTAAAAGTTTTTTTATAATCTTTACAGTCAAGAAGTTGTCATTTTAAGAGTAATCAGATTTTTTTTTTCTGAAGATTATTTCTTAAAAATGGGAAATCTTTTCTTTGCAGTCTGTTATGAATTAACAGAATAATCCTCTTTATTATTGCATCATTTGTCAATAACAGCTACTTTGCCTTCATTTCAAACAACTGATCTTGAAACCATATAGGTTATCCTTAAATAGCTTTTACATTTTCATCAGAAAAAAACATAAGATAATATGGTATTATCATCTGTATTATCTTATGATACTTATTGCCACATTTATCAATGATATTGTTCAATGAACAGCAAACATCACTTTACTGGAAAAAATATAAGTAGTTTTTAAGAAACAACACTAAAGTTTATTAATTTCATGAATTTTAAATGATCTGTTTAGTGCTTATTTTGAATCTCTTTTCTTTCAAAATTGATTTAATTGAATATATATTTTTAATGGAAATATACCAATAATCTTCAAATATAAGCATATTGTTAATTTTCAATTATGCTTTAATTTCATTTATAAATCTGTTTCCTGTTCATGATTTCTCAAGAATCATCCAAAATTTTATGTAGTAAAAATAATTGTTGAAAATTAATATTTTACTAAGCATTAATTTTATAAATGTTTGCTAAGTTTTTACTATCTTCAACCAATTACAATTTTTATAGGTCTATATTGCTGAAATGGATTGTAATGATCCTGTAATCTGCCATAAAAGAAATATTCACAATAGAACATTAGAAGACATTACAAAAGTAAATCTTTATTATTTCTAATTTTGATAAATTCTTGTTATTTTTGATATTTTTTATTTAAATGTCTTAAATATTTCGAATCACTTTTAAATGAATTAAATGTTTTTACTATGTTTTAAAATCTGTTTTCTTTTTCTTATGTTACCACTTTTGGTTTATATGTTTGCTTCTCCGTTGCTCAAGCATTTCCAAAATTTGTTTGCTTTAAATGTGTGTCATATTATATAATTTGTAAATGTTGTAAGAATTTAATATATAGCCAGATAATTATTGTAAGTAAGAATATTGAAAACTTTGGAAATTGTATTTTAGATTAAAATTTTTATTTACTTAAAGCAGCTTTTAAATTACTGTTTTATTTAAGCCTTTTTTCCTATTCCATATTATATGATTTCTATTATAAATCTCACAAATCCATAAAATTCATGAAGTTTCTTTAATTTTCTAAAAATAAGCTGCATTTTAACCTTTTGAGTATGGCGTCACCGTTTCAAAAAACTGCTCCTAGGACGGCGCGAATAGGTGACATTTCCTACCCCCTTGACCGAAAGGAGAGGGTCATTTTCCTCCCATTTAAATGCCCCAGGTTTCACCCATACGAAACTTTAATTTTTGAGGGAGATACGCCGCGCTAGGTCTGCCGTAATTCTAATGAAAATGTAAATGCGTTTACCATAAATACTGTACTTATCGACAAGCTATCAATTTTTTTCTAATCGTTGTTTTATATACCACATTAAGAAATGTTATAAGAATTTGAAGATTATATACATGCATTTGTTAAACAAATATAAACAGTTTTAAAAAGAATATGGCATATATTAATTTATTACAGAGAATTTTCTGAAATAATTATTTAAAATAATTATAAACTTCTTTAAATTAATGAATTTGCAATTAGTTATAATAAAATTGATGAGCAATAAACTAACTGAATATTTCAAAAATATTCCTAAAAGCTGTCTGCCTAATATTAAAATCTGTAAATAAATAAATAAAGATATTTTGAACAAATATTTCCTTTTATGAGTAAGTACAAGCAAATTGCTGAAGTTGCATTTGAAAAAGATTAAAAGTAATCTGTGTGTTAAATACAGAAATGGTTTCAGTTTTCTTTTGATTTAAGTATTTCTATTTATAACAAATTTCTATATTGAATGGATTAAAATATATGCTTTTATATCCTTCATTTTACGGAAGAAAGCTTAAAAATGGAATTTTTCTTTCTGCATGTTCCTACAACTAAGTATGAAATGTTTTGCACAATGAAGGTAGCCAGACGAATCTTGAGTTTCTCCTTTATATGTAGCATTCAGGTTGATTGTTTAATAATATTACATTTGTCATACAATAAATAGTAATATTCGTTTCATTTCTCAATGACTGAGAACTTCAAAATGTTCATTCAAAAATAATACATTCCAATATATTCTCGTAATAGTCTCAGAAAATATTTTTATAAAATTCTTATCAGAATATTAGCAAGAAAGAATTAGCTTTATATTGGGAATAAATTCTTATCTTCTGTATTTTTAGCTTTTATAAAACTATGCTTATTAAATTATTTTTAAAAACCAAAACCGTGATTAGTTTAATTTTATACTGAAATTAAAATTACATAGAAGAAAGACTGACACAACTAAAAGGCAACTTTTTTAAATATCTACCACATCTCAATTTATGATTGAATGTATTTTTATTTTTATATTTATTTTATTTTTACCTACATGTTTTTTTTGTGAGATTAAAAAATACAATGTGCTACTTGAGTATTTTCCATAAACAGTACGTCGAAAGGAAAAAACCAAGAAACATGTCTAGCATTGGTTCCGATATACGTGTACATAAGAAAAATGTGACGTTTAGTACTCTTTATTCTATAGTGAATTGGACTAAAGAATAAAATATATTTCATCTTGAAGAGCATATTTCTAACACTAAATCAAAATTATTTCTTTGTAAAAAAGTTTATTTCATTAGTCCATCTAAAAATCTAGAATGTGAAAATAGCTCTTATATTACATGAATACCGTTTCTTAATGAAAATGTTTCGAAGACTATTAAATCTTTGCATTGGGAATTTCCTAACACATACTTTCTCATGAGTAAATTATTATGAGATACCTTTAACATTACCTTATAATATTTTCTTATTTAACTTTTAAAATATCAATCTCAAAACCAGCAATTTTGGTCAGGATTAGACCAAGAATAGTCCTGTTTATAGGGATTATAATTGTCAAAAATGTAAGGACACTAATGCTAATTTTCTAGGTTTTATTATGTAATTTAGAAATAGTTGACTATGCAGAAGCCAGCATACCAATTTACTGGTAGTTAAAAATCATAAATTACAATATATAGAATCTCAGACTCTCATAAATATAAAATTGATAATTAAAGAAAAACCATTAATACAATTAAAAATAAAAAAATGTATCTTTATATGTGTAGTTCTGTATAGTGTGTGTGTGTAGTAGGAATATATTGCTTGAATATCTCTCTTACTTTGAATTTTATAATGACTTCATCAACAGCAAATTCTTCACACGGATGATAGTGCTCCTTAAAAGAATTATTTAAAAAATCAAAAATCTTTCGTAATTTTCATAATCTGTCGTATTCTTCATCTAGTTTTGGTTTTTCTTATTGTCTGTAAAATGTAAGAATCTCAATACATTAAAAAATCTATAGTGGGACATATTTTTCTAAAAACAGGAGTTTCAATCAATTCATTTGTCGACCAATAATCTTTGATGTTATCTTTATCTATATGGCCCATTAAAAGAATGAGTCCTAAGATTTTTTTTAATTCTTCTACATGAATATCAGTCCACTTTGTCCCATGTTTTCTTTTATTACTTTCCCGATGTAACTCTAATATTTGGGAAGCATATCTATTTGTTTCATCTGAAATAAAGTTTAAAATTTCTTCTGAAAAAAAATAAATAAAAAAATTCGTGCTCCTCAACTAAATCCTTCATTTGCTCAGAAATACCGTAATCCCCGTAAATTTAAAAATGATAGGCTTATCATCTGCTTTTGCCTTCCGCCAATCAAAATCAAATGATACAGAGGAATTTGCATCATTATTGCCATCAAAAAAACTAATATCTTGCATTCAGATTCATCACAGCAATCAGAATCACTGTCTGCAAAATTTTCTTCTTCTAATTCTTCCAATAAATGTTTGATTTCTTCATCAGTCAATCCCTTACGACGTGAAGCCATCAAAATATGTTTTCTGGCGACGAAAAAAGTAGCTGATTGTAATGAAAAAATTTGTCAAAGTGAGGATGAAAATGCATCTCTTTTAAAAAGAGGAGCCAATAAAATCGTTTTTCGCCAAAATTCTCCACTCAAAGAAGTCCCCAATTTTGACGACTTTCACACACAAAAGAGGAGCAATTAAATCGCACTAAACTTCACGAAGAAACTTGAGCGGGAAAAAGTCAAGCGCTTGAAAGGGGGAAAAATCCGTGGTACAACAGTTGTACCGCCGGGACGAAAAGGTTAATGGTTAAAAAAAAATCATACAAGAAAAGGTTTTGTTAAGTTGAAATTTTGAATAAAATTTTAGATTTTAAATATTTTTTTATTGATAGAAGTATGCAAACTTTAATACTGTATTTCTAACCATTTCAGTTACGATATTTTAATATTCTGAGGCCTTGAAAAATTAAATAGTTCTGTTGTGTTTTGTTAATTGCCATTATTATTTATATTTTAATTCATTTTTTTAGATACTAAATAATTGGGAAAGGAAGCCTCGTCATTTTATGGGTATTGATGTCCGTTCCCTTTTACAAGATGTTACTATTACAGAGGTGATATATTTTACATATATATATGTATGCCTATTTACAAATTATAAAACTGAATTAATATTTTATCAAAATTTTGATATTCGTATAACAATATTTGAATACTGAAGCTGTAATGATAGCTTCAAAGCTACAATTCATGATTACATCTTAAATGGAATATTTGACACTTTATATTCTACCCATAAGCTATAGGATATATGATCATTTGCTGCAGTTTGCTTTTTGTGAAGATTTTTCACCAATTGTTTTTAGGATTGTATGTTATAAAGGAAAACTCCTAAAAGCACTCACATTGGTATACAAATATACAGAAATTCATCTCATTGTTTAACTATGTTTGAAATCGGAACTGAGAACATTCAAGCCTTAGAATTCTGTTCTAATACAAAGACAATTTAACTCTTCAGTATAATATTTGCATTATTTACAACATACATTAAATATTTTAATCAGATAATCTGACTAGTCTGAATGTTTAAAAGAAAATTATCATTTTTTATTTTTCAACTGCCTGTGTTTATATTTCTTTTTCTTTTCTTTCTTTTCTTTTTTTAATTCTGCTTATGTTTTAGCTGAAATGAGGTACACTTTTTCAGTATAAAATTTCTTGGAAATTTATTGTTAATTTAGTTTTTATCATAAAATTAGTATTTAATTTCTATTTAGGTGGAAATGGAAGTTGAGGGCAATGAAGAAGCAGAACTTAAAGACAATAAAGATAATTCTGATGGGGAAATGGATTCAAACTCTGCAATGGTACATTTCAATTATTTACGTTGCATAATTCTACAAAATAGGTATAAATTTGTTTTTTCAAAGCTTGTAAAAGATATTAAGATAACTTTACTTCAATGTAGGATCATGTTCCTAGCCGATGGGAAAAATTAGAAGCTACAGAGGCAAAACTTGGTATTTATAAATTATATTTTGTTTAAATTTACATTATTAAAGAATTTTTACTAATATAATATATGCACCATTATCTGTAAATATAAATTATTATATTTTACTCCTTTGACAGTATAAATGAATCATTATTAACAGAATTGGGAAAAACTTGAAGTATGTCGGAATTAACAGCATAAATCTTTTTATATTATTGCAAAAGAATTATAATTTATTTTTGGAATAATACTAAAGAATAAATAAAAATTATGATCAAAATGATTATGATCAAAATTTGGTTTTAATATCTTTTAACTGTCCTAAATTCTTAAAACCATTTTTACGGGCATTGAATAATCTGCCCAAACTTTTAATAGTGCTTTTTTTAAATGCAAATTTTCTTAATTACATGAACTTGCTCTCTGTTAAGACTGGTAATATATTTTGATTTTTTTTCCTATAATAAACCATAAAGAAATTTTGTTCTTTATTGTAGGTTTTTGTTGCTGTATGTGAGGAATGGGAACAATTTTTTTTTTTTTGTTATAAGTCTTTAAGTTAAAGTACATTAACTTAAACACTTAAAACTTAATTGGGGATTTCGTTACTTTGTTTTGATATTTAGCATTTTATGATTGTAATGGGAATGATTAAATGCTAATCTAATTTATTCAGAGCAAAAATTTTTCTGCTATTTTTGTGTTTAGAAAAAATTGAGCTTTGATATGGAATAAAAAATTACTTGCATGTAGTATTGTTACTGGGATAACAATAAAAAAATATAATTATTGCTTAACTTATTTGTTTTATAAAAGGAAAATTTATAGAATAATACTATTTACTTAAAAAATATTTTTCTTTTATTTACTGAGAAATATTTGACAATTAGGAAGTACTTCTGACTTCAAAATAAACCTTGACATAAAAAAAGGCGGAAATTGTTTTGGAGTAGCCCTATAATTTATTTATAGAAATGTTTATTATGATTTCAGTAAATTATTGTATCTTGAAATTATGTAATGTGAATAAAATGTCTATTAAAATTCAACACCTATATAACTAGAAAATCCATATAATCCTTATTTTGTTATATAAGGATTCTTCAGATTTATATCATTAAAAATTTTGATTTTTTTAGAGCTCTTTAAATGAACCTCAAAATACTTTATTAGTTTCGAAAAATTCTCCTGAACTATGTAAATTACCATAATGTGTAAGTAATTCAGTAAAAGGGAACAAGAGAATTCATGTACATAAAAATTTGTCGTTATGATGTTTTTAAAATTTTTTTAAGTTTTATCCTAGAAGCAGTTGTTATTTGAATACTTAGATTTTTTCTATTTAATCACACTTTTGTGTTTTATCAAAAGTAAATAATATTTTTATACTTATTAAATTTTTATAAATATCCTACTATGTAAATTGATTTGAATTTCTATAAGAAAAAATTAATTTAATGTTCTATTATATATCATTAAAGGATTAATATACACAAAGAATAATTATGGATTTTAAAAATAAATAAATAATTTCTTAAATGTGTTGAAACATTCTAAACATTTAGGAATATATATTTTAAATTTGCCAATAAAAATTCTTTGCATGTTTCCATTTATTTTGTTTTAGTAATATGTACTTTTTTAGTTATTACCCTGGGTTACATAGAATATGAATGTGCACTTAATATATAGTATTACATTAAAAGTGTTAAACAGCTAAATTTTTTTAAGGGAAAGAAATTACATACGCAGTAATCCCCCCAATAATGTAGTACTCTTATACTATGTTAATTCCTCATCTTATATTTTTGTATTTTGAAATTTATTTGATTTGTACAGTTCACAATCAATTTTATGTATGTTTGCACATTGTGTTCTTATAAAATTAAATTATACTACTGACCTTTGAACATTCTTCTAAAAAAAGGATGTGGGTAGAATTTGACATTTACAGTGAATAAATAATGTAATAAAACCGTTTTTGGAAATATTTATTTGAAATTAACTGATTTTAGTTACATTTATATCAGTTTTTCCTTTAATTCAAAGTGTTCTTAATTTGATTTTAATAAAATGCTCACATTTTGTTCATAACAAAGTTTTTCCTTAATATTTGAATTAAACCCTTTTTAACAAGAAAAAATAAATGTAAATCATTAGCTCATAAGCATTATACGAGGTCATACAAGTGCTTTTTAAGAAAATGCTTTTACGTATTTTCCGCCGAGCTGGCAGCCGAATGGTTAGTGCTGTTGTGATAATAGCGCTCTTGCCTTCGGTTCAACTGTTCGTGGGTTCAAATCCCACCTTGGGTATGGATGTTTGTAGTGATTAGGAATTCACTTTAAACCGTAGATCCCAGTCTAATTAGCCCTTGTGTGCAAAAAATGACCGTTGAGCGGCAAATAATCCATTCATCATTACATATTTTCCTATAATGTGGAACTATTATACCATGCTATAGAGTGGGTTACTATACATAAGTATATGTGACAAACAGTATCAAGTTTCTTAATGGAAAATTGTCTAATCTATCACTATTATCACAATTCTCAAGGGTGTAAAAATAAAATTTTCATTATAATAATTATTTGATTAGCATACACGCTGCATAATGGATGGGTACAGTTCTTTTGATAAATACATTTTGTGTCAAATACTTTTCTATTAACTTGCTCTTTTTTGAGTAAATAACATTATTTTGTCTCCAGTGAATGAAGTTAACTAATAAAATTTAAAATAATATGTAAACCCTGTTCTCGCTTCTTTATTTATAGTAATACTGTAATTTTTAGATCGCTTTTGGTATATTATGAATTGTTCTACATCAGTCATGATTTATTTTTACTTCAGTTTTTGTCACAGATTTTTCTAAAATAATCAAACATCTTTTGCTTATCATATTTCTTTCCTGTGTGATTAAGAAAATTATGAAATAAATGGAATATGTTTTCAAAGTAATAAATTGTTGAAATTCAAGTTTTAAATGTGGATTTTTGTTCTTAGATCAACTGGATGGTTTGAGATTAGGTAAAAAGAAACATTCTTCAATGGAAGATTACCTCCAACTCCCTGATGATTATGAGGAAAGAAAATGTGAACCAGGAAAAAAGAGAGTATGTAAAATTACTAAATATTTTAGAATGACAAAGTTAATATTATTCCTTATAGAAATCTACTGTTTTTGAAATGTTTGCAGTATTCATCTTAATTGATTCTGCATTTTTCCTATTATGTCTTTTATTTTTCAAAATATATTTTTTCTGAATTTACATTACTTTTGATTATATTCATGTTCTGTTATTTTCCCATATTTCTGTACCATAATAGTGCCATTACCTGAATCAAATAAAAATGTGGCTATTTATGCTTAGATCATAAAAAATCAGGACTTCATTAGTTTTTTATTGTTAACATGGAGTAAACATGGTAATTTCTAACCACTGAAAACAATATATAAAAAATTAAATGCCAGTCACCTCTTACAATTTTCCCGTATGTGAATGTTTAATACTTAATTATGACCTTTATGAGAAGAAATCCTCAAGTTCCTGTTGAAAAATATTAAATATATATAATTAAATTAAAACATTAAGATTTTATGAGAGAGTAATATATATATGATATTAGGAAATATAATGTTGGTGTTACAGTGTTTAAATATTTACCAATAATATTCATAATTTGCCTTTGTGTTTTCCATTATTTGAGGAAGCTTAACTAAATTTCTTTTTATATTAATGACACTTAAAATTGAGGAAACATGCTGTTACAAGATAAGCAACTACAATTTTTGTAATCATCAGAATATAGTTTTTATATTTAAGGATGTGTTACTATATGGAATATAGACTGCATGTATATTTAAATTATGCATTATAATTTTTATTTTAAAATAATCAATTTTAAAATTATTTTACTTTTATATTCTTTTATGTGATCAAATTGCTTAGCTCTCAGAAAAGGAATGAATAGTGCCAAATATTAATAAGTAATATCAGTTTGATATCATACACACGGATATTAGTTACAGAATAATTTAATTGACTTGTTCTATGATAAAGAGTTTCTGCAATTTCATTTTATTTAAATTATATATTTTTTAAAATTATTTTATATGGTTAAATCATATTTTTTAATTTTTTCTAAGTACATTGAATTAATGCTTGCTTATTGTGGAATGTGTATACCTTTTGAGAATAATTCAAATTGATTGCTCAGAATAAAATTTTGAAATATTTTACGATCTACTTTAGATATCCCAACTTCAATCTAAAACTTCTTTTAAATATATTCGAATAGGCTTTTTCTGAGATATACTTAGATTGTGTCTATATAAAAAATAATAATTAGTTCAGAAGACCAGAAAATTTCTACAAAAGTCTTGGAAATCCTATTTTGTGGACTTAAAGTGCTTAGATTGTGTAAATAGATATCACAAGTGATATACAAATCGAAATTAAATTCTTGAAAATACTTATATAGATATCCTAGAGATGCTGGCTGCAACTTTGATGATTATTGTAGGTAAAAAGTGCAAAAAACAGTCAATGCAGGTAGTAGTAAAATAGAAAATAGCTAATCTGAGGTAAATATTGAGTAAATATTTTCAAAGATTGCTTACTAAATGAATGTGTACTACTTTATTTTCCTTTTATTTATGACTGAAACTGCAGTCACTAAAAATGATAAATATTTCAAATCTAATATTCCCTTTATCTGCCATAACCTAAATGTTATATTTTTATATCATTTCAACAATACATTAATAACTTTTTCTAAAATAAAAACTATCCATTTTTAAAATAAAATTGTAGATTTCTTTAAATAATAAGATAAAAAAGTAGAGGTCTAAAATAGAGTATTTCATAATTTTTTTTGTAAACCAATCAAAAACAAAAGTTTACATATTTCAAATTTATGAATTTAAGTTTTGATTTTATAATTAATAACAATATTAATGGCACATCTTAAATATTTTACATACTTTAAATATGGATTCTTTTTAGCTTAAAATGGAAAATTAAAGGAGAAATTTAAAACTTCCAAAGAATATAAGCTCTAAGTAATGTAGGGGAATTCACTTTTTTCAGTGAGAACTCTGAAATTCACTTAAATTCTTTGCTTGGTTAACTGTCTTTATATAAATGACTAATTGCATTTGCAAAAATATCTCCCTATCAAGCAAATTTACTTAGGACAATATGGTTTCATTAAAATTGGGTTTTTTTTATATAACATCTGGGTGATTATCTGCTTAAGATTTATGATTTCAATTTAATATCAAATGCCATGATTTTGTAGTGTAGCTGTGTTTAAACTGCAAGCTTTTAATAAACAAAAAACTGTTCTAATGAATTTTCAAAACTTGTAAAGGATATTCAAAAACAAAGAGCCTTTGCAAAAAATCTTCCCTGATGAAAATGTTAAACCATCTCATTGAAGAAATAAAATTATTAGATGGCATTCCTAGCTAAAATCTTTTGTTAAAACTGAGAAACATTTTTGAATATGAAATTAAGATGTTTGCGGCTATCGTGCTAAATTTGGTACTGATACAAATTTAAAACGGTATATTAAGAACATTTCTGAGATCTTTGAACACTATCAATTATTTTATTCACAGGAAATGGAAATTGTAGCAGAATATTAGATAACTTCTCTCAAATAGGTAAATCCACTATAACTGAGGTTGGGTTCTATTTCTAATATAAATTTGTAACTTATATATGACAGCAGCAGCTTTGTTTTTTTCTTTTTTTTTATATTTATTTATTTGAAAATGTATTAATAATGTTTTGTAAAATATTTCAGTATTTAACATAGTTAAACTTTAAATATCTATTTATTCTTGTTTTCAATAATGAATGTATTTTTTTTCATGAACTGAATTTTCGGCAGTAAATATTAACTTATTGATTATAATAACGATATCTTACATTGATAATAAGTTAAATTTTTTCCTCCTATCAAGGTACGTTGGGCAGATCTTGAAGAAAGGAAGGAGCAAGATCGACTACGAGCTATTGGTTTTGTTGTTGGACAAACTGATTGGAATAAACTTACTGATCCAACCCATGCTGATCGAGCACTTACAAAAACAAAATACTTTTAAAACAGAAAATTTCCTGAAAATATTTTTAGAGATCATATGTCATTTTTGAGTTTTCTTATATCAAGTTTTCATCATCAGTCCTGTAAAAGTCATTATTTCTGTTTTATCTTGATTTCTTAGGAACTAAAACACATTTAAAAATTCACTTGTTAGATGCCTTATTGTTTCTGCCATTCATGAAAATGATCTCATTCCAATTTCGGCCATGACAAGTATGGTATAAATTTGTTCCTTCATTGACATCATCTTTAAATATATAGTTTATATTTTTCAAATAAAAAAGTCATTTCTAGTTTTCATATACAAGATAAAAATGTTTTCCTTTAACCTATCATAGTATTTTATTTAATAATATCGTATTTCTTTTAAATAATTTTTTAATGGAATTTGTGAAAAATGTTACTTAAACCATTGTGTCTCGAAAAGATGATTATTTTCAAGCAACTTTCAAGGATTTTGAATTCGTTTTCTTTTCTTTTCTTTTTTCCACAATAAAATATATTTGGAAATCACTTTTAGCACATGATTGTATTATTTAAGGTGTGCATTTGTTTTATACTGTGCATTTAATTTGTTGCCTTCACAATTCACCACATTCAGATGTATGATATTGCTGTAATAAATAAAGGATTGCTGATTTACTAAATTAAGTAGAGCTGATTTTATTTCTATATATATATATATATATATATATATATATATATATATATATATATATATATATATATATGCGAGGGTCACTCTGAAATTTTTGAAATACAACTAGGTTTTTAAAGTTATAAAATTTTAGGTATGTTCAAAGTAGTCTCCTCCAACATCAATGCACTTTTGTAGACCAATTTCCCATACATTAAATGCCTCAAGCCATTCATTTCTTGGAATAGATGAAAAAATGCATTTATACCCACATCAATTAGAAAATTTTTCTTTTTCCTCCTTACATTAAGCTTTTTCTCCAATTGATAAGAAATTAGTTTTTTAATGCAATATTAAAGTATCTCTATATGTAGAAAGATATAAAGAAACAATTTACCTGCATATAAATATTAATGCTATGAAGAAATACCATGTTCATTTTTAAAAGTTCACATTGATATTTTAACTTAGGGATTCTTTTGTGTTGTTTATAAACAACTAATCAAAATGTGAAATTTGATTATCATACTGATGGAATTAATGAATCAAATGTTTTTCCATTAATTTATTTTAAAATTTAAAGGCTAGAAAAAATGTCAGCATATTCTGAAGACATTTTATACACATTTTCCATTAATAATAAAAAAAAAAACTTTCAATTTTTATTAACAACTTTTTCTTGTTGTAAACAAATAATGTTACTTAATGTATTTCTGTTATATTTCACAAATGCTGACAAGTGATTATTAATTTACAGTATTTTAATTAATAAATTGTTAATTAAAATACTGTAAAAAAACTGAGATAATTACCGTATTAGTAATCATCTCAAACTCATGATTTATTTGCTATTTTTATGGCAGTTATTATTATTTTCAAAATTATCATGACTTATTCAAATTAAAAGAAATTATTTCAATTAAATATAATTAAAACGATAATAATTGTTTTTTTACTTAGTATTGAATATTTTTTTAAAAGGAATTACAAAAAGCAAATATTTCTTTCTTTTCAGTTTTAGATAATAAATATTAAATTATTTGTATGTATATAAATGAATATTTAAAAAGTGATATTGAACAAAGAAAAAAAAAGGATAACTTAAAAGAATTGCACAAGTAATCAGAATTGGAAGTAAAATGCAGAGAAAAGCTTAAGTCATTGTATTTAATATCATTACAGTTTCATCATCATTTTACAGGCAAAATATTATACTACTGCTAATTGATAGAACATGAATTCAAATTAATTTACAAAAAAATATCACAATATAATTTGATTTTAACAGTTTTCTTGAATTGCTATCAACTTTTTGTGGTTATTAGAATTTGGTGTGTTATTCGAAAACATCAAGTACTATGAATTTCTTTTTTACAGTCTTAAATTTTTAGGAGGTGTTTGAAAGTCACCCATATCTGAAACAATATGCTATTTTCTTTTATTACTAGATAAGGAATTTAAAAGGTATATGTAGAGTATAAATTATTGAATCTTTGATGATCATTTTAAAACAATCTTATCAATGGTGATTTAAAATTCATGAGAAAAAGTTAATATTCATAAATAATAAAATACTAAGCTGCTCCATTTTAAATTTTTTCTATGATTTTATATTAGTAGGTATTGGCTTTTAGTAGAAAACATGTATTCATCGTTTAGAAAAATAAGATTTATTTCTTAACTATTATTTCTATTCATTAGGCCTTTTCAGCATCAGTCAAACCTTAAATTTTAAATTGTTTTGAAATATATCTAAAAGCACTATTTACCTTCAAGAATTGCTATTAAACAAAGAGTACAACATTAAGTAATGTATTATAAAAAGAAATTTTAGAAGACAATCAGATTCTTCTCATTTTAGAATAATAAATAATTCTAAAGTTTTTAATGAACAGAAATTCTTTTTTTTTTTTTTTTTTTTTAAATTATTTATAAACAGCTTTTTAAACATATATTGTTTAGTTAAAATTTTAAGAACAGAAATTTTTAAATCTGTATAAACTGAAACTGAGGTAAATTTCAGCATTAATTTTTCTTTATAGCAAAATAGGATTCAATAAGAAAGATTAATTTCTTCACAAATTGTCAGTTGAAAAAATTTTGAAAGGAAGTTTTTTGGAAAAAAAAAATAAGTAGAATTCTACTTACATAATAGGGGGAAAAAACATGCTTTTTTTAAACTTAAAAATAATTTTACAAGAATTGTTTGGAATATTTTGAATCTTATACGTCAAACAATAATATATATTATATATTCCAAAGTATATCAATATTTGACGATTTACATAAATATATATCACAAAACAGGAAAAATCTTCAATTTTCGCCAGAAAGTCTGTACTTACATTAATATAATTTAAATTATATATCACAAACAAATGCCAAAGAGAATTAACATTTAATTTTATTACAACATGTCTATTCATAAGTAACTACATACATCAATAAATTAAAATTTTCTTTCAATAAATAAAATTATGTCTATTGATCTGAAATATAAAACAGAGTTGATATTTGAAAAATTTTTGTGATCTCTTAAAAAGCATTTATTCAGTTCTAAATAAATTATCGTACTTAAGTAATATGAAATAAAAATGTTATACAATAAAATTTGTATACCAATTTTGATATCAAGTTTATATTTTTAGAGAAAATGAATTTTCATCAACTATATTAAAAGTAGCTTAAACAATAGATCAATTTTATGCTAATGTACATAATATAACATTAATTTAAATAATGCATTCCTTTAAAGTATTTTTATATATTAACTAATTCTGATATATATTTATATATTGTCAATGCACAAATATATAAAGAATCTCAGAAATTGCAAAATGATACATGTTCTCAACTAATATTCGTTCAAATACAATATCGAGAAAAATGTCAATACTACTTAAGGAAAAATTCCTAATTTCATAATTTATATGTGAAGTATATTTTAATTATTAATAATGAATTTTCTTTAATTTTTGAAAAGATTTTTGTGAAAATATTGAAAACAAATGTCATAAAGAAAATTTAACATAAGAATATATACAATTGATCAAATGTGAAAATGTTCTGCAAACCAAAAGTACATATCATGATAATAAACAGCTTCTCTATGCTATTGAATGGCACTTCACTATCTGAAAAATAAATTTAGATAGCTGTAGCAGCTGAAATTTACATTACTGTTATTTTCTGAGAAAGATAATCTTTTAAACCTATCGGAACAAGGCAATCCATCAAAGTTCATAATTAATAGCTAGATATTTCTACATTTTTAAGGGAAGAAGAAATTGCAATTTATCAAACTATAATATATGCTCTCATTTGGTTATAATAACAATGACCACACACATCAATCACTTTCAACAAATCACTTTATAAGAGCTTAAGAAACATTTTAGGTTGGCTATTTGTGAACCCGAAATAGAACGGAATCAAAAATATTTAACAGATTTTAACTTGTTAAGTTTATTAATGTAATGTGACTAACAATATCAAATATTTACATTTTTAAATAATTGAAGCTTTCTAAAAAATGTGTATATATATATATCCAATTAAAAAATGTTTAGAAATTGAGAATACCTTTACCTGAAGATAACCATATAATTATGTTATACATTTTCATAAATATATGTTGTATATTTTAAAATCGATACTAAATTTTAAAAAATATATATATATATATATATATATATATATATATATATATATATATATATATATATATATATATATATATATAGGGAATATATAAATAGTCTATGCTTTCCTAGACATTCTTTACATAATGCACGGACATAAATATATATAATCCTATTAACCAAAAATTCACAAAAAAATTAATCATAATAAACAAGTTATATAATGAATGAATTCGCAAGAAAAGTACTAAAGACATTATTTTGTAAAGTACTTATTTTAATATCATGCACATCAATTAAATATTCCCATGCATATATATATGTAGTTTTATGAATTTATCACAGCAAATAACTATAAATTTATTTACATATTTTTTCAACACTTGTATAATTAGTTCCAAGCTATGGCTAACATCATAATTATTTCTGCAATATTTATTACAAGTCAGGAGTAGATAAAAGTTATTAATATTAATTATAAACAGAAATAAGTGTCCCATCAGAATTTTTAGTCTTATTTATTTATTTTACTTTTACCACACTATTTGCTGCAAGCAGTATAATGAAAATAATATCAAGTAAAAACTAAGCAATTTAATATCACTGTCACATTGTACTTGTAGTCAATATCTTACTAATTAGCAGTAACAAACTTAACAAATACTTATTGAAGTCTATTTGAAGATATACGCTCCTGAAATTAAAATTCAAATTAAAAGCTATATTGAAATTGCAGTCATTTGTAAAATCCATATTAATATAAAAATCATTTTTGCATTCTTAGCTCTCAATCATTACAACAATAATTGACAAATTTAAGAATATAGCTGCAAAATTGAGAGAATGTAAAAAACTTAAGCTTATAAAGTAAAAACTTAATTTAAATCTTCTTTGATTGCATGTCTTATACAACTTTTAAGATCTGAGTTATCACGCTATAGATATTTTGATATGGTACATGTTAACTTGTAAGATATAAATACTCATATTTTGAGCAGATATAAAATTATAATACACTTACATTAAGCCATTAAAAGATACATAATATTAAAAAAAATAAATAAGTTTATAGATTTAAAATTATGTTTAATCACAAACTGGTTTTGATGTTCAAACGTTTCAGAATTATCATGATATTTTAACATATGAAATGTCTAAGTTTTCTTTTATAGTCATATAAAATTATACATTTTTCTTTCAAATAAGTGTTTATTTACATATTACATAGTATCATCAGATGAAAGCTTAGTCAAGATTAAAAAAGAATATACAAAGATTCATAAATATAGTCCATAAATAAAATAGCTCATATTTTTTCTTTAAGGCATCACAGATAAAAAGCTACATGATATACAATTATATCTGTAATATTGTTAAATAAATATCTTAATTTTCAACAAGGTTAGATTGCTTTATCTTTCTAAAATTCAGTCAATAGATATTTGAAATTCCACTCTTTCATATAAATGATCTTCAAACAGAATTGTTCTGTATTCCTTTTAAAGGTGAAAGTTTTTGAAGTGCACAATGTAAATTTGTTACATGCATATAAAAAAATATTTTTATAAATCTAAGTATTTGAACAACCTTATAATGAAGAGGTAAAATAAAAACCTCAACATACAAATTTCCGCAATTTAAAGAAACTGTCTCAAACACTTCTTGACAAAAGTATCAAAGATGCATGCTATTTAAACAAAAAGTTGAAAATGTTGATTTGAATTAACCTATAAATTCATCAGAAGTAAATTGAATTTGATTTTAAAGTACACTCCAATCTCGATATATTGAATTTAATCATTACAATTTTTATGTGCTTGTACTAGAAATGCATACAAAATTGAAATATTCAAGTTGGGGGATGAATTTTAAATATATAAGGCAATCAAGTATGAGATAAAAACATTTTACTGAGAAAAGGATATAATAAAAATCAACGAATTTGATTTTAGCTTTAAAGGAAATCACTATGAAAGATAAAAGTATCATTCAAATTAGAGAACTATTATTGTAAAATGAAATCACAGTTATGCAAATATTTCATTAGAATACTGGACTGACATTTACTGCTTTGAAAATGCATTTAATTCTTCAAAAATGTACAAACATTGAAAAAATAAACTTTATTAAATTTAAATAATTGCAGATTTTTTCAAAATTTTAGAACTTCTTAAACGATAATGCTAAGAATTAATAAAATTGTTTTACAAAATTTTTAACATTTATGACTAACATGATTAAAAGTGATTGATTTAAAGTACAATACATTTTTAGAAATATAGTTAAGCTTAAAATATAAGCGGATAAAATATAAGTAAATTATCACATAGTATTTGTTTTTATAAGAGAAATATTTCATATTTTTATAAGAATTATTTAAAGGAATTGGGATTTGAAAACACACAAAATACAATAGAATCTTACAACCTGAATAAATAAGATGAACCATAAAAAATACACCTCAGAATGAATATAACCAATATATTTTGAAATTTATTTAATAAAAAGTTTCTCATTCTAAATAAATTCATGAAAATTAAAAACATGCACACAAGTTAAAATAATGTGATCAATTACAAATTATATAACTATTTTTGACATAAATATCGATTGTAATAGTTTCATCACTATAAAACTTATTTCACAGAAATTTTAAATTTGACTTTCTCCAATCTGGAGGAAGTTCGCCTTGTTGAAGCTGAATTAACGAGATTATAGTAATGTGAAAATGAAACAATACTGATAGCATACAAATGAAAATCGAAGTTATTCCAACACTATTTAAGTATAGTAATGAAATAAACGCTTAATTTTACCACTTAACAACAAAGGTTCTAAAAACAGAACTATAATAAAAACACTCCTAAAATAAAATGCAAAATATGACATGAAATTAAAAGTCCCATGTAAAAGCATTGCTTCAAAAAAAAAAAAAAAAATATGATGGGGGAAAAAATGGAATCAAAGACACTAAAAGAGACAAGTTTTCTAACTTGGTAAAGTAATGAATCCATTTGAAGCATACTAAAAATAAAATTATTTCACAAATTAAAGCAGTTAATACTTAATTGAAGATACTTTACATTAAAAGTAAAGTAAAAAGATTTTAATAGGCACTTATATGGGCGAAGAATAAAGCAATTGGTATTTGCATCATTAATTGATAACTTAAGTCTCCTATTTATTTAATTACTCTGTTAATATTTATATAGAACAAAATGTGTGGCAGTACTCCATATAAATAATTTAAATCAACCTAGAATTTTTAAGGTACTGAATGAGGACAGTATAAACAAATTTGTACTGAGCTAATGTCTGGACGGTTAACATGCGCTGGAATCTGAGATGAGTAAGAGCCTTTGGCACATCAATAGCCTGCAACAACAAAACCACTGTTAATATTGCAAACAGAAGAAATATATTGTTAAGAATTAATGAAATATTTTTGTTATACTAAAATCAATACAATATATTTTACATAACATAATTAACTTTTTTTTCAAAAACAGAATAGCATTGATTGAATAGAAGATAAACCCATTCAAACGAGTCTTTTGGAAATAATTTATTTGTATATATTTAAATATTCTTTTCAGATTTTAAAAACAATTATGATAAGGCCTTCAAGAACAATTCTTTTGAAATTCTAATAAAATACTCTCATATATTAGAAAAATGTTTTATTCAGATTCTTTACAAGCTGAATTCAAATATGTTTGAACTATATCAAATGTAGTTTTCTTTCAAATAGTATTTGTTAGTTAAAAAATATAATAATAATAATACTTCAAAAATCAATAATCATGTTTCCAAGAATTATTTTAGTTCCTATTTTTCTTTTTAATAAAAGGGTAATATTTAAATGAAATAAACAGATTGATACATTTATAAAACAATACATGCAATAAAACATAATTCTTTGATTATTTTATATATACATGAAACAAATTATGCAACAGAACATAATTGTTTCATGTCTTCCCAGGTGTTAAATTATTATATTTAACGACATAATCCAGTTCGTTAAATTATTAAAGATATCACAGGATACAATTAATGTTGACAGTATTATTTGAGCGTTTCTTTCCCAAAACTATTATAATGTGTGTATGATACTTATATTTAATCCTGATATCAATTAAATTATTTTAATGCAAGATTAAAATATTTTTTTAAAAATGTTTATACTATTAAAATCAGGAATATCAAGTTTAAAAGTAAGATAATAATTTTAAATATGAAGAGATTTTTATCAGTAAAAAATAGTAATGTGACAAAATTCATGGAAATATCAATTATAATTCAGAATTGTGTGCATGTGCGTGCACACACACACACACACACACACATACAAAGCATTTCAAAATGATACTCAACATAAGACACCTGTTACTTATGTTGAGTATCATTTTGAAATGCTACATTTTTAGAAGTACCAAGGTACTAAAATGCTATAAGCTTATATCTATAAGCTTAATTTACATTGTAGTCATTTGGTTACAAATTAAGTCAAATTTGTATACCACTTTTGATGTACAGAAGTATTCACATTATGAAACAGAAACAGATAAAATCACAAAATTTTAGTTAATTAAGCTGTAATTGGTGAAAGTTATGAGTAATTTAAATATGAGAAAATTTATAAAATAAGAAAAATGATCTTTCTATCATTTGATGCAAGCTTTGGTTATATACATGAGAGATACTTAACTTTTCCAATTTCAAAAATAACAAAATTATTTGTTAAATATTTTAAATGCAACATTATTTTCCAAAAATAAAAATTAATAAATACATATGGAAAATATTGACTTGGAAAATTTATAAGTTATTTTAAAAATGCACAAAAGATTTTAAAAACTTGAGAGAATGAATCAAGTTGTATAATTTTGCTTATCATATAGTATTACTGATATTTTAAGAATTCACACAACTTATTTGTAAAACTATGAAATATGATCTTAAATTTTTAAAAATTTATACTCACTATAATCGCATTTTGGTATAGTAAAATAGTAATGCAAAAAAAAATCAAGCAATAGTATTTAGAAAAGTTTTTATTTACCTGATTGTGATCTAAACAGTACAGCATGATGTCACAAAGTATGACAGCACCTGAACGCCCGACCCCTGCACTACAATGGATGACAATAGGAGATGAAGACTGGTGAAGACTGCTTTCAGAATGTCTCCGCACTGCATCAACTTCATTCATAAATGCTAGAGGAAAAATCCTTTATGTGAATGAAAATTTCTACTGCAAAACTCTATTTACTAAGTTAATCTAACATTACTATAAATTTATGCCTGTCATTTTAAAAATAAAATGCTTGACAGTTATCTGTACAAGTTTATTATATGTAGAAAGGAAGTACAATTTGAAAAGCCTTTTAGACCAGTTGAAAAGCTTGACAATAGGAGAACAAGGTGAATACAGTTAAATGGCATGATACTGATTTTTCAGATAAATTATGTTTGTCCCTACAACATAATGATAACTGATTTAGAGCATGAAGATACCATGGATTGATGACTGAACAATTATCTTTTGGATAACCTTAATGGCTCTGTATGTGGTACAATAGCTGAGAGTGGATATCCTAGTCCCTCCTGTATCCTAGTACAGATAAATTGATCAAACAGGGTTATATCTCTCTGAAATTTTGGAATTCATCTTTCTTCTTTACCTTTAAATGTAGCCCGTGATAGCATTTTGGCAGAACAAATGTACCTAGGAGTTTCATACTAACTTCAAGGTTTCATTTTAACCCACTGAATCATGGCCCTTCATAAGACATCTTTTGTTTATCAAATGTGTCAGGTCTTTGATCAGAAAATGATTAAATTAGAAAATTAAATTTATTCGTTCAATTTGCAGAGGCAGGATGGATCAAGGGATGGACAGCTATAATGAATAAGATATTTCTAATAACCACTCTGACATTCTTCACTAAAGAGTATCTTTAATGATTTATTAAATATGGTAATACTACAGGAATATTAGTGATGCCTATAGGAATATTAGATATGTAGCATGCAATCTATAAACTAATTTTCACTTTTTAAATTTTTTTAAATACTACAATAATCTATGTGCATTATAATATAATGAAATGTTTATTGTATTATTTCACAATGAACATCCTAACACAACCTAACACATTTCCTTGTGGAAGCAGAGTTACATAATAAAATAAGGCAAAAGTTTTTTTCCATATATTTACTTACATAACATATTTTACAATTTTCAAATCAGATAAATGAAGCAGAAATTTTTAATGTTCTCATAGAAATGTAAACTGAATTTCACTGATATTTCATGCTTAATAATTCCTGACCCCCTAAAATGGAAAAATATGACAATTATTTAATTTATAAAATCAATGGCTACCATCATCCCCATAGTTAAACTTTTTTCTTTTCATTTGCTTAGCAAAATTGTAAATATATATCATTTAAGACTAATCACATTAAAGACGCTTTGAAGAGTTCAATAATAGCAAAGGATACCAATGAAATAATTGATAATAACAAATGAAATATTATAAAATATTATAAGCCTATTAATATTGTGGAGCATTTCAGCCTAAAGCCCATCAAATAAATTAAAATATCAATTTGACAAACCAAACACATTCTAAATTCACATACATACTTGATTTTCTAAAAATAATTATTAAAAATTGAATCAGAAATTAAATATCAATCAAGAATCAGAAATTAAATAAAAATAATTATCAGAAAATTGTATGTTTCTGAAAAATTTCGTATAAGCTTTAATATCTTCATACTAAGTGTGTTCACTTTAGTAATTTTCATTTTTTGTTTTAACTTCTCTAGTTCACAGTTAAAATTAGTTACTTTCTGTAGAACCATGATACAAAAGCTTTTAACATCAATCAGTGATATATCAATATACCTTTCTAGAAAAAAATGACTTTATTAAAAGTTTACCAAAATTATTTGTTGAGCGTCCATTCTCAATAGCTACATTGTTATGGGAGAATATAGGGCAAAATTTTAGAACATATTATAGGCCTTAAAATCATTAATTTGAAGGGAAAATAATCAAGTCTTTGAATAGCGCTTCTCTATAACTTTGAAAGTTTATTCAGAGTCGAATGTGCTGTGCTATATATATAACAATAGTAACGTTGCACAGAAAGATAAGAAACATCTTTCTCAGCAACAAGCTTTGAAAATATATTTACTGTAGACAGTATTTAATAGAATATTAAATCTTAGTTTCAATGATTCAGCTGATAATATTTTAATCTAATAATAATATTAATGGTAAATAGTTACATATTTAAACAGACATTGTATTAGTATTTTTAATGTCATCATTTTTAAAATTTTACAACCGTTTTATTTGAAACTTAAGGATTCATGCATAATAACCACACTAATAGTTACTCTGGTCTGGAAATTTAATGTAAATATTTTGCAATGTAAGTTAAAGACCAGTTAATATTTTGAAATTGGAAATTTAAAATCAAATTAAGAAATTCTTAATGCACATTTATTAACTTTCGATTCAAATATTTAGATTTTTTACTAAACATTTATTTGAGCTAAAATACTGATATCACGGAAATGCTTGAGGAATTTTAGCTTTCAAAATTTAAACATAAAGTCAGAAATCAGATAAATAATACAGATTATATATTTTTACAATGTACAAATTAAATGTATTTATAAATATATAACAAAAAAACATAGAACTCTTAAATTTAAATACATAAATGATTAAGAAATTTTTTACAATCATATGAAGCATTCTTTGAATTGATTAAAAAAAAAATTTAAAGGATACATGAAATCAATAAAAGAAAGTAATTATAGCTTTACTGTCGTGACGGAAACTTTTTATCATGTTTCAAAACATTTTCAACATTTTTTTTTAAATAATAATAATTTAAAATATAGATTAAAAAAAAATAGGGAGTTTGGCTACACTATTGGAAAAGGTGAATAAATAGTTTAAGTTACTATTAACAAGAACATGAAACTGATCTCATAAAACATTATTTGTGTAACTGGGTGACAAATTAAAATAAATATAATATATACTAATACACATTTATTTAACATCAGAAATTTTATAAAATTATGCATAGAAAAAACGTTTCCTTGACTTTGTTTCATTATATAATCCAAACACATTTTACAAATTAAAGTCTCTGATTTAATAAAATAATTTTTTATTTTAAAGTTTAAGTGAACCATTACTTTCTCTCATAGCATTTATATCATCAATCAAATGAAATAAATAATAAGCTGAAAATATTATCTAATTTATTTACAAGGCTAATCATAAATTACTTCTTGACAATTTAATGTTAACATACCAATAAATCCTTGAAGTTCATGGGGACAGCTATGATCTGGCCAATCAGTGTACTGAATATGCCAAATAGAACGTTGTTGATGAGAAGTCACATGACACAATGTAAGGGAACATGTGACATAGGTGGAGGAAGACATGCTAAAATTCCTGGTGATCTGAAACTATGAATTCACAAAACGTTCATTATAAAGTCAACAGTGACAAGTAAAACAGTTTCAAATTATACTATTTTATTAAATAAAGTAATATACAATTTAAAAGTGTAATTTATAAAAAACACACGATAATTCTGTTATGTGACAGGTAAACCTTAATGCAATGATCTGGAAATCAATAGTGCTACCTAATTTTTCTTTCCAAAAAAAAAAAAAAAAGAAAAAAAAAGAAACTGCATGTTTTCTAAGGTTTTAAGTACCAACAGTATTTGCCTTCAATAACTGGTCACAGATATATAGTTTCTATTGCAAAAATATTTTAATAAAATGCTATACATTATCAAAAAATCAGTTTAATTAAATGGTTACAGATATGACAATTTATCTCATTGCTGTTATATTTACTGCAAAGTTTTTAAATACTATAAATAAAAAAGAAGAAGGGAAAAAGAGCTAATTGTTAGCACTCAAAGCCAACAATATTTAAAATATTCCTGGCACAAGACATTTTTTTCTGAAAACATATTCTGACATAAGACAATTTTATATAGGACATGAAACATATTGTATCTTGTCGCTGATTGTTTTATACTTGTTTATTTTTGATTTTCCTATTAAATATGTTTTTTGCAATTTTTACATTGCATGATTATTTACTTAATTTAAAAAAAATAGGTTTGAAAATTAAATTAAAAGATGTGACTTAGAGAAAGAATTTTATTTCCATATTCAATTGATTTTCTGTTAATCTACAAAGCCTTTAAATTGAAAATTTGATTTTCTATAAGCACAGGTTGCTAAAAAAAATTACCTAATTTTATTTTGCTTAGAAATTAATTTATAAGTTTTTCTTAAATACCATTTAAAATTACCTCTCCAATTTGAATCTTGTTGCCATCTTCTTGAGGCCAGTATGGGAAACACTTATCACATCCTTGTTCCTAAAGGAAAAAAAAATGGACAGAAATATAAATCATAATTTTCATATATAATAACACAAGATAGAACACATTTTTTAAAAATATTTAATACATAATAAAAATGTTAGATTATAGTTGATTTATAGGGTAATTTAATGCATATTAATCTGCAAATGACCCTATAAGTTCATTTGCATATATATATCATAATAATAACAAAAAATCAACTTAAATATTTAGCAAAAGTTTATCATCTTATTAAACTAACAGAAAAATAAGAAAAAAATTGATAAAATTGAATCAATTGTTGATCTGTATTATTTTTTTTTATTAATTTATTTACTTATTTTGCATACTAGAGCTAGTTAAACAATGACTAAAAATTTAAAATGGATTCTGAATCGTTACAAAAAATACTATTTTAGTTGGGAATCAAATTAACGAGCTCTTGACTGAAAATCAAGACATTAAGTATTCAGTAGACAGTAAACAAAATTGTAAAAATAAAACAGTATTCAAGAATTTATAAGATTTTTCAAATCAAACATATCAAATCATACCCAACTCCTGATTACACTTAAATGGTAAATTCAGAATAAAGCAAAAACTTTTTGACAAAAAAATAAATTAAAATATTCTAAAAATAAATAGCTCATATGAAAGATTAAAGGAGTAACTTTTTACCTGAACTTCAGTAAGCATTACAATGACCATTACATGATGTTCCCAGATCATCTGCCAAAAACTGTACAAAGTGTTAGGTAAAGGACCTTGAGCAGCAATGTAAAACCTCTGAGTCAATCCCAAGGATACCTACAAACATGGTTTACGTAATATTACAACTGTGAAAAATGGCATTCAATTTAATAATTAGAAAAATTAATAGCAATTATAAATTTTAAAAATGGGAAAATAATCATTTCATTTTTTAAAGATATAATTTCATTTATACTAGAGTTATCAATGGACAAATCACAATGGTTAATTTTTTTTGTTTGCTGCAGTCATTTTTTTGCATATGATAGGAAATTAAACCTGGAGCTGATTTAAAGTTAATTTCAAACCACTGCAAACATCCACGCTCATACAGGGAATCAAACCCACTAAACAAAGACCACAGCACTCCCTATTCAAGGTTTCAGCTTGGGAATGGTTAGCAGTACAGTATAAGAAATATTCATAGCCACTATGTTATAGTTTTGAATTATGACCATGTTAAATTAATATTTGAAGCAAGACACTTTATTTTGCATCACTACCTCACACCATTAGAAGAATAATAAACAGTACTCCATAATCAATACAGAAATCTCAGAACAAAATAAAAAAAAACTCAAACAAGATTTTCCTTTTAATTTGATTTCCTAGCCCTAAGCTGTAAAATTCATACAAAAAAGTTTAAGTAATCATCCTCTTAAATGACGATATCAATATGTAGAGCATGAATTTTATGCTGGCATGTGATTTAACTTCTAAACACAACTCTCATACTATGATTATAAAGTAACTTCATTTCTTTATATCTGATTGACCTTTATTTTATACTTACAATGTTAACAAAAATACATTCATTTCACTTTACAAAACAAGTAGTTTTTGTATTAATAAAAGTATTGAAGGAATTTATATAAGACAATACATAAATTTACAGTTAAAAAGATAATGCTTTCCAGAACAATATAAAAATATTTAACAAATTAAAATATCGCTGAATAAAATATCAGGCCAAATATGAAAATTATATAAATCATATGTTTGAATCATAATAATATGTGCATAAACAATAGTATATTATATGTAATTTGAAATTATCTTTGAAATCGGTTAAAGTAATTTGTTAACAAAAATAAATGTAGCTGGGTATAAAAGCACATATACCACCTCTCTAGAAGCATTACATTATATATTAAAACTATAATACAGTTTCCACAGACATATAAAAGTGGACATCCCTAACTTTCAATAACTTATCCTGATCAATTTACAAAATTTCCCTCATCATCTGATCATCTGAAATACACTTATATCTCTGTAATTTAATATTCCAACCATACTACATTATCCATAAACATTAACCAGTTAATTTATTATTTTTATTATTATTAAGTTAATTTATTATTTTTTACCAGTTATTTATTTTATTTTTTCAGGAATTAAAAAAATACTAATAAGAACTTATACTAGATCTAAATATAAATTGGGATGATTTATCATAATAAGCACAATGAAATGAAACAAAATGCATTATAAAGAAGTTTATAAGCAAATATAAAACTATAGTCTATAAAAATTACAAAAAACAATAGTTCTCGATAAATTTCTATAAGCTGAAACACACATTTTCAAACAAAATTAAATTAAATCAAACCTACTAAATTAAAAAAATAATAAATGCTTTCACAGTAATTTTATAATGTTCAAGAAAATATAATTCTAACATATATAAATATATTTAGTGTTAGATGTGTAGAGGTCAATAAAATCTAATTGTATCATGCAATTTTTATGGGAAATGAATTTTTTTATACAGATTTTCAACAAAGAAAATGCTTATTCACTAAGAATTCCCACTCACAGCTACATAGAAACATAAAAAATAAAGAATAGACACTACATACAAAGAGTCATGATTATAGATTACCATAAATATCGAAGGAAAAAAATGCCAAAGTTTGCATTCTTTCACAAGAATTTTTAGGAATGTTTAATGTGTGCGTTGAATATAATTTTATATGTAAAGTAATATTCAATCTTTTATAATATTCAATCTACTCAAGTAGATTTTCAGGATATAAAAGTATCCAATTAAATCTTTCCTCATACCTATCAAATAGAAAATGTTAACAAGATTTCATTATAAGGCTGAATTATTTTACATTGTAAAATAATCCAAATTTACAGTTTGATAATTCAAGAAATGTTATATAACTTAATTTAAATTTGATGAAACTTAGTTTTTATTTTAAACAACTAATTTCCCTCTCATCAAATTTCAAAGTGCTGAGTTTTCTAGCATATTTTTTAATTAAAATTATCATCTCATTAGTATTTATGAGTTACTTTTCTAAATATTAATATAAAATATTTAATTAGAAATAAAAATATGAAAATCAGAACTCTGAAACAAACAGCAGATAATCAAATAAAACATTATTATTCAAATTAACAATATTTATAAATAATAAAACTTGAAATACATGAAGAATTTAAAAATATTTATCTCTATAAATGAAAACTAAGTTTCTATTGGTTTACAAAATAATTCAGAAACACTTAAATAATTTTACACATTTATATCTAATGTTTAATTAAAAAGAATAAACTGCTGAGTTTTCGAGCATATTTTTTTAATTAAAATTATCATCTCATTAGTATTCATGAGTTACTTTTCTAAACATCAATATAAAATACTTAATTAGAAATAAAAATATAAAAATCGGAACTGAAAAAAAAAAAAAAAAAAAAAAAAAACAGCAGATGTTCAAAAATAACATTAGTATTCAAATTAAAAATATTTATAAATAATAAAACTTAAATACATAAAGAATTTAAAAATCAAAACTAAGTTTCTATTGGTTTACAAAATAATTAAGAAACATTTAAATAATTTTACACCTTTATATCTAATGTTTAATTAAAAAGAATAAGCAATTTCGTATTTAAAAGATATGATTTTCTAAATGTCATAAGCTATTTTCCCCAATTTTCTAAAAATTTTATAAAGCTAATCCAACAATTAGAATCTTCTAAATATATCAGATGTGAAGATGAAAATATTACTAAAACATGTAAAATAAAATGCTCTATCACAATTTGAATAATGAATATTCGAATATTTACAAGGATATAATACTCTCTCTCTGGACTTATAATATCTACTATTATAGAGGTTCTCAAACTATAATCATAAGTAAAAGTGAAATAAAGTAAGATCCCTTTGTGATTAAACAAGATGGATTTTTGATTTTACACTAAAAAATATTGTCAGCCTTCTATGAAAAATTCCATATTTTCCTAGAAAATATTTATAAATATTCCTTGACAGATATTTATAAAATTCCTAGAATTTTTCAGACCAATTAAAATTATTCCAGACTTGAACATTTGACTATGTGTATAATATCTGGCTTTCAATGTTTTTAACACTATATTGATATATTGTATAAATATATTTATTTAAAATTACACAAAAATATTACATAGTGTTTTACAAAATTTTAAGGCACACAATTATTAAAAAAATAACTTTACAAAAGAAGAACAAAAAGCAAATCTTATTTAAAAAATCATTTAAAAGTATAAATGAGAAGTGCTACAAAAATAAATTTATTTTAATGAAGTTTGTACTTTATAGGTTAATATTTTTTCTGAAAAAATTTAAAATTAAAAATACATGAAAAAAAGAACAAAAAAAAGAATATTCTTATAATCTTAATGAATGAATTTATAAAAAAGTTATTTAATCTTTAAATAATTTAATGTGAAACATAAATAAGAAAGAAAAGTCTTTACTGTAAGGTGTGAGGCATTGATGTAGCCAGTTTTATTTTCTGATGTTGGTGTAAGACGAACTCTATTTTCTTCATACGGAAAAACATCTTTAAAACGATTTCTTGAAGCATTTTCTGGTAAAAGTGCAGTGGAAAAATCAGCATTTGGTTTTTTCTTTGGGATTCGTTCAAATTCGAGAAAAATTTGACCATCAGTCAGGCGACTTTCAAGGGCCAGTATCTAAGATAAAATTAAATTGAAATAAGTTTTATTAAATTTACCTATCAAACTTGCAATTAAATAAAAACTTGTTAAAATTCATAGAAAAATGATGATAATTAATAATAACTTTCTACGTAATTATTGAAACAAATAACTTAAAATGTAATAAATTTTATGATTATAAAAAATGGAAAAAAGAGTTATTTAAAAATCAGAAACAATTTTAATAAAATAAATTAAAATTTATCATTCCAAAATATAAAGAAAGAGTTATTCCTAAGCAATGTATTAATAAAAAAATATTAGGACAGAATCATTCATAACATTTAAAATATAAAATAGACATTTGAAATGGAAATAAAGAATTTAGTATAATAACTCATTATTCCCAAAGTAATCTAGAGTCAAATACAGAGAATAACAAGTGGACCAAAAATGTAAATTAAAAATTATAAAGAATTATATAAGTAGTCATTAGTAATAAAAAAAAGTTCTGTTTTAAAGCAAAACAGAACTTTTCTTTATATGCATATCTGACAGCATATAAAGTTTTAAATCCTTACAAATTTTTTCCTAGTTGTCATTTTAATATGTGAAACATACAACTTTTTTTAAGAATGAAAAAACCTATTACATTTTATTGGTAATAATAGAAAGCTATAAAAAAGAAAGGAAAAAAGTGATATGAAAACAAGTTTTTAATTTTATGTAAAGTGTGCTTAGCATATATGTATCATATGTAATCATATGTAAAGCACATATGGTCTCACATTTCTTCCAACAAATTAAAGGATAAAAAAAAAAAATAAGAAGAACTGATAACACATATGATAAGGTACTAGTTAAAAAAAAATTAATACTATCAAAAAAACTAAAAAAAAAAAGGAAAGACAGTAAAAATAGTTCTTGTTCATTATGAGAAAAACTAAAGCACACTTTATACTCATTCCAATAGAATATTTTTCACAAAGCATTAAGATACATTGAAAAATAATTAAATATAGGGTGGCTCAATACAATAATAGCAAACTTTCATCAAAAATAGAGTACACCAAGAGGTTGAGAAATATCATGGCAAAGCTTAGTCAAAAATACTTTCTTGATGTTATACTAACAATGATAAACACAAGAAAAAGTTTATATTAAACCAAAGTCAAGAATCAACTCTGTGATTTGGAAATTTAAGCAACAAAAATAAACAATGATGGTATTTAAAGCTAAAGTTATCTTTAAGAAACCTGGCAATGTTTTTAAATAGTTTTAATTATATTGAAAACTCATTCCAGACAATCATTAATTACTTAAGATATAATTTTAAAATCTATGGAAAATCACTTTAAAATTTTTTTAGTTATTTGTAAAGTAAGTAATAAAAAAAATTCAGTTTGCTTTTCAGATATCTGTATCTGAACGATCTACTAAATACATTTTAAGTAAAAAAAACTGTTTTTCACAAACAATTTTGATAGTTACATAAAGTTCTAGGTTATGATAAATGGTAAAATTCTTAAAATTAGAAGCTGTTCCCTTTTTAAACAGTTTTATAATAAGAAAAAGAATATTCTATAAGCAAAAAGTGAAATGCTTAATCAATAGTAATGCACTACAGAAAAACAGGATGGTACTGAGAAATATACATCAGTCTTGCTATTAAGAAATAACAGGTGTAATACCAATTTTGAAAGGAATGTTAAACACAATCTTTCATTCAAAATTAAGAACACACTTAGAAATAAAAACACCATTTCATAAAACTCTATCTCACATTTATTATCAGATTATAAATATATTCCACGTCATATTTACATGGTCAAACACTAATTCCCAATTATATATCGCTTTTAAAATGTATTTTGATTCATTTACATCTTGGAGACTTACATTTAAAGTAAATGGTAAATATAATTTCTCATTTACCTTAGTTTCAGTTTGGATTGCTTGTCGCTAAATGGTAATTTTTTGTACACAAGGGCTAATCAGACCGGGATCTATGCTTTAAAGTGGATTCCGAACCACAACAAACATCCATGCCCAAGGTGGGATTCGAACCCATGAACTGTTGAACCGAAGGCAAGAGCGCTAATCATTCGGCTGCCAGTTCGGCTTATCTTAGTTTCAGTTTCAAATGCAAGCAGTAGTACATACACACAAAATAAACTAAGGAATAATTATTTACTTACCCGACAGTCATTAGGTAGTTTAATTTCATTCAAAGACTGGGTTAATAAATTTGGCTTTGAAACAACAAGACCATTCATAGCAGCAAAGAGCATAGGTCCCATAAGATGTTCCTCATTCTCCAAGTGTGAAAAATTGTCTTGTTTGTTTACGGGTTGAGCAATCTGACACGTAATAGATGGATTATAATTTTCGTATGAATGGATGGGAAGATTTGTTTGAGAACCCACTCGTTGAGATGATGCTATAGTTTGGTGTTGTATAGGATTGGACGTTACAACCTTGGCACAAGTTACTGATGTTGGCTTATATGAGACGTTACATGATTGGAAATCTTGGCTTGGGACTAGTGATGGGTTGCTTGTCACAGTCTGAAAATATTAATGAATACTTCTTGTAATTAAGTTTCTATTTCCTTAAATTAAATATAAGTCAAAATTTCAGAAATCATATTACACTTAATATGATTAATAATATTTTTTGCTACTCCTTTAAGTAAATTACTAGCTAAGTAATTTAGTAAAGAAAATATCACTTATACAACTTTAACACATCAATATTGTTAATTGTCAATACAATATTCATGAAAATAATCATTTTTTGAAATGTTTAAATACACAAAGCTTCCCTCAAACATGCATAACATTTTTTTTCTTTCTGTAAGTTTATATTTGACTACATGCACCAAGTAGATGATATTAATTGATATTGTAAGCTGAAAGTAGAGGCTAATGTTTTTTAGTACAATTATGAATACATGTTTGATGGTTATGATTGTTTTGTGCAGATGTCAATTTAAAGTTAGATTCACTTTCAGACATGTAAACTACTAAAGATTTTCATAATTTTAACATATTTGTAATTAATGGAATGATTTACATATAGTGAAGTTCTATATTAATGATTATAGAGTAACCTCTAACTGAAAAAAAAATTTCAGCAATTTTTACCAAGATGATGGTATTTCATTTATTCCAAAAGCTAAGAAAGGAAAAAAGTAGATTTTTATAAGAACATTAGATTATGAAGAAGCATCAAATTGATATAATGAAATAAAAAGATAGATATTATTTTGATACAGTAATCAATCTTAATTCTATCATATCAACTGAGATAATACAATTAAAATTAGCAATGAATAAAATTGAAAGGAAATATTCCAGTACAAAATGGAAAAAAATAATCCAAATATCTAATTTATTAATACTGAAATTAGTCACTAAAGTTCATTTTTATTTTAAAATGAATGAACCATTATAAATCAAATGAAAGAAATGGAAAAATATAAAAATAGCTTCTTTCATTTTTAAGAACCTTGTCAAAAACAAAGTCAGAGTACAAAAAAAGCTCATTTTCATATAGATTAAAAACAGTGAATTAAATATGAGATATTGAGTTGACTCCTTTGATATACAACCACAATATGATGAAGAGACTTTAAACTTACAGGAATGTTAAAAACAAAATAAGCAGGAAAATGTATTTACTACATGAGTGTGTTTGCAATTTTATAACTTTACTTGCAGTCCTATAAACCATTGTAAAGTAATTTCCTTTCCCGCAGAGAAAGACTTTACTATCTGTGGGAAAGGAAATTACTTTACAATGAATCCCTAGCCATTGTGGGTTGCCTAGTAATGAAAAAGCAGACAATCTCGCGGAAGATACTTCTTTTTAAGCCCTCCAGATATACCTACTAGCCTGAGAAATGTCAAAACTCCTTCTAAAACAGGTTATCCATCACCAGTGAAAAACTTATTACAAAGAGAATGCAGTTGATGCCTCTTGGAGGACCCTGCTAAGCTCATGTATTCCCAGAGATCTATCTATATCCATAGGAGTCTCCCGCTTTAGGTTACTTACTAGGCATGATTTCCTGCAGAAACATCTATATCAAATTGGGCTTGTGGATTCACCCGACTGCATTTTATGTAAGGAACATGTTGACATGGATAGCGAGCATCTTTGGAAATGTTCTGCCCTCCAGGAAGCCCGCACTTCTTCACATTTCAAAACGCTCTCCACTCCTGGAGATACTTCATTTCTTTATTGGACTGCAAGACTTATTATGCTCAAAAAAACCAACATAAAAACGTAAAAAAAAAATAAATTAAAAAAAAATTGGAATTTGGAATGAATTTACAATTGTGTATGGAATGCCAAGACTTAATCAATCCCAAAGATTATTGAAAGAATAAATTATGAAAAGGTCTTATCTTTTTAACTTAGAACAAAAAGTCTAATCATGTGATCAAAAGGTATAAAAATTCATTCAATTCATGGAAAATAGAACATATCGCTGTAGAATAGATTGTAGTTCATAGAATACTATGTTTGACTAAAAACAAAACTAAGTTTAATAAAACTATTTTCTAGATAATACTTCAATTGGAATTACAAATGAGGAAGATCTTATTATATTAATATTTCTGTATGTTCATGATTCCCAACACTAGACTGCAAATATATTTACACGGGAGGATAAAGAAAACAAATGATGACACAATGGAATGGAAGTCAGCAATGCAGGCAATAATCTCCAGGTAATAATACTGTAGCAGATTCAGTCAAAAACAGAAATAAAAGTGCTAGACAAATTGTATGGCCATAAAATAAATTCTGATGATGATAATCTGCTGATGATTATCATCATTAGAATTATATAATAATCTGCTGATGATTTTCTTCTGGTAAAAAATATTTCGCTGATTTGACACTGTATAAGAATTAATTTAGTTTAATGATTATAATAAAACATTTAAACATCCATTGTGCATAGATTTTTCACAGGACTTTTCAAGATATTAAGCTCTATTCACTTGTTGAAAAAGCAGTAAATCCAATAAACTTCAAAATCTGGAATTATGACAAACATATAAGCTGAAAATAGAATTACAATATCTATCTCTTGCCATTCAATTGTAACAGGAATAGAATTCAGGCCTTCTAGTCCAAATACTGTAGTCTCACTCCAAATACTACTAGCTCATAGAAAACCCTAACATGATGTTTAAATGAAAGATAGTAAAGAAGTAAAATAAAGTGCTTGTTTTGCACAAGATAAAATTGTAGGAACTTTGTTTGCCTAAAATGAATACTCGAAATGCACAACTATTTGCTAAGCAATTTTACTACATAAACCATAAATTTCTATAAATACAAAAATTTTGTTAAAAATTTCAAACTATATGATTGATATTGAGCAAATTTCACTCACAATTATTAATAATAATACGTTGGTATAAATATTATGTTTAATTGTCATATTTATCTAAAAACAGTGATTAATAACAATAATTATTTATTAGTAACCCGATTTTTAATTTTAAACATAATATAAATATCTCTGAATCTCTTGAAATCTTTTTCATACATGTTTTTTTCTAACAAATGAACTAAACTTATAAATGTATTTACTTAATTATTTTATGACTTAATGAAATTTGAAGTATGTGAAAATATTTTAACTAAGAAAAACTACATGAATATTTTAATGACTTATAAATCAGCTCTATTGTAACTGATTTGTTCAAAAGAAAATTTACTTGACTTAATTTCACATTTATTTGGAACAAAATAATCAAACAATGAGTCATAAAATCATTTTAGTATATATAAATTGCTGTTTCAAAGTCTATAAATACCATTAAAGAAATACCTCATTTCACAGTTACAAAAATATAATGTTAATACAACAATAAAAAATTATACAAGAAAGATGCTGTTAAGAAAAGATAATAAACTACAGCAACACATTTTATTTTATTTTTTAAAGAAAATAATAAAATCTTTTTTCAAAGGAAATAAACAAATAAAATTATAGAAGAATTTTACAAAAATCAGAACATATTTTTCATTTAGAATAAACAACTATGAATTTTATTTAGATATTTTATTATATATTTTAGAATTTCATTTAATATTTCCTTTAATATTTCACAACATGTCACTTCAAATCACTTTCCAAATTAATAAACGTTTACCTAAAGTTGAAAAGTAGTTTTTAAGGTAAGATAAATCTTTAATATAAAAAGAAATTTTTAAGTTTAAATAATTTTATTGTTCTTATAAAACTTACACTTAATGTTTTTATATAATTTAAATTCATCTGGATGTTATATGATTCCAATCTACACAATTTAATTATTTTCAGTATTCAATGCTTGTATGAAAAAGAAATTAATGATAAATATAAAAATTTATGAAATATTTAAACATTTTAAATGTTATAATTAACACTTAAAAATTCTAGAATAGATTTAAAATATGTTTTTACACCTAATTAGTAAAAACATGCATGTATGGAAGGACAACTTAAACTTTAAAAAAAATAATTTTCTTTGTTTGGAATTTCTCAATTGTTTTTTTACTAATGTGCTCCTCTGAGTTTTATTGTGAATCTTTAATATCAACATAATATTATATAAGACAATTTAAAATCAAGAGGTAGTTATTCAACAATAAAATAGAATGAAACACTTCAACTTAAGCAATTCAAATTTCTTGGATACAAAAATTTATTTATATTTGTAGTTATTTATTCTTATTTATTTTTCCCTGTATTAAAAAAAAAAAAAAAAAAAAAAAAAAAAACTAAGCATATATTTAGGTGCATACACATTATTGAAATAATATATCACATCCTTGCTTCATTTTTAGAAATTATACTTATAAATACTTTTAAATATTAAAAAAACTTCAGTTTACATAAAAAGAATTCATAATTAAAATAATAATAATAATTTAGTTTGGCTTAATGATTAATTTAATAATTTGTATTACACTAGACTGGTGTTGTGCATTGCACAAAGCAATGGCAACATCGTATCTCATTACTAGACATGATTAACTGGATCTGTGTTTTGCACTGATCCAGGTAATCAAGCCTAGTAATGAAATGCAATCACCACGGGCATCGTAATACTTAACCACAGCCAGATGAAGAGGTTATATCTGAGCTGGAACCCTCCTCTCTACATCCAGGCCACACCAGCAGAAGTCACATATTAATATAGACACATCCCTAATTCACTGAATTTCAGCATCCCAGTGAGGGAAAACGTGTTGTCATCTCGCAATCACTGCTTATAGCAAATGATTCTTCACTTGCTGACCTTAACAGGAAGTGGTGTAAAACTACTGATACATAGGCCTCCACTTTGCAACAATATGATAAAGATATTACCTTTTGAGAAAAATCTGTGTCTGTGTGGTACATAAGGATCAATAATTAAAAGGCGTAGTGAAATAAGGATCAATAACATTGCTTGGCTACATTTTATAAGTATATATTTTTATAAGTCAGCCACCTTGCTATTGGAAATTAAGCAATAGAACAATTTCACAATTGTAGAATGGTATACAAACAGCATTAAAGGAAAATTAAATTATATCAAATCTTGATAAAAACTGAATACTAAATAAGTTCTTCAACTGATAAATAACCTACAGAATTTTTAAAAACATATTTCCCATTAGCTCTAAATAAAAATAAGAGAAAAAGAAATTGTAGTTACTAATTATACAATTTATCTTAGGTGTTTTCTTAAAAGCAAACAAATAATTTGAAAGAAAAAAATTTGAAAATAACAACAAATATAAAAGCATCTGAATAACAAATGAAAAAATTATAGCTTTTAGTTCAGATACTTAAATCAGGTACACACATGTCATTAAAAATACTTCAACAGTTAAAAATAACTCACCATATTGCTTCTTGTTAGATCAGGAGTGCTTGAACTCTGTTTGTAAGGATAAGGAGGTGGGAGTTTAAAATGATAAGTCACATTTATAGCACCTTCAGGAGGAACTGCCAGGTCAGGAGAGCTATATGTGTGAGCAGGACTTCGCCTGTGAAATTTAATAAAGTTAGTTAACAACCAAGAAGTATGAAAGTTCACATGAAACAATTGTTAATCCATTTACATCAAACTTTTTTTATAGTCTATATTTACACAATTTCAAAACATGATTCACCAATACATGTTTAATATAAATTTTTTGTTCTAGCATTTAACCCAAAAAATTTTTAATTATATTTTTACTATGTAATCAGAAGACTGTTTATGCTCCTAAATGAGTGATTTGGTCTCCTTGACACCTTGTCTATTTTGTATTCTAAAATTGTGAGGAAAATTCCCAAATTTTACAACAATTTTTTATTTTATTGCACTTTATCTTATAGTCAAAAATGAGAGAATCTTGGGGAAAATACATGTATATTTTTGGTAAAAAAATTTACTGTAAAAAGAAATAATTATTGATGGAAAGATTATATAAGAGGAAACATTTAAAATATATAACCAACTTCAGGAATTTGAAACATCAAGTCGTCAGGCATTGAAGGCTTTAGAATCTAATGCAAGAAAAAGATTGCTAACAAGTTTTCTTGAAAGACATATTTTTACAATATGAGAATAAAAGAAGTTCCAACAGCAGACAAATACAAAAAAAATTTCCTGATAAACTAGAAAAAAGTAATTTGAACAGGTCAATTATACTCCTAATTAAATAGTTAATGTGGATGAATTAGGTGGATTATTCAGGAAGAAAATAAATAAAAAAACACACACCTGAAAACATACATCAAGATCTGGAAAATCTGAAAAAAATCAGCTGTTGGTTTTAAAGCTGCCAAAGATCATGTGATGTTCTTGTTTTGTAGTAATGCACCAGGAGGTAAAATATAAAATCCACTGTCGATAAACAAATAATTTATGTCAGAAAATTTAAGAGGTAAGCATGTCAAACAACATCTGACTTATTTTGATGGTAAATAAAAGGACATGACTGGCAGCTGAACCATTAACAAATTAGTTCAACAACTGTTTCATTCCAGAAGTTCAAAAATGTAAAGAAGAAAAAAGAGGTCTGCTTAAAAAATACTGTTGTTGGTTTATAATACACCCAATTACCCAGTGTTGAAGCCTCCAAATATTCAAATGCTGCTTTTATTGCCTAACAACATCTCATTGATTCACTTTATCAAGGTATTAAGGCAGCATTCAAAATGTAATTCAAAAAGTAAATGTTTAAATTTATTTTAAACCCAATAAAAGAAAAAAAAATTTGACTGTTGTAGAGGCATGGGAAAATTCATGATTATGGATTGTACTGCACATGCTTCTTTTGTCATTAAAAAGTTACACTAATCGCAACCTAAAAACTAGCAACATAAAATTTTCTTGGCAGAATAGTTTAAAAGTGGAAATTTTGTTGCATAAAGGTTAGTTATGTGTTATGAAATTATAACTATTAAATGCAATTGATGATAAAGGTAGTGAAAATATATTAACACCTGATATCAAAGAATTAATGGAAGGAAGTGCATTGGATGAGGAGGATTTGATCAAATTCGTAACAGTTTATGATGATAAAAAAGTTGATAATGACAAAGTTGTAGGTGAATTTCAGCCATTAACAGCCAACTTAATTTATTAGGGATGGAAATTTGCTACAAGTAAGGAATGGTATCTTCTTAGTCATGATCCGATAAAAGGTGTACATTAAAATTTTAATCTTAAGTCTAGTACAGAAAGGTACAAAGAATTATGTAAGTAACATAAAAAAAGAAGTTATTAATAAGAAACTACTTAATAAAAAAATTACCAAGAGACTATTAATCATTAATTAAATTCTTCGTTTTAATCAAAGCTGACAGTTGTACTAGATGTGTTAAGCAAATGTAATGCAGCATGGCCTGATAGCTTAGGGCACCATTCTCCTTATTGGAAGGTAGTGAGTTCAAATACAGGTTTAACTGAAGATCGTGTTCAATAATGGTGGGTGAGGAACATTAAAACTGAGTGAGGTCGCCCCAGAGGTATCATTTCCCTGGGAAGCATCTTGTCTCCAAGTTAAATGATACCTCTAGGGGTGGCAGGCCAAGTATTTTGAGTCTTCTGCTTGGTCCTTACTTCAAAATCATAAAGGCTGCTCAGGGCTAGGTACAGGGAAGCATTCTAATGTAACAACATAACTAATGACAATAGCAGTTTTGATAACTTCTTAATACCCATCATACTGTTATCAAGTAACAAGGAATAATTGTTAGTTAATAATTTTATTTCTCTTTCAATTTCCACTTTTAACTGTAGAATGCAATTATAAATTTTTACTAATTTTAAAATTTTTCCTAAATAGATGAATTACTTGACTCATAAATATGTATTATGGATTTCATTATTACTTTTTAAATATTTCTTTAAGAATATATTCAGATTTTTTATCTAGCACAATACTTTTCAGGTGGGAAACATATCTCCAAATTTACAATATGTTATACGTATTTTTTACATGGTTTTTTGCTTAGTTTTCTAAAGAATATATATACTGTGTAAAAGAGTTGGGTATATGTCATTCAGTTAAAAAGCACAGACAAAATTAATAATTTTTTCTTTTTTTATTTTACAATTATTAATTGTTCAAATAAATATTCTATATTTCTATATAATCTAATATATAAGTTGAGAGTATTAATTTGTCATAATTTTATCAGAATAAAGAAAAAAGTTTCCCAATAAAATATGAAAGATTAAGAATTATGAATCATAGTTAAATGTTTTGATAAAGAAATATAATTGTAGTTAAGGTTTCATTCTCTCATTTCTACAGTTATATCATACTATATGCCTCAGTTTTTTATTTTCTTATTGGAACTCCAAGAAACAATTGATCAAAGAAAAGCTCAAAAGAAGAATTTTTAAAATTAATTCAATTCTGAAAACCTTCCAATTATCATAGTGAAGGTGAAGATAATTTTTACAAATAAACAGAAAATAAAATTACTTATATATATATATATATATATATATATAATGTTGTTTAAACAGAAATATCAATTTTACTTTAATAAAAGAAACATATTAAAAATTAAATAATGATCAAATATACACAATTTATAAAATAAATATTTCAGGCATATAATAATATAGAGATATCATTAATGCATAAAAATATGCATAGTTAATTTATGCATTTATTTCAAACTTAAAATGAAAAAGAATATAAAATATAATTTACGTTTTATTTAAAGCAACATAAGAATTTGCATGAATTTTAGAAAATATTTTATTTAACTTAGATTCTTTATCATTTTGTATTCGATTAAAACTTTTTCAGTTCTCAAAGTATTACCTATAATTACTTACAGAGATCTTTTAACAATTTATAATAGCTTTTCAAATAAATGCATTACTTAAGCAAATTTTTTATTATACATGAGTTTAAAAAAATTAAACTAAATAAATATAAATTATATAATGCATTTACATTCATAAAGAATTTCATGCTCAAATTTATAAAAATGGTAAATTAATTTCAAATTTAATCCTTTTTTTAACAAAAAATTAACAAAATATGCAAATGCATATATACATTCTAAATCATAAATATTCTAAATCTTCAAGATAAAGAATTAAAAATAAAAAAGAAAACGAGAATTCTACTGATCGCAAATTGTAGATTTATTTTTGCAGTTGATATTACAAATTATTTTCTCTTCACCTGAAATATTAAGACTAGATTTTTCAAATTTAAAGTATTAGCAAATGTTTTACAATATTATTCATATGAGTTAAGCAATGCTTGAATTAAGATAACTATAAAAAAAGATAATAACAGTAAAATTAAAAAAAAAAAGAATACCTGAAAATAATTTGTGTATCACATTTCTCTGAATCGTTAATGTTGAGATGAGAAAGATCTGAATAATTTTTGTAATGACTATAGGACTGTACGGGAACATTGGATTGGTGAGAATCATTGTTTACGTGGTTTACGCAAGCATTGGTAGGTTGAGGTTGTTGACCAGCTGATACATTTCCAGAACTGCAGCTGCAAAAATGTGTTAATAATAATCAAACCTACATATAAATTTACTGGTCATTAAACTTAATTCTTTATGCATTCATACCTTTGAATACCATATTTCAACTTAATAGCAGTATTGTAATCAGGTGCCTGTCTATACAAGGGTAATATAGAGCATTTTGAATCAAGACCTGCAGATTCCTGAATGCTAGTTAAATTTCTATGGATGGAAGCATCTGAGGATGATGCACGTCGTAATGGAAGAGCTTTGCTACAATTTGCATATGCTGATTGTGAATATATAGATTGCAATGAACTGGGAACTATGGAAAGACTACTATTGCTGGTTGAAGAAAGAGAACAAGAAGGTATAGCATTGCTTGTAGAAATATCCACTTGGCTTCCTTCAAGATGTTGACTGCTAGATGTTTGAACTGTTTCACTATAGCGTTCATTTGTGTGATATATACCTAAGCCATCTATAAAAAATGCATTTTTTTAAATTTCTGTTTACATATCAAACTACAAGGACAAAAACTTATCAAATTTAAAAAATAAAGTCGTGCTAAAAATTATTTGAAATTATTGTGTAAACTTTAGAGTTACATCTAATAAATTATTTAAATATGATTCACAAATAATCAAATTATTTAAACATTTACTGCCCCTTTCTTTACCATATAATACACATCAAAATAAAAAATATAACTTACTTAATTTTTTTTATTTTTAATAGAGTTTTTAAAAAATTATGTAGGCAAAACAGATAATTAATTTTATTATTACTATTATTAAGAATTACAAATTCACAAAGTAAATATACAATACAACAATACAATAAATATACAGTACAAAATAAATGATAATAGAAACAGAGAAAATTTTCATAAAAACAACTATATTTTAATTAGGTTTATACAATATGTGATGAAATAGAATTTAATTTTGAACTTGTTTTGATTTATTATTTGTTAATCAATTAAACAGTAAAAAATTTTAAGTCATATGAATATAAGAACAAAATTAATATTTCATATGTTAGGTAATTTTTTTGAATAATTTATTTAGAAAATATGTTCACTAACAAAACCAATATAAATTAGTTACATCCAGTCAAAAAAGATTGAAAAAGTTTGTAAAAATTGAGGAAAATCAGTAACTTAATCTTAAAGCTCAATGAACATTTGAAAAATCTCATTTTAATTATAACACTAAGATAGAAAATTAAATTAAATTTATTGACATTTGAGGCAAACAAAAGTGTGTGAATGCAGAGAATCATACAGTATTACTTAAAATACAAAATATGCATCAAACAAAAATTAACCAACCATTAACAGATATCTTACTTAAACACAAAAAAAATTTGTTTTTAATGTTTTGAAAATTTTTACTCTAATTTAAGAGAGTCATTAATCAAAAATTATCAAAATATTAAAATTTATAAATAAGTAATTAAATATATGAGAAATAAACAAGAATTATTATTTTCTAAGGCATAAAGAAGTCTGATTTTAATTATCTCATTCAGATTCTATTCAATCCAGAATCATTCCAAATATAATGTTTTTTGTGAATCCTGGCATCAGATGCAAAAGCACCAATTTAACAAAATTTCTGCAATGTTTTAACAAAATATTACAAATATTTTCGTTTAATTTCACCACTTTGTAACAAACTCAAATAATTCATGCAAAATAATATCTCTAATTTTTACTGATAGTTATTATTGATAAAAAGAATAAAAATGTTTATAAAAGTAAAAAAATAAATAAATAAACAGATTTTTGTAATTTATTATTACAAAAATCTATTAATGAATTTATGGAAACAAAAGACATTTTATAGAAAGTATTATAGAAAGGTGAATATTTTGCCCACTTTACTTTTGACACATTAAGTTTTCATAAATTATAACCCTTGCTTTCGAGTCTTCCCAAATTTCTTTGTCACTCTCAAAATGTGAAATCTAAATCAGCTATAATTTAAAAGTTAGAATAAGTCGTAAATTGTAAAATTGAAAAATATACTGTAAAACTCTTTACCTAATGATTCTTGACTTTCTTGCATTGATTGTTGAGATTTATTTTCATTCTGCAAATACACAAGATAAAATAAATAAAATTACTAAATAAAATTAAAACATATTTAAGTGTTTAAAACAAATTTCTAAACTTATAATTCCCACACATTAATCTTGATAGTTCTTCGTTGACCTTTTTCCAATGTTTAATTTCCAGTGATCACGAACGATTATTGTTTCAACAGTAATGTTTCTCACATAGCAAGGTTGCAAATATTATTTATTAATCATCTATGAGAATTTAAAATAATTGTGAAAATAATTTTCTATGAATAAAATTCATTTATAAAATTAAAAATAAAACTAAAATGAATAATATATCAATATTCATAATTTTTAATGATCAGCTATGTTGCCAAATTGTTTATTTAAGATTATTTTCAAAACAATGCGCATTTCTAAACAATTAGTTTAAATACAAAGTTTTTGCTCTAAAATATATTCTCATCGTAACATTTTACAAAATTGTTTTTAATTTCGTATTGCAGATTGCTATTTTAAGGGAAAATATAACATCCTATATAGAATAGGAATGTAACAGGAACTCAAGTAATATTCATGAATTTCTAAATTCCTATTAATTATTTTGTAGATGAAAATTGATTAAAAAGTTTTATAATATTTTTTTAATAAAATTAAGAAACATTCTAACAAATTGAATAATATTATTAACTAAAACTAATATTCAAAGGATAGAATAGATTAAAGTAATACTAATAAAAATATTTTTTTTAATTTAAAACAATTAAAAAATGAAATGAAAATGTAATAAGTATTAAAATATAGTAACTATTGAAATAAAAACAAATCTTTTCAAACAACTTACTTTGCCTGAAGATGGCTTGAAATTCACAACTGGGGGTGATCTATAAAAAATTTACTTAATTTTGAAATATTATTATGATACTAAAATACATGATGTCATTAAGAATTTGAATTATAGTACTTGGAAATTTAAATAAATATTTGTAAAATGACTTATTTAAAAGCTGTCAAATTTTGATTAATGTATAATAAAAATATATAAATAAATAAATAATATATATAAATATTTTGATTAATATATTAATAAAAATTTAAAAACAAAATTAGGTTTCTATAAAAATATTTATCAATAATCACTAAAATAAAATTATATATTATAACAATACAGCTTGTTACACTTCACAAATCATGTGTGAATTGAAATTTTTTATTATTATATTTACAGAAAAAATAAATTCAGAGTACACTATTTTATATAACGTCAAGACATCATCTTAACATTTCATTGACTTTAAAACAGCGTTTAACTGTGTTTGGTGAAAACTGTTAAATAAGAAGCTTCATCAGATGGGCATCTCTGACCACTTCTTTAAATGGATCTTTGATTTCCTTTCACAACGTTTTATTAATGTTGTGTCATCACAACGTAAATTATGGAAATGCTAGATCGGGTTTCAGGCAAACTGCTTAGGGTCTCCCTCAGGGTTCTGTTTTAAGCCCTATTTTGTTCAACTTGATGATTAATGATCTCATATGCAACATTTCGAAGACATGTGCTGATATTCAGGTTTTGTTATATGCAGATGATCTGGTCCTTTGGACAACTGGCAACAACTTTCAAACACTAGAGAGGGTTATGAATTCTGCCCTGGACTTTTTATTGAAATGGACTAATGACAATGAGTTCTCTGTCAACATTGACAAGACCAATTTTGAGCTTTTTACTTTGAGTACTAAACATCATCAGATTATTTTAAACTTTGATGACAAACCACTTCAGAGAACTGATTGTGCTAAATATCTCGGTATTCTTTTAGACCCAAGACTCTCCTGTAACTAACAGGCCTCAAAAATCACTGAAAATGTCTCAGGCCGACTTAATTTATTAAAAAGACTAGCTGGTGTTAAGTGGAGTGCCACTCGGGATGTTTTGGTCATGACTTTTAACTCTTTCATCTGACTGGTCTTCGATTATGGTGCCAAAATTTTAATCACTGCCTCAGATGCTGTTTTATCAAAACTCAATGTTCCTCAAAACAGTGATCTTAGGCTTATCACTGGGGGAGCCTTCTCAACTCCAATATCAGCTTTGGAACTTCAGACTGGCCTTGACTGTTTATACAATAGGAGAGTTTTCGCTACTTTGGATCTTGGTGAAAGGTTACTACGTAGGGAGGGTTTTTGGACTAGCTATCGACCAAGCACTCTGAGACTAAAAACACAACGAACATTTTTATCAGAATTCCAGAGAATTTCCAGCTGACTTGGCACTCCAAGTAATAGAGCCCTTACAACCAGACCACCTGTCGTTCCAGGTATGCTGAAATATGCCACCCCTATTTTCGACCTTGTCCTTCCTGTCCAGAAGGGAGTCTCCCCTCAGGCAGAACTCAAGGCTGCTGCTCTTGCTTGAGTTCTGCCTGACAATTAATGAGAGATACCCACTCGACAATTGGATGCACATTTATACTGACGGATCAGCTAAGAAAAGTACTGGGAGAGTGGGAGCTGGCGTCTTCTCAAAATTTTTCCAACCCAAAGAGCCTTTGGGAAAAAACTCAGACAATTTTGATGGAGAAATGTATGCAATTTACATGGCTCTCCAAAAAATTTTAGATTTCTCGGAAATGAAATTTGTTTTTCTTGTTGACTGTCAAGCTGCCATTCATACAGTGGCAAATTATACTCTCCTACCTACATCTATAGAATTTTTAACTGTAAGACCATCATTAACACTTTACTATCTGTAGGAAAGGAAATTACTTTACAATGGGTCCCTAGCCATTGCGGCTTGCCTGGTAATGAAAAAGCACACAATCTTGCAAAAGAGGCTTCTTTTTTAAACCCTCCAGATACTCCTACTGGCTTGAGAAATGTCAAACTCCTTCTAAAATGGATCATGCATCGCCAGCGTAAAACGTATTACAAAGAGAATGGAGTTGATGCCTCTTGGAGGACCATATTGAGATCATGTATTCCCAGAGATCTACTTAGATCTATAGGGGTCTCCTGCTTCAGGTTATTTACTAGGCATGATTTTCTCCAGAAACATCTATATAACATTGGGCTTGTGGACTCACCCAACTGCATTTTATGTAAGGAACATGTTGACATGGATGGAGAGCATTTTTGGAAATGTTCTGCCCTCCATAAAGCCTAGTCTTCTTCACATTTCAAAACGCTCTCCACTCCTGGAGATACTTCACTTTTTTATTGGACTGTAAAACTTATTATGCTCGAAAGAGCCAACAAAAGGACGTAAAAAAATGCATATTGTAAAAAAAAATCTTAACATTTCATAATAACATAAACTGATTTTCTAGTACGAAACATTAATTCTTACTCTAGTTATAAATAATTAAGTCTATATTTTAATTAAAAAAGGATTTTTTTTAATGTTTATTCCCAAAATATCTAATACAGTATTAAACTATTAACAACAAATAATTCCGAAATAGAATAATTATTACACTAAAATAAAGTAAATAAAGAACAAAATAATTAACTAAGAATAAATAATAATAACTCTTTAACTTCTTTTTTAAATTAAACCCATTATAGAATAAACAATTATAATTAAATATTAAAATTTCAAAATTCTTTTAAAAACAAAAAAGGGATACACTTTTTCATATATTTCTGATAAAGCATTAAATAAATTAAATATATTTGAAACAAATTTTCATACATAGAATAAGTAAATAATTGTAATGATAAGTATTTAAAACTTCAGCCAATCATTATTATCAGTTTCTGGTGATTAAAAATAAACATATTGAAAAATGTTTAAATCATTTATTTTAATTATAAAAATGTCCAAGTATTATTTACTTTTGAAATGACTGTACTAAACTATTTCTATAAATTAATTACTATATTTAGCAGATCTTTTTATTAACTATAATTTAAATTATAATAATTTAAATTTTTTTAAATATTAACTTAGTAATAATATTCACATATTTGGAATATAGTATTTAAGGAATATTAAAATTATGTTTTTCTTATTCACTTACGTGTTTAGTAATTTCGCTTCTGTAGACTGTTCTGTTGAAGGATTACTATATGGAAGAACACAATACAATTAATATGCAGAAAAAACAATTAATATCTTAAAAGAAAAAGAAAATCATTATTAAAAATATTAGTGTAAAAAATGAATCATCGAATTTATAGTCAATAAATTAAAAAGAGAAACTGGAATCTTTACCAATTTGCATTAAGCATAAAAGAATAAGAATATTTAAAAATTGAAATTTTCAATGACGGTTTTCAATACGTAATTCAAAGCATTAAATGTTACCAATCATATATTGGAAACAACTTATGAAAGTAAATTCATTTAATTGAAAATTGTATTTATATTTGTGCACAAAAAAATTCAATTATCTTTGAGAATTCCAAAAATCTAAGCATCAGTAAAAGCTTCAACACACACAATTCTGCATAAAAATTTGAAGATACATGTTCAATTCCTTCGCAGATCAGCAAAATATCAAAAATTAGTAGAAATTTTTTGACGATTTAGAGAAATATTTTCCATAAACTTATAATTCGTTAAAAATTAACATTTCCAAAAAATAATTAATGATCAAAATCAAAAAAATAGCTTAATCTAGTTTTCAGAAACAGACAAAATCTTGCAATATTTTTGAGAATATCATAAGTACAAGATAAAACAAATATATTGGGTTTTAAACATATATGAAGTTGATATTATGTTGCTCAAATTTCAAAGTTAGTTCCTTTTTTACAAATTTTTCCTAAATTTTAAAAACTTATAAATTTTATTAAAATTTGTTCAATTACTTAAGATAGATACATTCTTATACAATAACTCTTTTTGAAAAATAATTATAAACATAAAATAGGCAAATAAATATTTCAGAATCTGAAAGCTGAATAAAAATACATAAAATGGCCAAAAAGATTTCCAAAAATAAAATTAAACAAACGAGTGAATAAATATTTCAAAACACAACAATGTAAATTTATTATTTGTCATAAGACATATTACAAATTTGTAAATTTATGAAATTTTTGATATACCAGCTAATACATGCAATAATGTGAATGTATGCCCAGACAAAATATCACATAACAGATTCCAGAGTTGATGCATCAATGGTTTATATTTGTCTTTGACAATCATATACTTCAGTTTAGAAATTATTTTGGGATTCCTTAATTAGATTTTGTCTTTAATATTTCTCCATATAAATCAATAACACTGATTAAAGTCAAGAGAATAAGGAAGCCAGCTCATGATCATTCTAGTATGTTATCTGAATAGTTGACAAAAGTTGGATATAGAAATTTAAACTTACCCTAAATAGCCTTCATTTTTTGTGTAAAAACCATGTTGCAGGATGCAAATTTTCCAAACATATTTCGATAGATGAGAGTCTACCTAAAATATTCAGAATTAATGTGATCATTATAAGCACAAAAAAAAGTAATTTGCTTTACACACATAAAATATACTTTTATCCTCACATAGGAATAACTATTTAAAATGAGTTTATCAAATACATTTAATAAAATTAAAGTTAAAAAATGCTAAGCAAAATGATAAAAAAAAAACTAAATTCAAAGTTTTTACATTAGGAAAGAAATTTCTTTAAAAATCTAAGCAATTTGTTATTGTTAAAATAAAAATTGTTCACTATATGAACTTTATAAATTATTTATAGCTAAATAATAATCTTTTAAAAATGCATTAAAGTGTTTAAAAGCATTTTTAAAATTTAAAAAGTCTCTAATAATTTTTTTTAAATAAAATCATGGAACATTAAGACAATTTTACTTAAATAAAGTTTTGCCAAGGTGTCATATAATCTCTAATTTAAGGAAATTTTCAGATCTAACACTTGCAAATTTGAACTTAAAATGTTTATTTTATCCAAAAATTAAAATAAAAACTATAAAAGTAAATAAAGCTACTAACATATCACTAAGAATTTACTAATAATTAAAACATTACTAACAGAAGGAAATTTTGGATAATTTCATTACATTTCTAAAAGTAACTCAAACAGATGGCTTTATAAGTCAATGCTTTTTGAAGAATATTACAGCTTAAACTACTCATGACAAATTTACTGCACGCATTGCAATAATTTAATGTCAAGAGAATATATTAAAATTAGTTAATCAGAAAGAAATCCCTTTCTGTGAATGGGAGTCCAAAACTTTTGCATTAATCAAAGCAAAATATTCATACTGTACGTTCAAACAAACAATATTTTCAAAGAATGGAATTAAAACAACTGCTTTTTCAAATCTCAAGTTTTATACATTTCTTATGGACTTAGATATCTCTTTTAAAATGAATCACATAAAATTAGAATGCATTTAGGGAATTAAGCCAGCTTCATTAGTTCAGAAAAATAGGAACAAATTTCTAGAGTCTGTCTTAGAATGAAATCCATATAAATTTAGTTAAAAATAGGCAATGATACTTAGAATTCAATACAAATAAAACTGATTCAATTTAAACACAATTAAATTCTTATTTTTTTAAATTTCTGTTGCAAATAATTAAAAGCTTAATATAATTTGTGATGAATTACAACAGTATATTATGAAGAAATTTAAAATTTCAAATAGTTCTAAAATTTGAAAGTGCAGCATTTTAAAGCTTTACATGTGTATTAAGAATTAGTTTCAAATTTCAAATTCATTTCTTAAATGTAATATGACTCTTCAAAAGTATCACGTTTTTTGTTTAAACTTAAATATGAACAGATGTCAAATCTATGATGATAAATAATTTTAAAATTAAATATCATTACAAAGAAATCATTTAAACAGTTATAACATAGTAGTCATAAAATATTACTTTCAATTTCATTAGATTACAATGGGATGAATAACATATAGAAAACATAAAAATATAGTATAAGAAATAGTTCACAGGAATTGCAACTATTTTTAAACTTCCTATAATTTCCACAAATACAATTTTTTATTCAGAGCATTAAAAATTTGAGAGAAATAAATTCAAACTAAATCAAGAGATTCCATTGTGAAATTCATAAATTGTGCTAGAAATAAAAAACATATTAAGTTTCATAAATATGTTTATCATTTCCTTTGTAAATATAAAAAAGAAGGAAATTTGTTGCATAACACAATATTAACTTTTTACTTAATGACATTTACAATAATTGTTTCTATAATTCTCTGTATAGAAATTAATCTTTTTTGGAAATCATTTCAAATTTTTTTTTTTTCAAAATTAGTTTCATTGACCACTTTATGCAATAAATGTATATATTTCATCATGTTATATAGAAAACGAATAAATTTTCTACAAATAAAAGAATCTCCTTCCAATAATAACTCCTCTAATATTAAGTTTCCTACAGAGCATAATTATGGATGTAAATCTATACACACATTTACAAATGAACATGTGAAAGAATTATGAACTTCTATTTTAGAGAAAGTACGAGTATTCCATTTTCAAGTTCTCAACATGTGTTGAATATCCTATTTCTAAGAAACTTAGCATTTTCAAGAAATAACATTGCTTTAAAATGAAGAAATTTCTTCAAAATTCAGTTGTTTAGTTAGGCCACAAAAGCAAATTAAATTCCATTTTCAATATAAATCAAACAAAAAAGATTAATTTGCATAATACGAGAAAAAGTTTTAAAATCTTACCAAATAAACTTGCAAAACTTTACTATTGTTTCTAAGTTCTATACTAAAACACCGCTTGTGATGAACTAAATTTATAATCTGATCCCACCTATAAAAGTACACAAATTCTGATATCAAAAAAGACAGCAAAATATTTAAATTAAGATAGCTTTTATAAGTTTAAATACACATGTTATTTTAAGGGTAGCACAATTCTGTTTGCATAAACGATTTTGTTTTTAAAAAAAAAAATTTAACAAATTAAATATTTAGCAATATATTATTAAATACTAATTAAATATTACTAATTAAATATTAACAATACTAATTAAATATTACTAATTAAATATTAACAATACTTATTAAATATTACTAATTAAATATTAACAATACTAATTAAATATTTAGCAATATGTCTATATTGCTAAATATTTAAATATTTAGCAATATAGACAGCTTACCATGCTTTATAAACTTAAAGAAATAAAAAAAATAGATTTTATACATTTATTTCATTAAATGACAAATTATTAGACAGTTTTTTCACAACTCAATGAATTAAAATCATTACAAAGCTAGAAATAATATAATTAAATAACACATTAAGAAAATAATCAAATTGAATAAAAAAGAAAAATTTCATACATACATTTAAATATTTTTTGATGCATAAAATAACTTTTTGAAACTATTAGTTACTATTTTTACCTTTTATTTTATATTATTAATGAGATGACACTTACGGGAAGTAAATATAAGGTTGATTGTCTAAGTACCAAATGTATATACCCATCAATGAAACGCCTAGAATAATAGCATTGCCAGAATGATCCTAAAATAAAATAGTATAAAATATAAATTCATAACTAGGAAAAAAGTTTGAATTGATAAGCATAATTAGACACATCTTAATAAAATCAATAACAGTAAAAAACTGTTATTTAAAATGTTCCTTAATATATGCTAAATATCCATTTAGAACAAGGATGTTGAATTTTATTCATCATTTTGAATTAATTATAAAACTTTAAAAAGAAAAAAAAGGAAACTACAATAAAATTTGCTGGAAAAAAGAAAATTATAATGAAATACATGAGTATAACCAATACTAATATTTGTGTACAACTATAAAAAAATACATACTTAATATAAGCATGAAATTGCTCATAATAGCCATGAAATAATGCAAGTAATAGATATAAAGATAGACAGACTTCTTGAAATTCATATATAAGAATCATAGCGAGAACATTTCTTTAATTGTAGCTTTATACATTTCTAAGTTTCAATTAATTACAATAACTTTTAAACAGTTAATGAATTACCTAAATTAGATATTGAAGCAAATTTATGAATTAGGTATATTGGGATAATTTGATTATGATGTAATATTTGTAAAATTATAAATTTATGATTTAAATTATATACTTAAGCTAACATAAACAATAGAAATGAGCCTCAAATTACAAAATTATAATCACTAAATTTATGAAATAAATGTACTGAAATAATTAATATTAGATCTGATGTACTTGGTTTCATTCTACTTATAGACAAATATGTATTTGCTTCAATAATTAATACTCATTTTGAGCACATTGCTAATTAAATTAAATATAGATTCATTTTAACATTACAAAATAAAAACTTTTTCAAATTGTGAAATAAAAACATTTTAGTGCAAAAAATGTGAAGAAATAAACTTCTAAACATTTTTTATTCAAGAACATAAATTATTATGGATTTACCAAAACTATTTTGTCAATATGCACAAGTGTTTCAATTAAAAATCGAAATAAAAAAAAATATTGCAAGTAAATAATAAAAAAAAATAAATAATATTCTATCAATGAAAGAAAATATTGTAATTTTTAAGTTAGAAATGTGTGTGAAATGTGAAATGAAAGTAAAATTCACTTTAAAACAAAAAACTAAGAATGAAATCTAAATTATTAATTGGAGCAAAAGTATTAAAAATATTCCTTTTATATGAATAAGTTGTATCCAATTGTATACAAGAAATCATTTTGCAAGGCAATAAATTTTAATAACAGCATTTATTGAAAAAAAGGAACATCAAAAATTTTGGAAACTATAGTATAGATTTATATGTATGCAACGTACTATTTATCAAAATAAAATTTAATAATGCATAAAAGTTAATTCATATAATGCAATAATTTCACACACTCATTTAATATATTGCTGTAAGAAAGGCTTTAAGGGAACATGGTTGACCAGTGGATCACAAAGACATTTTGGGGTATCACCAATGCTAATTTTTATGATCTACATAACTTAAAATATGTTTGTTTAACACCAATCGTCATTGAAAGTGATCGCAAGACAAATAAAAAGTGAAAAGAAACTAATGACACAGAGATGTCTTCCCATTCCTGCTGTAAGATGTACTATTATTTCTCATTAAATATCAATTCACATTTTGTTCTAAATTTTAACTTAAAAAGTAAAAGAATGTAAACTTAAAAAAGGATTTAATAAATAATTTTACCAATTTTCAAAAAAATTTTATTAATCAGACATTTTTCAAAATTTTATAATTCAATTAAAAGTTACAATTTATTTTAAATGATAGGTTAATTAAATGGCCATATATTTACTTAATAACAATACAGCTTTGAAAACTGACAAGATTTATACATAATTTATAGAGTACATTTTTTATATTATTATAGAGTACATTTTTTCTTCCTTCACTGCTAAATTAAAAATAAAATTTTTTCAAAACATAAATCAGTCATGATGTAATATGATTAAATTCTAAAAATTAAACAATTTTAAGATTTTTCTCCAATTTGATAAGAATTAGTTTGTTAGAAATTATTATTTCTTAAGTGTAAGTTGAATCAAACTCATAAATTAATATTTAGAATGTCTGACAAATGAAATTTTAAATAGATACAAATGTTTTGTACAATTATTAATTGAAAATAATTTAACTCATTAAAAGCTTTAAAATAACTATAAAAAACTACATGAGAAAAAAAATCATAAATATGTGGGAGAATCTCTTATTAGAATACTTGGAAAGAACACTTCTTAAGTTATACCTAATTAAAGATTAAAAATCATTCTTACATCTTTCAAAAGCTTTACATACAAACAAACTGCATCCTAGAATCTCAGACAATCAAGAACTCTTTAAGTATATATATTATATAAATATTTAAATATAAAATACTTAAGATTAACTGCAAATTATGATTGCTTATATAAGCAATTCTAATTTTTATGTTTATTTTTTCTAGTAAATATAGAACAAAAATAAAAAAAGAATAAGAAAAAGAAAGTTACTTTAAGAACATATTTAACATCTTTCTTAAATAAAATTAATAATGCAAACAAGTACCAGTAATTGATTTCTATATGCTGTTTCACATAATTAATAAAAGTAAATTAGAATGAAATTTCATCAAAATTTACCCAGCAGAAAATCACAAAAGAAATGCCTCAAAATATAACTTTTTTATTTTAAGAAAACTTTCTATACTAAAAATGTAAACACAAATATAAAAAATAATTTTAGATTTTCGCTAAATACAATTCCTTTTTGAGAAAATTCGCTAATTCAAATAATTAATAAGAATGAATACAACCAATAAAAAAATTTAATTATAAATTAATAAGTTGATTCAATGAAGTTCATTAAGAAAAGAAAAATAAATTAAAAAGCAAGTGAAAATTATTGTACAAATTACATAATTTCATTTCATTGTAAAATTTAATCATGTATTTATAAGAAATATAAAATAGAAAAAGTAAAAGAATATGTAAAGAAAACAAAGAAATGATTTAAAGATGGGGTATTTTACACAATTATTTTCTAAATGGCTAAGTAATTAAATTAAAATCCTTAAAATAATTTCCGAGAAATCACCAGAATTTCATACAAAACAGAAAATTTTTTAAATTTTATCACTTCAAAAGTATCAAAAACAATATAAAATATACTAATAAAGAAATTGTAATAGAAAATGAATGCAAAACATTTTATTACTTTTGCAGTAAAACATTCAAGTCCATAACCACTGAGATGTTGTGCTTCCATGATGTAGTAAACTTCTGCCAACTGCTGAGACATACCTTGAAGACTACGATGACTGAGAATCACACGTTCTAAAACTGATTCCTGCTTGCCCTCCATCATTTCCTACAGAATAATGTAGCAGATTTTAATATGAGCAAGATTTTAATGTAGCAGATTTTAATATGAGCAAGATTTTAATGTAGCAGATTTTAATATGAGCAAGATTTTAATGTAGCAGATTTTAATATGAGCAAGATTTTAATATGAGCAAAAGATTATCTTTTGAGCATTTATTTATTGCTGAATACAAATTGGCTAGATTGTTAATACAAATATTCTTCATTCTTATATTTGTAATGAAATCTACTGAATGAATCATTAATTAATGAGCTTTTTTTTAGTTTTAATTAGCCTTTTTAAAAAGGGGTAATACCTCTTATATAGAGAAAAAAATTATTTTTCTAACTTTTAAAAATATCAAAATGGGTAAAAATTTAAAATTTCAGAATAAAATGAACAATAAATTCCTATAAGTATTATATTTGGACAAATTAGTTTATAATATATATGTAGAGTTAGAGATAATAAATCAATATGAATTACCTTTGGCAAAAGAACGAAATTCGAAAGATATTCTGTAGTATGCCTTTCAGGATCATGATCTCCAAATTCAGCTAAAAATAAAAATTCATTTAAAATAAATTTCAAATTAACAAATATATTAATAATAGAAAATTTTAATAAACAATTATAACAAGTTTCTAGAAATTTTCTTTGTGAAATGCAGGACATTAAAAATGTGAAATAAACTCTAATTTAAAAAAAAAAAAAAAAAAAAAAAACCTTAAATTATAAAACCTATCCATTATGTAAAAAGATTCAGTTAAAATAAAACATTAGTAAAATTATAAGCACAATAGATCTTTCTATAAAAGATCAATAAAAATTAAAATAACCCTTTTTTAGAAGATTTATAGTATATATGATTTGTGATTAAACCATCAGTAACACAGAGCTACTGTAACTTTTAATCAACTATTTACTATTTATAAAATCAGAATTGTAATAATTTATTTTTTATGAATTTATGTAATATTTAATTTTAAATATTATATTTCTCAAAATATGTCTTCCCAGGTATGCAGAAATATGCTACCTCTGTCTTCGACCTTGTCATCCCTGTCTAGAAGGGAGTCTCCTCTTAGGCAGAACTCAGGGCTGCTGCTCTTGCTACTACTAATGAGAGATACCCACTCAACAATTGAATGCACATTTATACTGACGGGTCAGCTAAGAGAAGCACTGGGAGAGCAGGAGCTGGTGTCTTCTCTAAATTTTTCCCACTCAAAGAGCCTTTGGGAAAAAACTCAGACAATTTTGATTGAAAAATGTATGCAATTTACATGGCTCTCCAAAAAATTTTAGATTTCTTGGAAATGAAATTTGTCCTTCTTGTTGACTGTCAAGCTGCCATTCATACAGTGGCAAATTATACTCTCCTACCAACATTTATAGAATTTAACTATAAGACCATCATTAACACTTAACTGTCTGTGGGAAAGGAAATTACTTTACAATGGATCCCTAGCCATTGCGGCTTGCCTGGTAACAAAAAAGCAGACAGTTTCGTGAAAGAGGCTTCTTTTTTCAAACCTCCAGATACTCCTACTGGCCTGAGAAATGTCAAACTCCTTCTAAAATGCATTATCCATCATCAGCGAAAAATTTATTACAAAGAGAATGCAGTTGATGCCTTTTGGAGGACTCTGCTGAGCTCATGTATTCCCAGAGATCTATCTAGATCTATAGGGGTCTCCTGCTTCAGGTTACTTACTGGGCATGATTTTCTCCAGAAACATCTATATCACATTGGGCTTGTGGATTCACCCGACTGCATTTTATGTAGGGAATATGTTGATATGGATGGCGAGCATCTTTGGAAATGTTCTGCCCTCCAGGATGCCAGCATTTCTTCACATTTCAAGACACTCTCCACTCCTGGAGAATTTCTTTATTGAACTGTAAGACTTATTATGCTCGAAAGAGTCAACATAAAAACGTGTAAAAAAATATAAATAAATAAATAAATAAAAATAAAAAAACAGAAAAATGGAACCAAAATTTGGTATAGTTATAAAACACAACAAAAGAATGATTTCCAAAAGAGGATAAAAATGTTTATTACTCATTTCTGACAATAATAATATGAAAAGTGAATATAATTAACATGAAAGTGTTTGAGTGGCTGATACCCAGATGTTATGCAGGCCTTACACTCTTGTGTATAAAAACTTAAGATTTCTCAAAAATCCTACTGTGCTTTGGATGTATAATATTCTCATTGTTTTTATCAATATATTAAATTGAGAGCTTTTTAGGAATATGGAAAACATTAAGATAAAAAATATAAGGCCTATTTTTTTTTATTTTTAAGCATGTTTTCACAAAGTTATTTTTTTGTACAATGCATTAAGAAGTTAATTTTCAAAACTTGATGAAAGAAGAATGTAAATAGTGAATGATGAATTAATGAAGTAAAGAATTTGAAGTATCTTTTCTAGATATTCAGTTAAGAATATTTTCCGTAAGTCCTGAATTATAATTTAATAGAAAAATAAAATATTAAATTTATTGGATAAAAATTTCGAAGATGTAGTAAAAATATGAAAAATTGTACTTTTAACAATATGAAGACAAAAGCAAAATGAACTATTTATGGCAAATAAAAACTTATAATATATTTTTTTAGATTATACACATATAAAGTATATGCAAATAAGAAAAATCTCACCTTGTAAACTATAACTAGCAAAAAGAATCATTTGGTCTTCAGTACAACGTAATTTACCATCAAGTATATCAGATTTAAGTTGCAGAAAATAGTGGTACCTTTAAAGAAAAATGTATAGACTGATTATGCAAATACATCCATTAACATATATTTAACCAATAAGTAAAAACAAAAAATCTAAAATATTATATATTTCCAGTTTAAACAAATTGGATGGGAAAATAAACATACAGAATTAATTTATAAAATTTTGAAAGTATAAATCCTTTTAGTGCTTACTTTTGTAATAACCAATTATTGTAATATTTTGTAAATGCAAAATATGCTGATGTCATTAATCATTGAAGTTAAAATTCCTATGGTACTTAATATGTACTATGAACTTTGCAGTTAATATATACTGTGAAATTTGTGATAAACACAATACTTTTCTGCAATAATCATACTTATTTCAAATTAATCATATTATTTAAACTCAAAACTTCAAAATATTTGATTTTGCATAAAAATGAATGATTCTTATTCAGTGCTTTCTATATTTTTAAGTACTTATCATTCCCAAGAATCTTGATTTATGTATTAAAATTCAATAACATCTTGTTTAATTAAGATATGTCTTTTATATATTTTTGAAAAGAGTATTGTATTAGTATATTTTTCCTACTTTAAGAGGAGAGATTGAGAAATGAGTAAAGTAATGTGCTGTTATTAAAATGCTATAATTAAAAAATATGTATTTAAGCAATTTATGTGAGAAAGTGATACTTTATATAAGTAACAGAGTATAAATATAAATATTTATGACAGTCTTAAAATTTCTTGTAACGAAAAATTTGCTTGTAATGCATAAATAACTGAAATAATTAAAATCAAATTTACAAAAAAAAAAAAAAAAAAAAAAAAAAAAAAAAAAATGTATTATATTATTTTGAATGATACTCAGTTTTTAATGAAATTTACATGTTGCAAAATTAAACATACAGAACATGTTAATTAAATAATTCTTATAATAAAAAGATGAAAAACTTTATGAATTATATAAAATCTGCTTTGAATAAATAAAAAATAATAAAATTAATTAATTTTTATTCTGTGCATTATGATAAACAATCCTTATGGCAATTTTTAAAAATAATCAATAATGAAAATTAATAACTGGAGAGAAAAAGTACTCTTTGTAGAAATCAAAATCAACCAAAATCATATGTAAGTTTAATGTAATAAAAGAAATATTCAATGCAGATATATAATGAGATATTGCTAACATTAAATAACAATTTAGTGTCAAGTACCTATTAATTGAAAACATTTGCATGTATTTGTAACATTTTGTACATACCCAATATCATCAATGTATAGCAGAGAATGAAATTAAATATAAAAAGCAAAGTTAATTAACTCACAGAATATTTTTAAAGCATTTATGTTTTCAGTTTATTACAATATTATGTAACAGAAAGCATACTTTCAAGAATCTTATAAATTAATAGCAATTAAATAATTTTATAAATTAAATCAAAAATGAAGTAATGAAAAATTTAAAATAATTGAAACAGATTTCAAACAATTTAAAAAATAAATATTTGCAAGTTTCTTTCACATATGATTTTTTTTAATTAATAAATATCAGTAGTTGAATAATCTAATTAACTCACAACGATTTAAGATATTGATAACAAAAGATAACTATCTTTTCATGGCATTAAACAAATTTTGAAATTAATTATAGTGTACAGGAAAAAAATTTCAATTATCAATCATGATTAGTTTAAATAATCCTTTTCATAAATTCAGAAACTTTTAAAAATTATTTCTTATTAAAAGTAATGTTAGAAAATTTTGATTGTTTAAATAGCAAAATAATGAAAATTTGTCTTTATTATTATTATTATTAAAAAAATACTAAAATTATATATATATATATATATATATATATATATATATATATATATAGAGAGAGAGAGAGAGAGAGAGAAGAATTTATTAAAACTTAGAAAGATTAGAGAAAAATTTACATTTACAATAAGAGAGGCTTAGATTTAAATGAATACTAATTTAAATATTAAAATAATATTAGATATTTTAATCTCATCATAAAATAAGCTGCTGAAAAATGTAATTATATAGATTATTTTCCTTCTAAAATAATAAAACATGAATAATAAGATAAATGGTTTTCTGCATCCAAGGTCATGTGTAGATATTAAAAAAAGTACTACAAAAGAAAATGCTAAAAATAAGTCATTTTCTTCAGAATAATTTTAAAAAAATTTGCAATATTTCCTTTACATCTTAATGCAACAAAAAAATGAAATGGTTAAAATGCTTTGATCAAATTCTTTGAAAAAGAGTAAATCATTTAAATAAAATTTATAATCTCAAATATTTTAAATAATTGAATTAATTTTTTTATTAATGAATAGAAAAAAAATTTTGAAAGATACAACATTAAAAAAAGTCTGCTTTAAATTGGTTAAAAAAAATAATCTGGAAAATTTTTACTGGAAAAAATATTTTCAGTTGTACCATAACAAAACTGTTTTTATAATGAAATGAAATGTTATTTATTAATTTATATCATTTACTATATCTTAGTTAAATTTGAGGTACTAATTAAATATGTAATAAATGAAAGAAATGAAAATATTCTTCAGAAAATAAGAAACTCCATATGAGATTTTGATAAATTCACTTTGAATTTCTCAGCTTTTGAAGGATATTTTTGTGTGTGTATCACATTAAAATGTTACAGCACGATTAAATTCAGTACTTTAATGTTTCTTGTATAGTTACACTATTATTGAATAGAGAAATATTATAGGATCTTTAAAAGTGAAACATAAAATATTACCTAGTTACTTCATCATGAAGAATATTGACATCCAAAACGAAAAACATGACTCCAAGATAGAGATTACAACTTTCAAGTGCATATTTATCGAGCTGCTTTTTCAATGGACGTTTCAAATCCACCCACCAAAATGTTCCCTTTTTAGAAAGAAATCTTAACCCAAAATATTGAGACTGTAATAAAGAGAAACATATATTAATTTTGAGTATTCAGCAAAATAAATACTATAAGAATAAGTTAAAATATGAACTATATTACATTTTTGTCAATGAAATTGGAACAATACATTTAAAAATCAAATGTAATTTAGAGTAAATTGATAGTAAATTGAAATAATCTAATGCAAAGTATTATTTAGTTTGATAGTTTAATTTCAAAATATACCATCAAATTTGATAGTATATTATATGTCACCTAAATAAGACATACCATTAAAGTTAGAAAAATGTAGTGAAATTCTAATTATTATCAGTTTCAACAAAGTGATTTACCTAACTGAACCTATGGTTTTTTAATAAAATATATACAAAAATTGGTAATTTAAGAGTGAATATTTGTGTGTAGAATATATATTCATTATATATAATATAGTAATATCTTCATAACATCGAATAAAAAAAATTGAAGTTAAATGAAAGTATTGAGTTAATTCCAAAATTCTGATAACAGTATCAAATAATTCCACTTTACTCACATTATACATAAAATATTTTTAAAATATTAAAGAATAATTTATTGTTTATCAATTAAATACTGATATCATAAATAGTAAAAAATATAGTGTAATAATGATTAATCTTTTTCATTTCTGTCAAAAGAATTCTCTAATAGTAATAAATTACTAATATGTTAAAAAGATAAACAAAACAATTGAAAATAAATAATATGAAATATAATACACAAATATGTCGTATGAAATAATTACTTTTTTAATTACATGAATATTCATAATAATGCATGATAAAATTTAATAGATATCCATGTACTCTTTCTCAAATACATACCTGCTTTATTAATTATTTACTATTTTCAAAGCCATATTAATGAAACAGTTACAAATAGTCAGCACATGGCATATTATGTATTAATGAGTGCAAAGTGTATTAAATAACAAGCATTCATTACATCTAAATTTTCCAATATTTTTCAGCATTAGAATAAGATCAAGCAGGAAATATTTATCATTAAAAAAAAATCTTAAAATGTTATTCTCAACAGATATCAATTTAGTTTCAAAGTCAAGTAGTAATGAAGAAAATTTTTTCATATAACTTCAATCCTGAATCATAGTTAAATTACATAATTCTGGATTTCCATAAAACTATATTCAATCCTGATTTTATAAAGAAAACAAAATATTTGCAGTACTACTTAATTATCAAAAGTTTAACAATATTTATAATAGTAAATTGCTCAGTGGTTGATAAATTTCTTTTTGCCTAAATCATTGGTATTTTTGAATCAAATAGGCAAAAATAGCCGATGTATTCGTCATATAATCAGAAGTAAGAAACATATTGTGCAAAATTACAATTTAAATAAAGTAAAAAATTAGAATATGGTACTTATGATTAAAACTGGGATCTTCAACTTTAGAAAAGGAGCAGTCCTATAACTAATTTACATCAACCTATTTTTATGCATTTAATATTTTATGTTACTTTTACATTTGTGAGAACTGTTGGCAAAATTGTTTTCTCCAAAATACCAGGCAAGAATTTATAAAAAAAAATGTTAATTTTTATTAATAAAATATTTTCCTGTTAAATAAATAATTACAGGTTTCTGAGATTCCAAAATACTAAAATCTACACCAAAGAAAACAAATTAAAAATAATAAGCACACAGCAAAAACCAACAATCCAGAAACAAAAAAATTTCAAATACGGAAATTTAATCATGAAAAAAAATTTTGTGTAGTTATCAAAGAATAGTTTGCTACATATTGATAATTTTGCATTCCAAGTACGGGATTTTTTTAAAAATGTATTCGTTTTTGTTGCCTATATTTTACAGCTCCCTGAAATGGAAAAGTGCTTATTTTTATGTTCCATTTTTCATAATTTTTATTTTGAAATTAACAATATTTTAGATTGAAATTTTAAAGCTTATATTTTCTAGTTACAACATTTATTAGTATAGTAACAGCATTTTTAATTATAACATAAACTTAAGCATACTTGTTGCAAGCCAAGTCTTTGACAAACATTATTAAGACATTCTTGGCCAAGGCTTTGAGCAGATAATGTGCATTCTACAGTTGTGTTATCCAGTAATTCCACAGAAAGAACAAATAAATTTTTTGAAGATACATTGTATTGTCGGCTTTTCTTCAATTTAAACTTAAAAGGCATTTTTTTCTAGAATTATTGCATTCCATTGGATTAGTGGTCTATTCCCAGATGGAAAACTAAAATGTACCTGAAAAAAATATACTAAAATCATTTTATGTATTATTTTACTATAAATTTCAAATGGTTTTACATCAATCTGAAAGTATGAAATCATTTGAAAAATGTAACAAAATAATTAATGAATATCAAAGCCTGTGACCAATCAATGGAATCTTTTTATCACTTTACTAAATTTTATCAAACCAAAAAAGTTATTTTGCAGAATCAGTGATTAAAACAATTCATTTGAAACAATTTCAAATGTTTTGAAGAGAAGGTAAAATATGAGTTGGAATTCCAACAAATTTTGTCAATTTAAACTTATTAGATAATGATTTTATACATCACAGCTAAACTTTGAAACAATGTTTTTTTTAAATTTTACTTTATTTAATTATTATTTTTATTTTATTTTTTTATCAAAGTGTTGGTTTTAAAATCTAAGCAATGATTTCTTTATTATTTGCATTTCAAGACTCACTTCATTTACAATAAAGCAATAATTTTGAGCAACCACAATGTTCATTTTATTTTTTATTAATTATAAACACCAGTGAAAACTTTATACTATCAGCAATAATAAAACAGATGTAGAATGTGATCAAATATTTATTATGATAAATTTTTTACAAAAAATATTTTATAAATAGTTTTATAAAATCTTGTTACTTAATAATAAAACATAAAACTATATATATTTAATCAACTTTATTTACTGATAGTATTTTATGGAATAGTTTTGTTAGTAGAGTATAAATCTATTAAATTTATCTTGGAAATTGTTTTACACAATTTATATTTATTCTAATTTCTCTTAACGAGAGATAATTTCATTTTATTCTCAATCATGATCATAAAGAATTTTTAAAACAATGTTAGACAGAAATTGATTTTTCTTCTTTAGTTATCTTGATATAATATGTATGCTATGCTAGCTAAGCAGTCATGTTCAATTAGATATAATTTTTTTTATATTTTCAGATTCATTATAGCATAAATCTAAGCAGTTTCATAGCATGGTCAGAAGCTCTTGTAAATCAAACAAAAAACTTATGAATTAAAACTATGAATTTCAGTTATTTAAAAAATTTTTAGATTTAACTTTATTTTCAAATTTTGAGAAATACTACTAGCTAATTCTATGAATAAAATATTTCAAGCATTTTTTTTGCATTAAATATTTTTTATTGCAAAAAAAAAATATTTTTTTTTATAAAATAAAAATTACATCAAATTATTGTTGTCCCTGGAAAATTTCAACAAACATTTAGCTGAACATGTCAAGGAGTTATTTGTAATGAGAAATAATTTTGTAATTTATTTGTAATAAATTTAGGTAATATTTTTCTAATTTTTGTAAATTCATTAAAATAAAGAAATGAATTGCTTTTTTTATAAAATTACTTTCTATTCCCACAAAGAGTTTTGATAACATATAGTTGAAATCCCAACAGCTTAAGACTTTTAAAGATATTAAATATCCATTGAATATTACTGACTTTTGGAAGGACTGAGCTTTCAGTAAGCCATGTTCATACAAGCAAGGGAAAAAGAACTCTCGATTTATTACCTTAACTGAAATGGATATCAAAGCAGAAATTCAACATTCATCTCGCATAAATCAATAATAACTATGATCTACTTATTCTTTACAAATTTTCATCTTCCTACACTTTTAACTTATACTTTAAAATCTCAAAACATAAAATTGCTATTCACACAATTTGATATTTTTCTTAATAACCTTCAAAAGTATTTTTACTTTTGACCAAAAAAATAGTATATGCTAGCAATATCAGTGGAAATGTATTCCACTTAAAAATAGTAACTCTCTCTAAAATATAACTACATTTGAAATTAACACCTAAGGTTTATCATATTTAGATATTAACATACTTGAGATCAAAATAATCTCTTTATTCATGGCAATTACAATAAACTAAATATAGAACTATTTTAAATTTTTTTCATGTAAAATATAAAAAATGTTTCAAAAAATTACATAAACACTTTTATTTATTTAAAAAAAATGGAACATAATATCTTGTTATTTTAAGAAAAACATTAAAAATGACCTAAATAAAAATCGAAATATGTAAAAAAATATTCATAGAAAAAAATGATTGAAAGAAAAAAAAAAAAAAAAAGAGAAAAAGAAACATAAAACATAAAAACAAACCTCAAAATTAATTAGCAATAACAATCAATTAACTTTAAAAGCAGAGCAAAATAAAGACATGCATTTATTGATTTATTTTACAGAGAAATAAAATATTTCTTTTTATCGAAAGGAAATATATAGCAAATAACATTTACAAAATTTAACATAAGAAATACTATAAAAATTATCTTTCAAATAAGATTCAGAAAGGGTGTTATTTAAATTTTATTATAATAAAATACATTTATTTGAATTCTTTGATACTTTAAAAATTTACTTAATTAGCTAAAATATGGTTTTTCTGTTTATTATTTGACAGAAATGAATTCTTATTCATATTCTGAACTCAAACTTGTGACATTGAAATAATTATGTACATATATTTTTAAAATGTAATAGAAATGTAGTCAATAAATTTTCCAGCATAAATCAATTTTGACTTAACAATACAAAGGCATATAAAATATGTATCAGTAGAAAAAACATATGCTTTGTTAGCACAGATTTAAAATATAATCACACACACAGGTTAAACTGACTATGATAATGATCCAATTTAAATTAACATTCTTTAGTAATAACAGTTTTGAATTATAATATAAATTCCAACATTCAAAAGAATAATCACCATTTCCATATTATAACAAAAAACTTTTTACAATACATTTTAATAAGAAAAATCTGTAAGCAAAAATATTATATAAATAACTGTAAGTAACAATTGCTATTTCAAGTAAATATATTGAAAAAGAAAACAATTTAGTACTTCAAAATGAATTACAAAATGTATTTAGGACATAATATGTAAGTAAAGCTGTTATTAGAATAACAAATTTACAGGTAATAATGTCTATTATTTTAGCCAAATAATACAACCTAAATTCTATATAGTCGAAATCAATGGACGAACAAAACACAACAATTATTGATTTACAGGTAATCTATTACAGGTAATTATTGATATGTATATTAATGAGAAAACATTATACTGCACCTTTAAATTCTTGTGGAAAATGACAAAAAAAATGTAAAATTTTCAGTCTAAAAGGGCTAATTCACTATATATATTTTCAGTTAAAATCTTAACTGTTTAAAAATTTTCATGCTTAATTTTTACATAACTATATTGCAGAAATATATTTTACATTATATGAAAAAAGTACATCTAACATTAGTATCAGATCTGGTTTTGGTAATCAAAGGGAATAATATTTTTCTAAAATAAAGTGTTATGTTATGAGTTATAAAGTAATTCATTCCGAAATAAACAAAACTAAATATTTTCTGAAAGCCACAACATAAATATTTGTATTTGATTTGATAAGAGGATATTTTTAAAAAATAGGCTCTGAAAAAGAAATCTTGCTGATGTCAATCGGTTATGTTTCGTAGATTAAAAATGAATCAATTCTAAGTAAAGTAATACACATTACTGATACATACAATTAAAACTTATAGTTTTTGTCTCAAAATACTTAAAAAGTAAAACTAAAATGAATAAAATGGTCTTTAATTGAATTACAGCTAATATTTTTTTTCATATCATACGTCAGAAGTTGCGGTGACCTGGTTGGTTAGGGCATTGTTCTCATGAAAATGAGTTCTATCTAAATGAGTTCAAAATGAGTTCTATCTAAATCAAGTTTAAAAATGTATTTGTTAACTAAACATATAGAAAGAATGTAGTTATATTTAAAATTTCTTAAGAAAATTTTTGTAGCTGCTAAGTCAACCACTGCTTATTATTTAAAAATTGAATAAAAAATTAATCTATTTATTTTAATTATCTATTTTATTAAATTAATATATTTTATGTGTTTGATTTCTATGTATCTTGAATGCTTTATGAAATAATTCCTTTATTATATATACAAATTTGAACTCACTATCTTCCGAAAGGAAGATAGTGAGTTCAAATCCTGACTAAACTAAAAGTAATATCGTGTTTTTAAACGTGGCTAGAACATGTTAAATAGATAGTGTTTATAATATTCTCCAATTGAAATGATATCTCTGAGAGAGGGGGTCAAGCATTTCGAGGGTCTACTGCATGGTTCTCTGCTTCTACATTACAAAGACTTTCATCTGGCAGCCTCCATCTGTTGTTGCATGCCCCCGAGGTCAGCAGTGCGAGACAAGGTCCATGAGCACGTACACCTTCAAAAAGTCCAGAACCATAAATGGATTCTCTATCAGATCTCTCCCGGAGAGACCAAGGCAATGAAGAATATGTTCATTCATTATGTCATGAAAGGCCTGTTCATTTAAACACTTGGTGCAAATTTCGAATTTCTTCGTATCCTTATCGTAGCCTCCATCTAACTATTAGAACCAACTGAGGGCTACTTATAGAGGAATATGCTAATAGTCTTTCACGTTATCTGTAAATAAATATCATTGTTCAATCAATTTATTTTACTTCATTTAATCTTAAGCATATACTGTGTGTTTCACTAATTAACTAAAGCAAATCAGTGGTAAAACGTTTCATCGTGATATCAAAAAACATTGATAATTTGATCTTGAAGTGACTCAAATATTACTATAATGATAAAAATTGTGCTAAATGATTAGTATCTGACAAATATTTCCAGATGTAGAGAATTTTCCAAGTGTGAAGATGTTGATTTTATTATTTAAACGTTCTTTTATTGGTGAGATATTGTTTCCTGATGCATCTTACGTTAGTATCAGTAGAGTATCTTGAATTCTAAAGTAATTTTCATAAAAATAAGGCTAAAAGTCCAATACAACCAACCTGATATATTTGTCTGTGTGAAAAGTGTAAGGTTCTAAATAAATAACCAGAGGTTTTCTTAGAATTTTAGATTGCTTTCATGATTTATATAATATTTCATTTATTAAGATACAACTCCATGCCAAATATTTACCACAAAAAATCTTTAACGGAAAAATTTTGCCTCCTATATTTATTAAAGCATATTATTCGGTATTCAAAATGATGCTCGAGGAATTCGAGGAACACTAGTATTGAACATTAAGAAATGTGATCGAGGCAAACATTCTATTCTTCACATTTTAAATTATTTTTTACTATTTTCAACAGAATTTAAAATATTTTTATTCTAGTAAATAATATAGGAGGTTTTAAGCTATATTTTAAGCAGCATGTGAAAAGAAAATTCTAATAAATGAACTAGAATAGACTAATTATACTCGAAACTAGTTTAAATATCATTTCAATCCTAGTTCGTGCGGGAGTTTCCTCACCAAATGCAAGGGATCTAAATTAAGCGTGTGGATGCAATTCTAAATATATTTAGAACTTGTGGACTACATCTCCAATTTTCGCAGCACATGATCTTCAGTTGAAAATGAGTACCTTGTTTTGAGGAAAAAATTATACTAAGAAATATCAATGTTTACTTTTTATTTATCATTATTCAAAACGCTATGCACTTATAAATGAGGTTTTACGCATGAGTCAACCAACGCATAAATTAAATAAATGGTGGAACGTTCAAAAGTTTCATTAATTACCAAATAAATATCTAAATTGGAACTGCTTTGAAGGTGCATTTTAATGAATCTGTGATTAGATACATAATGGGAAAAAGAAAGACATACATGTAAGAATAATATTGTTTCAAAGTGTAAAAAAATAAATATATGTTTCTTTAAAAATTATGGATGTTGGAAGAAAAGGGAATCTGAGGCCACAGATATTTTCTTATTCACATCAGACCAGTGATTACACATAGAGAACAATATTCTTAAAGAAAAGAAAAAACACTCGCTTCCTACTTGAAAGAAGATAATTGAAAAAAATGTACATCCCACCATAAGTGATTTTAGGTGAATTTAAATCTGCATTAATTATGGCTTAAATTAATTAGGAATTTTGTGGTAAAAAAAATTGAAATGAAACTTTGCTGTTGTTTTAAAATAATTAGAAACATGACTCTGATATAAATTTCTAGCACAGATTTTTCTATTTTAGAACTTATGAAGCAAACCCCAAGCAACCAGCATGATATAAATTTCACTCATTCCGTGAATGTTTCTCTTGATTGAAACGCAAACTAGGCTTTAGCTGACTTAAGTTTCAGTTCAACTAAATTTAATGGCTAACTTTTCTTGATTCAACTTTGAAAGTTTCAGGGGAAGCCCAGAATAAGGATTTTATTTATATAGATTAATTTACTAAGCGACTTAAAAGTCTGACTATGATTTGAGTATAACAGATTATATCAGAATATAATTTGTATCTATAAATTTATAAAATCTGCGTGGGAGATTAAAGAGAATGGTTTAATCAAATATGTTTAAATTATTCTGAGCAAATAATATCTAAGCATTAACATATAGAATGTGAATACTTGAGCTTAAATAAACTTTTAAGTATGATTTGCAACAAGAAATTTATATAACCTGCGAATACAAGTTTATGATGCATGCTTGTTATATATAATTTTCATTAAACTTTCAAAACTGATAATGAGATATAAATAAGTATGGGATATTATTCTTATTTCATTGTTGAATTACTTTTCACAAACAGCAAAATTATATTTGTTGACCCGGATTAAACCGGGATCACTAAATTAAGGATAAAAATTTTATGCGTTGTAAAATTTCAATTTTACAATACGGAGTTAAAATTGCTTGACATGAAACACTAATAACTGAGCTGCATCAAACAGTGAATTTATGTTAAATAAATGAGAAATATAGATGATCCTAATATATATCTAAGTTTTGCAGATACATAATGTTTTATCTTCAATCGAATACGGACATCACTTGTTGTCTTTGCTTGTGTTGTTGCTTGTTAAACTTTTATGGCGTATGTGGCCATGTGTTTCTTCCTTCCTCTTTGCTTCTTTGGCCAGTCCTCAATTAGCCAATCCGAATTTTTTCCTTCATTCAGTATTATCCACTTAAAAGTTATTTTAAGTCAAGTTCAATAAATTTCCGAGTAAATGACATTCTTGCGGAATTAATTGGTTTCATTTTGAGAACATGTCCAAAACATTATCATCTTCTCTTTCCAAGATCATTTGCAGCAAGGCAGCATTTTAATGTTTTGTGCAAACAGTTGTTAGTGATTTTTCGTGGTTAACAAACATTTTGTCTGGAATGCATCAATTTTGTTGAACAGTTTGCTTCCAATATTCACCACCACATAAAAATACTGATCTCACTGTTGCTTTATAGATTTAATTTTTTTTTTTTAGAATATTTTTGCCTCTCCAAACTTTATATAGAATTCTAAAATTATAGCATACTTTATTTGTGTCTGATTTAATCGTATCGTATACAACCTTCAGAAAAGACTATTGAACCCAAGTAATTAAAAAAAGCATATCGCCTCCAACATTTTGCTACTTACATAAATAGGATTTGGTGGGTTACGGTCATTGATTTTCATATGTGTGATTTTAATTTTCTTCTCATTTATAATAAGGCCTACTATTTTGGCATTCTTCGAGTCCTGATGTTTTTCTTTACATGTCTTCAATTCTAAATGACATCAATAAAATATATCATCAGTGAAACGGAGACGCTATTTAATGCCTTAAGTTATGTTTTGTTCACTAATTTATTCTACATCTCTTAAGCGAAGATGATCATTTGATACAAATCATAAGAATTTTCTTGGTTTTAAAATAAATCAATTTGATTTTTTATGCACATTTTTCTTCGCCATCTTAAATAAAAATGTTTTTTTTGTGTTATATTAAACACTTAAATTATCAAAAAATTATATTTCAATGTTTTTTAACTCCTTAAAATATTAGTAATGATAAATTCCGAGCTGACAATTCTCTTAACTTATTAAAAATTATCAAAATTTTTCTGATGAATAAGTAAGATTTATTATTTTGGAAAGCAAAGTAGAGGTTATAAACTGATACAAATATTTAAGTTAATTTATTTCCCTCTACACTCTTCATTTAAAAAACATACATTTAAGGAACTTCGTAACATATATTTAAGCAGACGATAATCTAAATAACGACTAAAAGTAAAAATATAAAGTAAGGTAACTAACCAATGAAAAATATTCACCACAACTGCATCATTGTTTTCTAATTTAACATTGGATAAAATTGAATTATTAATAATATAAGAATGAACATTTTCTCTTTGCATGATTGTACGATTCTATGTGAAATAAAGTATTAATCTTTATATACAGTAAAATCACGAGTAAAAAATGACAATAAGAGAAAGATTTGTGTATATATATGTATATATATACATATGTGTGTGTGTGTGTGGGTGGTTGTGTAAATGTATGTATTTTTTAAGAAATGAAATTTTTAGGTAAATTTTAAATTTTACATGTTTTTCGCATGTAAAATTATGTTTTTACATGCGAAAAACATGTAAAATTTAAAATTTACGAACTCGTGTTTTTCGAACCGCTAGTACGCGGCGACGGGAGAGGGTAGTGAACTTGAATGAATGTTGGCAGACGGCCCATACAATGCCGTTTCAGTCGCTATGGGGCGTTGGAGCGTAGAACATCGTGTGTTCGTTGTCGAGCAGTTTTTTAGAAACAATGACTCTGTAGTCACAGTGCAACGTCTTTTCCGTCAATATTTTAGAGTTGGACGTCGAGGTGCAGTGCCTGATCGAAATACCATACTCCGATGGGTTGCAGCGTTTAGAAGTACTGGTTCTGTGATGAAAAGGAAACCACCTGGTCTTCCCTGTTCACTTCGTACTCCGGAAAATGTAGACCGAGTCAGAATGGCAGTTGTTACTAGTCCTAGACGATCGACTAGACGACATGCTGTAGCGCTGGGTATGTCACGTCGTTCGCTTCACCGCATCTTACATGATGACCTCAATTTCCATCCATACAAAGTAATGATCGTCCAGCAGCTTAATGAAGGGGATTTTGTACAGCGCAGAGAGTTTTGTCGCATAATGGATGAAATGTTTACGGAAGATCCAGATGCTACAGTCTTCATGAGTGATGAAGCACATTTTCATCTTGAAGGTTATGTCAATGTTCAAAACTGTCGGTATTGGGCATCGGATAACCCACAAGAATAACACCAAAGACCTCTGCACAGGTTAAAGGTGACAGTGTGGTGCTACGTTTCAAAGTTGGGGATTGTTGAACCCTATTTTTTGAAGAGTAAGGAACTACAATTACAGTTACATCAGCTCGCTACGTTGAAATGTTAAACAACTTCCTTCGTCCAGAACTTGAAAGGTCTCAAGTGAACATGAGAGACATTTGGTTTCAGCGGGATGGTACCATAGCTCACACGGGGAGAGCATCCATGGCAGTGGTTAGACAAATGTTCCCAGGATATGTGATTTCGAGATTTGGTGATGTTCACTGGTCTCCTCGCTTACCCGACCTGTCGATATGTGACTTTTTTTTGTAAGGATATTTGAAATCAAAAGTGTACATAACAAACCTCGCACACTCGATGACCTTAAGAATTCCATTCGTCAGGAAATTGAAGCTGTGCCGAATGAAATGTTGGAGAGAGCCGTCCGTAGTTTTCAGAAGAGGATCCAAATTTGTATCCAGCAAGAAGGACGTCACCTCAAAGACATTATTTTCCGAACCTAAGTATAGTATGTAATTTCAAAAACAGCATTAAAAATCCTATCATATCATACTTGTTTTTATTATTTTCAACCCATTGTGTCCCAGTAATTCAATATTGAGAAATATGTGTTTCCTCTGCACCACCCTGTATTATTATAATTTCCAATAAATATAACAATTACCGATAAATTACTTTTCAATAAATATCATTGTTATTGAATCAATAATTATTGTATTTTATAATCAGCTATCTTTGATAAGTCTTTTAAGCCAGTTTTCCCAAACTTTTGACATGTGTGCATCCCTTCTATAATTTTCGTCAAGCTAAAAAGTCGTCATCAGAAAAAAAAATAAATAAAATAAAAAGTTTTATTTTAATAACAATCAAAAAATACATTCCGTTTTTCTTTTTTATGACGTACACAGAATAATAAGAAAATAAAAAAAAAATTTAATAAAAGTTATATTGTAAGTGGCATTTCTTTTGATCAGTAAGAAGAATGAAACTGTTTTCTGCTGTGGTGACAGATCAACATAATTTGATTATCTGCTGTTGATTTTAATCTCAGGGGCATTTCTGAGCTTTTTTTCAGTAACAACAGAAGTTGCATTTGCAACCATAATGAGATGTTAAGGTATTCTCTTTATGTTTAATTTTCCAAAATCTTTCTAAAATCCGATTTCAGTCTCGTGGGAAAGGATAGTACATGATTGACCACAAAATCACGTGTTTTTCCAGGGGTTTTCTTTAGACTCAGTTCCACCTCGATCAAACGTTTATTATACTCTTGGTGATGCGTGTACCATTCTCTGAGAAACACTACTTTAAGCAAATAAATAATTGTCAGAATTAAACTTATCTGCTGAAATGTATGAATTAAATTCGTTATTATGTTACTATGAAACCCCTAATTTATATATTTTATTTAGTTTTACATTATCATTAATTAAAAAATCTTATATTTCATGTCTTAATGAACGCTTTTTTTAAGGTTAATTGTAAAAAAATGATTGCGTGAGGGTAAAGTATAGAATATCTCTAACTGGATGAAGAATGCGTTAGAGTTAAAAAATATCAGAGGTATACAGTAATTTAAAATATTAAGAAAAATTTCGACTTAAATACTAATTGAGAAATAAAAACTGGAAATGGAATTCTGAACGACATTTATATCAAAAACCTGAGCTAAAAGGAAAAAATTTCAACCAAGATTTTCATAAGTTACAAGAATAAACCTAAAATTAGAATTTCGTGCCCGCAGGTTTTTAAACAAAATCACAAACCTAAATTACTACAATGAAATCATTTTAACACCTTAACCGGCTGTCCCAAGTTAACTCGGGCAAACAATTCTGTGCGTGTACCAGCTGTTCCGAGCCCCTGAGAGGGGTTTCACTGCACTGCTTTAAATTCTGTCCCCAGAATTGACGGATTGCCGTGAAATCGTTACTGGGGAACTTATTTATTGAACGGTTATAGTTGATTTAACTGATGCGTGCGAAAATTGAAAAGTGTTTCCAGGAAGCAATAGCTTTCTAATTATTACGTTTTACTTTTTTATATTTATTCGCATTTTAATTTTCCTAGTTAATAATAAAGAGGTTTGTGGTTAACGTTTTAAGAATGAATCCTCAAAATATACATTTTTATGAAAACTCTTCGTTATGAAAGTCTTTCCAAATTTGAATATTTCATACAGTATATATTTAAAATATTTTTTGTATTATAAGGTCCTTCATTTTTATACCATTGATACTGTGGGTATATGTTCTTAATACTGTAGATATATAATGATTAAACAAAAATAAATAAATAAATAAATAAATAAAAATGCTGAATTATATGTTTATAGATTTTTATCGAAAATTTTCTATACCTAATTCTTTTATTTATGTTTAAAAAATGTTAAAAAAAAAATATTGAAGAATTTTTATGTACAGCATAAGAAAATTTTTATTATAATCTTTATAATTTTCATAGAAAATCTTTGTTTCAGTATATTTGAATTAAATTGAATAAGAACTTTCTCTTAGTAAAAGTTACAATTGATAATGTAAATAAAATGTGCATTATAAGAATTCTTTTCATCAGCATATAAAAATGTATACAGGAGGTTTTAAATTCATTTTCTCTCTTCCTTTTTAATTACGAATATAGTTCAACAATGGTTTTGCTAAAATGTAACTTCACAAAGAATATTAAAATTAGTAGTTTAAGAAACCATTATTTTTTTATGTAATTCTTATATTAGCAGGCAGTCGATATTAGCATTCAATTGATATAATAATCGATTGAAGGCACATTAGAATATTGATTCTACTGATACGATGTTTTTAGTGTATATCTCTATGGATAAAAAGAGGCTTGAAAATAAGCTGATGAATTAGGTGAAAGGGAAAGGAGAAATCTAGGATGAAAGGGAAAAATTATAATCAATGATATCTGTATGCTAATTAGAGTTAATGACACAATAATTATTGAAAATGGAATCCACTTGACATAAAATCGTTGTTCCTTTCGTTAGCGTGAACAATGAACATTTTTATTTTGCTTTTATTTCATATTAAAAGTTGGACTTTATGGTCCTTACAAATTTTCTTATTTTTTTTTTATTTTATTTCCTTTGCAAGAAATCAGGTCTCTTTCAAACTAATTGTTGCTTAAATTTTAAAAAATTAAAATTTGATAAATGTCACACTTTGTGCTTACATCTTTTAAAATAAAAAAACATAAAATTTGTATTTATATCAAATTGAAATAATAAAAAATAATTTATTTATAATTTAATTAAATTTAATTACATATAATAATATTCAGTCAAATAAAGATTGTAAATTTAAATATCTATATAATAGTTACTTATATATTTTTTCCGGTTTAAGAGTATACCATATAATAAGAATAACATTTTGTCCGCATAAAATTAGGAAGCTATACATACTTCCTTTAAGGTATATGTTAATGCATCTGAAAATGTGCAAAATTAATTTTTTAACGTCATCTGCATAACTAAGCACCAGTACATTTTTAATTACAGCATTTTTTAGCTGGAATTCAAGGTATTTGTATATAAAAAAAATTCTTATTAAATCGAGAAAAACTGGTTGCACAAAACTTTTAATTTTGTAAGAGCGAGAAAAGTTTTTTAGTATTTTGCCTGTAGAAAATTTTGATTTTAATTAAATCTTTACTGCAGAATTGGCTCTTTCTTATTAAAAATTTCTTTTTCTGAATTGTATAGCTTGAATGGTATATTTTGAGTGTGAATGAACAAAAACTTTTTCAGACATTTTTTTTTACTTACATTAATCTTTATATTAGTTATTTCCTTAATTTCAAAGCTTTTTAAGTCTATAAAACGTATTTTCTTAATGATTTACATCTAAAAACCAATTTATAGCTTTTAAAAATTTTTATAGTTGTTTTTATTTATATTTTATATTGCCATTAGTCTTTAAAAGATATACTAATATTGAAATATTTTATACTCTGAAAGGGGGCTGTGTGTTACTTTAAAGAAAAGAATTCATTTTAAGGTACTTGCTTTACTCCTAATATATATTTTTGAAAAAAGAAATGTTTGTTTATAACGCTTATGAAGCATTTTTTATTAACAAAGTACTTATATCATAATAGATAAATTTGGAAATAATTTACATAATCAATAATTTTTAAAATAAAGTTAAATTTTATTGACTGAAAAAAAAAGTGCAAATTTACTAATACACTACTGGCCATTAAAATTGCTACACCAGGAAGAAATGCAGATAACAAAATGATATTTATAGGACAAATATATTATACTAGAGATAACAAGTGATTACATTTTCAAAAAATTTGGCTGGGTAGATCCTGAGAAATCAGTACCCAGAACAACCACCTCTGGCAGTAATAACAGCAGTTATACGCCTGGGCATTGAATCAAACATAGATTGGATTGCATGTACAGGTACAGATGCTCATTCAGCTTCAACACGATGCCACAGTTCATCAACCGTAGTAACTAGCGTTTGGTGACGAGCCAGTCTCTCGGCAACCATTGACCAGACGTTTTCTATTGGTGAAAGATCTGGAGAACGTGCTGGCCAGGGCAACAACCGAACATGTTCCGTATCAAGGAAGGTCCGTACAATACCGTTCAACATGCGGTCGGGCATTATCCTCCTGAAACGTAGGGTTTCGCAGGGCTCGAATAAAGGGTAGAGCCACGGGTCGTAACACACCAGAAATGTAATGTGTACTGTTCAAAGCACCGTCAATGCGAACAAGAGGTGACCGAGACGTGTATCCAATGGCACCCCATACCATCACGCCAGGTGGGCCAGTATGACGAAGACGAATGTACGCTGCCAGTGTGCGTTCACTACGATGCCGCCAAAACGGATGAGACCATCATGATTCTGTACACAGAACCTGGATTCATCTGAAAAGATGACGTCTCGCCATTCGTGCGCCCAGGTTCGTCGTTGATCACACCATTGAAGGCGCTCTTGTCTATGACGCAGCGTCAAGGGAAGCCGCAACCATGGTCTCCGAGCTGAGAGTCCATGCTGCTGCAAACGTCGTCGAACTGTTCGTGCAGACACTTGTTGTCTTCCAAACGACCCCGTTTCTTGACTCACGGCTCGTGACATGCTTGCACGATCCATTACGGCCATGCGGATAATATGCCTGTCTTCTCAGCTGCTAGTGATAGGTGGCCGTTGAGATCCCGCATGGCGTTCCGTATTACCGTCCTGAACCCATCGATTCCATATTCTGCCAACAGTCATTGAATCTCGACCGACGCGAGCAGCAATACTGCGATAAGATAAACCGCAATCCCGGTACGCTACAATTCGACCTTTATCAAAGTCAGAAACGTGCTGGTACGCATTTCTCCTTCTTACATGAGGCATCACAACAACTTTTCACCAGGCAACAACGTTCAAATGCAATATGTGTATGAGGAACCGGCTGAACAATTTCCTCATTTAAACACAATGTAAGTGTCGCTACTGGCGCCTGCTTTGTCTGAATGCGCTGAAAATCTAATCATTTGCATATCACAGCACCTTCTTCCTTTCGTATAAATTTCACATCTGTAGCATGTCGCCTTCTTGGTGTAGCAATTTTAATGGCCTGTAGTGTAATTACTATATTACTTGATAATAATAGCATTGTTAATTATCTAATTAGTTACAGGATTCACAATTAATGTTCAGAATAAATAAAATTCTTTATTAAATGCAATTTTCAAAGAGAATTTCCAGCATACATTCTTCTCTATTTTCATAATGATAAAGCTTCTTTATTCATACATTTTTAACAAGTTTTTAGGTAACAAGCATGTCCATAATACCAAAATATAAAAATGACAAGCATAACTTCAAGCGAATTACAATTCAAAGTATGTAATTTACTGAAAGAAATACACTGAAAAAATATACAGAAACAGTATAATAAAATATCACTTGCCATTAGAAAATACAGAGAATGACTTTAAAAATATTCGAAAACTGTTCTTGTGCTTAAAATGAGGATCTGTTAAGACATGAAAATAAAATTTATAATATTAAAATGAAATTGAAATATTTTAAAAAATATATATGCAACCACTCATGAATGTTTCAACCTTTAGCTAAGGTAATTATTATTGTATTAGCTATTAATATTGTGTCAAAGATAAATAAAAATCAAAGTAAAAAAATAGTGAACTTTTATATAATTATGCTAAGCAATACTAAATTTACATCTGTATAAAACGTAATGATTTTTTTATATATTGTAAATTTAGATGACATATAGGAATAATAAGAATATATGAACTGGGAAATATATTATAAATTATTTAAAATAAGCTTTAATTCTAGTTATGTATTCTCTATATACTTCACATTATATGTGTACTGACAGAAAATTCTTTGGTATTAAAATCAGAAAAACTTGCTACGTGCTGGGCTTGTTAATAAGAGAGGCACTTGGGCAATGTCCACGGCCTAGAAAACTTTAGAAACCAAATTAATGACGAGCAAAATGTTGGGGTGAAAATATACTTTAAAGTATACCTTTTCAAAAATTGGCAATTTTTTTTTATGTAGCAAAGCATGTTTGAAGAAACAAGATGGTGCCAAAAATACTTAGGCTTCCAGAAATAAACTAATATCACTAATATTAATAGAGCCAATGGGCGAGAAACTGAAAGGCATCCTTATGTCTAGGCCACCCAAATACTGTAATTTGACGAAATCAATTAGGAATGCTATTTTCACTGATATTATTCATGATATGTATATTATCCATGAATAATTTTTATAGCTAAGAATTAATTTAAGGTGAATAAGAAAAGCATATTTTATACCCTTCCCCCTTTTTTTTAAGTAACATTAAAGTATTTGTTTCTCTAAACATGCCCAAAAATAATATAAAGGCTTAATGCCATTTTTATCGATTTTTAAAAAAATGCTTTTATTTTTTATAAAAATCCGAAAGCTTTAATTTGTGATGTGCTCAATATTTTAAGTGGTCAATCATTGGCTACAAGTTTAAATGAACAAGATGCATAAAACTTAAAAATGTAAAATACGATTTATCGTATCGTAAATTTTTAATTAAGTTTGGTTGATTTATTTTTGTTTTACACAACCATAGATAAAAATTTCTTTACGGGGCACGGACCATTTCCATCTTACTTCCACAGGTTCCATATTTCTGATTCCAAAGATTGCACTTGTGGAAAAGAAGGCAATCCGCTCCACTTCTTGACAACTTGCTCCTTAACATTATCCTGGCATTTAGCCATACCCAGCGAAAATTGGAATATCCTCTGGAAGAAGAGAATTCTGAGAAATCGTACAGCGAGAGCAAAATTAAATAAAACAGTTGAATTCCTAATAAACAATGAAAACTTAGTTTGTTGGATTGGGAACTCTTCTACAACTTAGCTAAAAACATGTTTTGACCAAATTAAGGCTATGTCTTTGTAAATATCAAAAACTTTTTGAATATGATTTATAAATTTTTATTCAATTATAATCAAGAACTTTGCAAAAATACAATTATTATGTTAACTGTATATAATTCATCATAGACTTCATTATATTGTCATCTTGTTTTCATCTTTACAATTAACCGGAAATTGATTGCATATTTAAAGCCATGTCGTAAGATAATCATGTTCAACTGTTGTAAAAAATTTTTATAATGTCATTTTTTAATATATTTTTCAATAAATGTCCCAGCAACTCCCATAAAAACTGGTGAAGCTCCTTGGAGTTAGTTACAGGGAAGTTCGCTGATGTCAATGTCAATAGATAAAAATTACATGTCCATTTAACATTAACTAACATTAAAAATCACACAATGATTTTTAGAGTGATGTCTCTATAAGTTGTTTAAGTAATACAAATAATGCTAAGCGCAATATTTGTATTATTTGACACAGAATCTGAATTTATTTCGTTGCTTGCCAAGTAAAATTTCTGAATGATTATATTATTTTTTACTATGGAAAACATTACTCTAGAAGCTGAGCCTTCCAGTTTTTTAGTTGCTTGTAAATAGTCACAATTTATAAATAATCCTTTAGAATTTTCTTTCTTTTACTTGAAAGTTTCAAAGTATTACTTTGGATAAAGCATAAAATTAGCTCTAAAATGCGTGAAAAAATATAAATTAATTAATATATCTTCGTATTTAATTTTTGATTTTACAATTGATGCATAACTATAATATTCAAAATGACCCTTTTTCATGTTGTAAAATATCATAATGGCTCAATTCAAATTTACTGGAATCTGATATGGCTATATTCATTTACTTTTTCTCAAAATAAACTAATATAATATCAAAGCTTTTTCAAAAGAAAAGAGTTCAAGGAAACAAAATGAAAATGTATGGTAATATTTTCGGCTAAAAATAACTTTCAACTAAAATAAAAATCATTTTTGTAGAATTTTATTAGTAAACAATTTATTAAATAACTTTTATTGTTTAATTCCGACCTGTATTTGTATTCGAATAATTTAAAAAAAATTATTCTGTTTTGAAAATTTATATTTTGATATCAATTTTTGCTTAATATAACTTTAATTGAAAATAATTTATAAATGGTCCTTTTTTCTCTTTTTCTGTACTTTTTCTGGAAAATTTCTTTTACTAAAAAAATAATAATAAATAAATTAAATACTATTTAAAAAATGAATTTTATTTAAAGCATTAAGCCAAATAATTTTTTTATTAAATATTCTGAAATTTTTGTATTCCAATATTGAATGGATTTTGGAAAACTGTATAGTGTGAGCTTGTTAAATTTATCTTAAATATATATATTGACTGATCTTCTCTCCCTTCTTACTCTTATAAAAGAAAAGTATAAGCATTTAAATTTGTGACATAAGAAGAGATTTAAGAATTAGTTTAGAATTTTGACAATTTATGATAATTTATGAGATTCATATCGCTCACATTTCCAATTGGTTTGCATGAATACAGATACCACAGGGTATCCCAAAATCGATTTGGCATTCATCATTGATTTGCATCATTGATTTGCATTATTCATCATTGATTATGCATCTTCAAAAGCATTTGCATTATACGGGTATTGATCTTTGCTTTGCTGACCTGTAGTGAATTGTGCATGGTGAAAGATGACCTTTGAGGGGCACCAAAGGCCTGATGTCAGAGAAGGGCGCATTTTTGTGTCAAAAGAGAAATGACATTGTGAAACTAGATTTCCTTTCTCCAATTAAAGCGGGGACCAGCAGCATCAATGTCGGTCAGTTGCGATTTGAAACCGGTCTTGAACATCGTGAGGAGGACAGTTCGACCCCAGAAGCTGCGAAAAGAAGATGTATGTCGTGTTGGTGCTCCTCTGCGCTGGCGCCCTCGCCGAAACACCGCAGCAAGTTCACATTTCGCTTGGAGGTGAGTCCAGTTCATGCTTTCTAATCACACACACGTCAACTGCCAAAGGATTATTTCTCTCATGCACTTATCAATTGATCATTTGAATGGGTATTGTTTGGGTTACAGGAAAATAGAATAAATGTAAGCTTTTTATGCTTATCATATTATTTAATTTTTCGGTAAATAAGTATAAGAAAAAATTTTCTGTTGATGAAAGTGTAATTCTTCTCCTGCTAACGATATGTCAACTGCCAAAAGATTTTCTCACATATAGACTTATCAGTTGACCATTTGAAAGCTGGAGTGACAGGAAGGTATAATTAATATCATTTTTTTATGTTAATTCAATTATTCTTTCATCAAAAAAGTAAAACGGAAAAATTTTAATAATAAAATTTTTATTTTGTTCATGCTAATGATACATTAACTACCAAAGGATCATCTTCTTCATAAATTTATCAATTGATCATTTGAATGGATATTGGTTAAGTTTCAACAAAGTATAACAAAATTATTTTTTATGTTAATCCAATTATTTAACATTCCAGTAAATTAAATAAAAGAAAATATTTTGCTAATGGAATTTTAATTTTTTTTTTTAAGTTAGCGGGAAATCATCATTAATCATACGTCAACTAACATAGATATTTTTTTTCATAAGTTTATCAATAGACCGCCTAAATGTGTATTATTTGGGTATCAGAAAAACATAACAAAAATTAGTTTTTATGTTAATCAAACTATTTTATTTTTCAGCCAACAAATAAATTTTTTGTTATGTTTTTGAAATTTTATTTTTTTTATGCTAACGATCCGTCAATCGCCAAAGGGCTATTTCGTTCACAAACTTCACAATTGATCACTTGAACGGATATTGTTTGGATTCAGAAAAGTAAGACAAATATTTTGTTGTTAGGTTAAACAAGTCATTTGAATTTTCTGTGAATAAATAAAATAAATACGTCAACTGCAAAAGAACAAAATGGACAAGCATTTATTAAGACATTTCTATACTATAAAAACTATTTAGGATTCTTTTTCATTCATAAACTAGCGCAAAAATTATAAAGTTTATTGTTATTTAGTTTAGTTAATAAATTTTATCCTAAGTTTAAAAATATTTCATAAGAAAATAATTACAGCATACACAAACACTTTACTTACGATAACAAATATATAAGTGATATTTTTATTCTTACAAACGACTTTATTTAAAATTATTTTCAGATCATATGGTTCAACTAAATCTATGAATTATGGTTTCGTCTAAGCCGTATGAAAGATTTAAAAATTGTATAAAATCTTTTGAACCCTCTGTATAAAAAAATTAAATAATTCTCAAATTGTATAAAGTTTTATACAGATTAATTATAATGCCATGTAAAATTTTGATTAGAAAGGAATTTCAGCATCTTTAGTTAACAAGCATTAAGCAACAAACATTCACAGATCTCTTAGTTTGAGCCTTTTAATTTAAATATATTGCAACAAGTGGCATTGCATTTATTGGGTACATTTATTGAACATCAATATTCTAAAGATCAATATCCTCATAAACACAACAAGAAATAAATAATAATAAATGGATGATTAAGTCGATAAAGCTATTCTGACTTTTACTTTTAATAAATTAATTGTAACTTCTTAAATAAGTTTTAAATTTAACTCATCTGTAAATTTAAGATGTATTTATTCTAAATATATTCAATTATTTAACACGCACACACGCACACGCACACACGCACGCACACGCACACACGCACGCACACGCACACACGCACGCACGCACACGCACACGCACACACGCACGCACGCACACGCACACACGCACGCACGCACACGCACACGCACGCACGCACACGCACACACGCACGCACACGCACACACGCACGCACACATTTTTAAGCATACGGAAACATGATATTTCTTACTGAGAATCATACGTCATATATTAACTGAGAAATTTTAATTTAACTATCTAAATTTGAAGAAATGGTTATTTTCCAGTCCATGTACCACTTCATAATTAAATCAATATGCATTTATTTGAAAAATATGTGTTAGTGCATTTGTTCCAGAAAAATAATATGTGATTTTTAGACACAATGAGAGATAATTACATTACTATAACGTACACTTTAAAAGACCAATAAATAATGATATAAATTCAAAAGAAAATTAATGCTTCTCCTTAAATTTTTATTATTTTTAATTATTCGTCAAACAAATTAAATTTATTGAAATAATTTAATGACATTCAAGGTATATTAAGACCTACATGATCATGTCAAGCTCGGGAAAAAGAATCGAAATTAATAGAAATATAATTATTTACTATATTTAACACATGCACATTTAATTTTATGCGATCAATAATTACGAGAAAGTTTTTTTTTATCTTAAAATTAAGCAATTTAGTTGTCTAAAAATAATTTAACAATCTTGTCACAAGACCAGGCTATAATTATTTTTGATGCAATTTTCTTTTCATGAAACACGTAGGAGGTCATTCTGAGCCAGTTGTGGTTTTTGGGACAGCAAAAATATGATTAATAACATGACTTTTTTTTAAACGTAACCTGCAGGCATGGAAAAAAGTCAGAATTCCATTTTTATGTACATATTTATGCAATATCTTCTTTAGTTTTATGTAATTGAAATTTTATATAATTATGTGAAAAGGCTTTTTTTACTTATAAGTACAATAAAAATATTCTAAAATAAGAAAGTTTAAAAGCGTATGATTATAAAATTTTGATTTATCTGTCAATATTTATTGTTTGGTTATTCTTTCTGATGACGGCAAAAATAAATAATAGTATTTGGTATTATAAAATTAAAAAATTAAATTTATTAAATAATTTATTAAAAATATTATTTATATATATATACATAATACATTAGAATTTCTTAGTATGTAAAATTATGAAAGCTTCATTCATAAGTAAATTTAATTCAAAATTTTTACTACCTAAATTTCATTTATTATTATGCCAAAATTTTCCATTAAATTATACATAAATTTTACATAATAAATAACATACACATTAATAGTTAAAATATAAAAATGTGTAGTTATGATATAAAATATTCATTTTGATAATTAAAAGAGAGATTTAGATAATATATTAATGAAATTTTACGCATTATAGATTTTATAACTTTTTGTAACATATATAAAAAGGTACACAGAATCATTTAAATTAAATTAAGACTGTGAAAGCACAGTAAACAAAATTTTTGATAAAAAGTGTTTTTAAAGAGTAAAATACAAAAATTTGGATGTAAACTTATTATTCTGCAATGAAACTCTTCTGTGATAGAGAAATAAAGCCTTATATTAAAAACATTTCAAATAAAAAAATTCTTAAACTTGAAATAAGGAAAACAAATTTTGAAAATAAAGCTTCAAAATATTGATTTGTTTACTTTTTGGAAGTTCATAATATGTAAGTGCTGATAAAAGGTACATTTTTGTTTCGTAATTCCTAAAAATATGCATTTGAAGTGATTCTAGGTACAGAGCAAAAATAAGCTATATCATTCATATGCAGAGAAAATTTAATAAACTGTTATTTAATATATTTTAATTTTGTTAATAAGTATGTAAGGAAAAACTCCCCTATATATATTTTCTTCTTTAGCTTTATTTTTCTCTTTTTAAGCAACAAATTTCTAGTATGATTTAAAATTGTAATTATTTGTGTATCATAAAACTATCTTCCAGATATGCAAATTTCATGCATTTTAATTTCTGTGTAAAAAATTTTTAATGCACCGAGGATATTTTTTTAAATTTGCTTTACTAAATCATCACTACATTTATGATTCAAAACTTTATAAATTTATAAATCGCGTAGTACATTATTTTTAAAAAATCAAACTATCCCTCAATAATTGTAAAAAATGGATAATTTGTTTAAAATTTAAAATATTAAAAAAAATCGCAACAGTGGTTTATTGATGTCGAAAAAGTTTATATTATAAATAAATTAATGTAAAAAATTAAATCTAGTTTTATTATTTAAATTAAAAAATATTTTTGCAGATGATCTTGTAAAGTAATAAAATAATAGAACTATAAATAATAAGAAAATAAAAAACAAAAATAAATTATTTATGTTTACGTTAATTATTGACAAATACTTGAAAATTACCGAAGATGAATTTAGTTTAACAGTCCTTAAATTATTTTTCAAAGAAATTTGTATGAAAATGTTAAGAAACATGTTTTAAATATTTAAGTGATTTACCAAATAGTTATTTGAAAAATGCGTAAAATATTACATTTTGGAAACATAAATAATTAGAATGAGATACTTTGCAACCGATCTGGTTGTAACAAAATATTTTTTCCCATAGTTGTTTTTAAATTGCTTTACAACTACTTATTTACTATTGTTTGAAGTTACTATAGTTTGAAGTTGAATAAAAACCACAGCAAAGTACTTAGTATTAAAAGGTATAAATTATTGTGGTTTTTGCTTATAATTTGCTTTTGAAAAGTAGAATACAAATATTTATAAATTTTCTTTTTAAAAATAAAATGAAGCAAATGAAAATTGGCATCTTAATTACATTTATTAGACAAAAATTCTCAATCTCATAGGATATGTAGAACTTATTTAAAAAATATATAATAATGTTTGTTTAAATAAATCGGCCATTTTATCAGAGCTAGATAACTTATTTAAAGCAATATAACATTATTTATCTAACTAATGAATTCTCTTGATGAAAGATTTTTCCCTAAAAAGAAAATTCCAAACTTATTTCAAACTACTGTTATAAAACTGCAAGAGATTCTACTTTATGCGGTTTCGTTAATTAAGATGGGCGCTTATGAGTTTTATTAAATTCCTCTTTGGAACATGTAAAATAGTCCGAACGTTGATGAAACATTCTCGTGGAAGAAAAATCTCAGATTATTGTAAAAGACCACACTTATCTGTGCTTACAACTCCTAGCCTATGTACTATACAGTGTTAAATAAAAGACTCCATGAGTGTTAATTCAATAGCGTTAAGATAAAGCTTTTCAGGAAAAATTTCTCTTTTCTAGAAATTACTTATCAGACAAGAATAAATTTTCGTTCCAGCTTCAAGAATACATCTGTTAACTTTACGGAAATATTTAAATAAGCACAATTATTTACGGAGTGTTCTTTTTGACAAATAAATGTAACTACTAATAAGGTAAATGCACTTTACAAAATCCCTACAAAAATCTCCTACAATAAGGATATTCATAGATTGGCGTCAGAATTCTAGTTTATAATTGCTAAATTATATTTAAATCACGATCAATAAGATCTTTCCTTAAAACTGATCAATAAGAAATAAAAATAATATCAAGTAAAATTATTAAATTACACACAAACATAGTTATACTATAGGGATTTTATTTTAAGTAAAGTTTGGAGTTATATATGTATTATTACAATGTTCAAAAGCTAGGATCCATTTTAACATTTTTAGCACTAAAAAGGGTGAAAATGATAGCATTTTCTCTAGTTGGACTTCATGGGCCCCAAAAAGTGGGTCTTTCTGTCTACGTCATTTAGAAGCAGGAGTCAAACAGAAAACAAGCAGATTTGTCAAGCTACCCCAGAGGTATCATTTCACATGGAAGACATTGCGCCAAAGTTCTATTTTACAGGCACCATCTGCAAACATAGGGAATCCTTGTTTGGGTTGGGATTTGAACTCATTATTTTCCGATAACGAACACCTTAAACATCCAAACCACTGCGGCAACTTGTATACGCACACTCAAATGTATTATATGTATGTAGTGTTAGAATAATGTTTATACATCTCATATATTAATATTTCTCTGTTGTTATTAAGAAACAATGTATTCTTTTATTTAGTAAAACAAATTTAATTTTAGTGTATTGGAAGTGTATTAATTTAATGGGAAAAATGAGTAATTTGCTATCAGAAAATGTTTTTTTTTCTTGTGCCTGCTAGGATGACAATATGGGGTGCGCTGCTCCACTTTTTCATACTGAACTATATTTGGTGTGGAAACTGACTGCTTCAGTACACACATGCCATAGGGACCCGTTTATAGGGTAGGCAACCATTCACACTTCATTCATACACAGAAAGGACAAAGACAGGATAGATAGAGAGAGTACATCCACACCCAAACCGGGATTCGAACCCAGGACCTCTCTATCCGCAGTCAAGCACTCTGTCAACTATACAGGACAATTGGCATCAAAAAATGTTTGGAAATTAGAAAGGTTATATGTTTCTTACTGATTTTGAGCAGCAAAAACATGAAATTAAATGTGTTTAGTTTACCCTTCATAAATGAATTTGAAAGTCAAGGCGTTTTGCTAAAGCCTTTTACACCAGGATCCAAACTCAAAATAACCTACCCCATCTGTTAGTTTCTCCTATATTGTTTATAAGCATAGATAACCCTTTATGGAGTTAATGTATAATTTTTTTAGTATCATGTGTACCTAAAATGGTCAATTGAGTAAAGGGAAATACATCCCATTCATATAAAATATAATACGCCGTTTTTAATCTACTACTATAAGGTAAGGTATTTATAAAATAATTGTGTCGAAATTTGAAATGTAAAAGGAGAATACATTTTGTGTAGATGGGACATTCTCTTTCCAGAATCAATACATAAGAGAAATATTTCATTTTTTTTTCACTTTGATTGGAATTGATCGGGAATAATAGAGAATGCACATGCTTACAAAGCACTTGCAAGTTTTAATTCTATCGATCTGCAAAATTTGGAAAATGTTAATGCACACTTACACACATATGATATATATTTCCAAACGGTGGACACATGTGAGCCAAGTCATGGAGGCGAGTAGCATCGCCCTCGCCATACCACCACAAACTCGTTTATAGGGTGGACCACATTCATACATCATCACAGAGGAAAGGACAGAGAAAGAAAGCAACATCCATGCCCGAACCAGGTCTCGAACACGTGACACACAGCTTAGGAGTCAGGCGCGCCAACTACTCAGCCATCGGTCGGCGTATATATATATATATATATATATATATATATATATATATATATATATATATATATATATATATATATATATATATATATATATATATATATATATATATAATATTACTTGGTGTAGATTGGATTTTTCTTGTTTCTTAGAGAGAAAACAATTGACGTCCACTACTCTCAGGGCTATTATTGGAAACCCAAGTTTTTTCAAACTGAAAATTTTTAACGTCAAAAAATTTATTTAAATTTTTAAAAATTTTTAACACATGTAGAGCCTGGTTTTAAAAGAATTTTTTATTTATCACATAAGTATCAAGTTGTAAGTATAAATATCACCTCAATAAGTGGTTAAGATATCAATTTTAAATCAGTGTGAGTATTATAATTATACATAACAATTACATTGAATATAATCAAACTATTAAACATAATAAATAAACATTAACACTCTATATAATTTTGTGTTAGGTAATCTATCCTTACTGAGTTCTTTTATTTTAGAAAGGCTCGATGAGATGACAGTGATGTGGAGCACGTTCCAGAGCAGTGAATGGAGCATCGTGGAGTACGGTCTGTCCCCTAACAGCTTGGATCTGAGTGCTAATGGAACGTGGCAGCTCCTCAACAACAGAGGGAACCGACAGTATGTTCATTCAGTGCGACTGAGCGACCTCCTCCTGAACACCCCATACTGTGAGTTTCATTTCCATTACTTTATCACAGGGGGAACTGAAATGAAGTCAGAAAGGAAAGCACTTCAGAAAAACAAATATTGCGAAATGAAGAAAGGAATTGTGTCATAGCATTCTAATTGGAAGTTGCATTAGAAACTGAGATTAGAATTAATTAATGTTTCTTATAAAAGCCTAGCATTTAATTAAAACATTTTTGTAAATTAACTTAAGATGTAGTTTTATATTATTAAGGATTATTTTCAATTAAGGAAAACCGCCAAATTTGTAATCAATCCATTACAAATGTTCACTTTTATGATGATAAACATTTAATTGTTTATTTTATTTTTATAAATTTGCATCTTCATTTAAAAGAAATAATATCTTACTACCGATTTTAAATTTTAATTAGGAATTATTGAGTTAAATTTTATTCTGCCAAAGATAATTATCATTTTTAAATTTATTTTTCTATATGCTGATTGATTAATATTAGTTCTGTTAGTGAAATTGATTGGTAAAAGATGAAAAATTTCCAGCTGTGGATATTTATTTTTTTATGTATAAAATTCAATTCAACTCTCTCTCTCTCTCTCTCTTATAATAAGAATGATAAAACAAAAGCTAAGCACATTTCAAACTGCTATTTCCTTGAATAAAGTAAACACTTGGAAGTTAAAAGCGTAAATCTTAATGTTTAAATTTACTCAATTCAAGCTCATTAAGTATGTAATAACACTCTAGATGGCTTAAATTCTAAATTTCAGACCTGACTCAGCAGAAGACTTATAATGATAAGTCTTATGAATCCTAAAAGTTCCTTAAAATTTTCTCTTCTTATGCTGGGGAGGGGGGGGGGGTTGAAATGAAGGTCAAAATTTGCATATATTTTTAGCAAATATGTTTTTTTCTCAAAAGACTTTCAAACAAAAATCTGTTAAAATCTCTTGAAATATTCCTTATATTATGATTAAATTAACTTAATAAACATATGCAAGAATTATTTTTTTCAAAAGAATTATTATAATCTATTTATTTATATTTAAGTTAAAATAATTATTTAGTTAATTTATTTTAAATATAATATTAGAATTAAAATATTATCTATTTATTGAAATAAATTACTTTCAAATTTATTTACGGAGAGTTTTATATTTAAGGATAAAGATAGAGCATTTTTTAAAAACGGCTTGTTTTATATTGTTTTTATATGATATACTTCATATACTATATTTTGTGTAAAATACATTAACATTAAATATTTTTTGTTAACACTATTTCTCACTACCTTCTTACAAAAGATTAGGATTTTCAATCTGTCTATCTAAAGTAAATTAATTAGGTAATTTAAATTATGCTAATTTCAGTAGTTGTAATTTAGTTGATATCTTAAATATATTCTGAACATATTTTCAACTACTACAGACATAAATAGGTGGAGTAAGAATTGAAGTTATGAGCTGCAGAGTATATCTCTAACTTTTCAGCAACCAGAGTGATGTAAGAATATTTTGGGAAATAATTAAAGAACAACATGTGTTGATATAGCTTATTTTCGTTTTACGTCTTATTCATACCTTATGTCACACGTTACTAACACGATATTAGATTATAGAAATATCATGTTTGTAACGTTTTTGAAGAAAATAATATTACTAAAATATTGATGTAAACTTAGTAAAATGAGTTTGCTGAAATTTAAACAAGAGTATACTGTTAATTTTCTTTAAATTATATTGCTGATTTTTGATCACTGATTTTAAAATATTTTTCTCAATACGAAGTTTTCAAAATTATGAAATAATTTATTTATTTAATGGAAAAATTTAAAACCACTCCCATTCTCAAATGCATCTATTTTGGTTTCTTCATACGTAATTTAAATGATAAAAGCTTTTTGGCATTTTGGTGTTAAAGAAGAGGGATTTTAATCTGTTAAAATCTGCTTATCCCTTTTATATCAACATGAATAATGCCTCTTATTTAATCTCTATAAAACACTTTGCAGCAAAAATTATTGTAATAAATGAACTTTAATAATTCCGAAAAAATAGCAATATATAAAATATCTTTCTTTTCTTTCGTATGAGCAAATCACCCTCCTAAATTTTTATGTTTTTATTTCAAAAGTGAAAACTAAAACACAAAAGTTTGCAATGGAAAATTTCTCCTATTCAATAATAGTTAATTTCCCAGGTTCATTAAGTATTTTTAATGATAAAGGACGTTAAAAATGTGCTAAGGTAGATAATTATAAGGAAAATAACTTCCAATAACCTTTTTGCTACATACTTGAATGTAAACTTATGAATGATTATTTATAATATAAATAAGATTAAAATCAAAATGGAAGCTTCTAAAATTTTTAAATTTAAAAGCTTCCATTGGAATTTTAACCTTTCCACAAAGTGAAACTAAAATAAAAAAAATTAACTGTAGTTTAAAAAAAAAAAAAAAAAAAAAAAAAAAAAACGGCAATCAATAAGAAATTACATTCTAAAACTAAATTAAAACTATCAATAAAGTATTATTAAAGTAAAATATAAAAAAATATATCTTCATTCAAGTGCTTATTTTAAGGCAATTTTTTTAATGATTTCTAAAAATTTCAGTAATATGTTATAAAATACGGAAAATTAATGAGTTTTGGAAATACGTAATTACTTAAAAATTAAAACGAATATAAAATGCAGGTAATTGGTGAAAGCAGTTGAAATTTTTGCCTTTTTTATTTCCTAATGTAAAATATTACTTATAAAAGAAGAATATGTTTTTTGTGAAGTTATAAAAAAAGGATTTAAGTCTAAAAATATTAAATATCAAAGAAATAGTAAATATTTTTTTATTCATTTACACTAAAGAAATAAATTGTATCATAAATTATTATGTGTGTAAAATTGCAACTGTAAGTAAAATGTATGAAAACTTATTTCGAATAAATGTAGAAAATGAAGTATTTAGGGATAAACTTGTCAAAATTTTTTTTAACTTTTTTAGATTTAAAATTATTTAAAGCAACTAATAATTAATATTCATTTAACAAAAAATATCATTTATCTATTAAGTGATGATAAGCGAAGTAAGGCAATTCATCAAAATGAACTCAGCTGAAATATTTACAGAAGTTTTCATAATCATCCAAAAATAATAGCTATAATTTTTCATCTGCAAATTGAAATATTGTTTAAAATAAGATAGCATTTAACGGATTATTCTAAGCTTAATATTTGAATGCATATAAGTATATTATATGCAAACAAATACTTAGCAGATTCTGTTTATTCATTATCAAATGCTTGGAAATTTTGAATTGTATCCTGAGATGAGACTGACTCACAAGCCGGCTGCTTTTTCAACATCAGAAAGTTATTATAATAAAAATAAAGCATGCAAAAAATAGACATTTTTAATAATATATAAACTTATATTAAAAGTAAAACAGTAATTCTTCGATTACTTTTAAATATTGCTAATTATATGATATTATAAAATATACTCATTGTCGCAAATGGGGATTAGGAAAAAGTATTTTTTATTATAATACAGCATAAATATGACCAAGAAACTATTTTTCTGTTCACAAAGATTATCTTATAAATTTATATTATTTATCGTTTTCTGCACAAATTCTTGTTTTAAATTACTGAAAAATATCAGAACTTAATTGATCAATACTGACCTTCAAATGAGATAAAAAAAACTTTTAATCTGATCAGACAACTGCTTGCAAAAAATAACCTGTTGACGTTGTTTTCGTCCTCTAATCTCTTTAACAACATTATTAATACTACGCAAACTCGGAGACCTTCATGTATTAAGATGAAACCTACATATCAAAAATTAAGATAGTATTTCTCTGAAAAATATATATGTCTATGTATATAAATTACATATTTCAACAGAAAAAAATACATGCTTTTATTCAAAGATTTGCAGTATATTAGTACCAAAAATTTATTTAAAAAGCTTACTTCGAAAATAGAAACCGTTTTTAAATAAAAATTCCAATCGTAAATATTTTTACAAACATAAATTTTTAATATTTATATTGTTATGTACATTAATTATAATCGGAATCTATTTTATATATGGTTTATTTATGATTATTTATGATCAAGACTTCATTATTTTTAAAATTTTTCATTGTGTTGAAAAGAAAAATCAGTCATTTATTATGTGTAAGGGAACTAATTTTATTTATACTGTTAAAAAAAAAAAAAAAAAAAAAAAAAAAGATTTTGTAAATCACAAAATAAAATTCTTTTTACAATTTTATAATAATTTGACTAAAATAATATATTTTTATTTTAAAAAAGCAATTATTTATAATTCTATATTAAAAAACCTCTTTTGAGCAAATAGTATAGTTAGAAGAACATAATTAAAAAACTGTTTCATATTACTTAACTATTACCGTGATTTATTAATTTTGCTTATAAACTTAAGTCATACAATTTAAAATTTCCTAAGCATAAGTAACAATCATTAAATATGAAGGAAAAATTTATATTCAAAAAGTAAAAATATTTGCATTTAAATGTTTCTAAAATATATTTTCCTGAATTATATTTTCTATCATGGCACATATGCCACATAATCCAGGATACGAAATTATGAGTTTGGCGAATTTTTGGCGGATTTTCTTATGTATCTGGCAACCAGGTTTCTACTACGTCATAGATATGTAAACCTATAAAAATTATGTAGAAAATTCTATTTTGGCAACCCTAGTATTTACGTCCTTGCGCATGTCATGTAGGCAGAATTTTTCCATCTCCAAACCAATTCAGAATTTGGAATAATGGATTAAACGGCATCTGTGCTTCTATCACCATGATTATATCTTTCTGCCTTTGTTAACTTATGGCGACAACATATAGTTCAAAATATACCAAAGAATATCAATAATCAGTTTATTAGGCATAGAAGATATGCTTTAAATACTAATTTTTAACATTTTAGGCAATTTATTTTTCTTTTCTTCTAATTTTCGCCAGTAGAAAGTGCAAGGGTCTTAAAGAACAGATTATTTTGAGGATCAAATTACTCTTTAGTGACCTTTGTAGTTTGTCACAACATTTTTATGCAGAGAAATAAAAGTTTTTACCTGAAATTTTGCTAATAAGTATATTTAAATGATCTATATTGCCAGTAAAAGATATGACATTTGCTTATCATTTAAAATGATAAAAGCAGGAATATTATCAATGACATTAATCGTACATATTAAGGCAAAAGCAAAATTGAAAAGCATATGAGATAGAATTCACACATCTTTCCTAAAATCACATTCATTAAAAGCATATTTTTTTCCTCTTTTAAAATTACTTTCTTTTTTTCGAACACCAGAACATGCATTTTTAAATAATTTGTAAATTTTTATAATAAGCTTAGTAGAGCCTTTTTGTCAAGTTCTTTAAAGGAACTTTTACTTGTGATAATACAGTTTATATAATGAAAAATTTAAAATAATTAATTAAAATTTAAGATAATAATTAATCAAAATTTAAGATAATTTCATGAATTAGAAAATTCAAATAAGACATTTTATTTAGGTAAATTTATTGGTACTACGAGTATTCCTTTTCACTTGTGGGGTTAATAAATTCACCAAATGGTACAATCAAATGTATCCAAACAAACTCTTACTTTGTTCAAGCTTTTACCAACTATGTCAAAATACTTATACCTTCGAAATAAATTATGCTTAAAAAATTAAATAATTTTTTAAGCATTTTTTAAAAATATTTAAAAATTGCTACATTAAAAACTATTGAACATATTTGAAAAAAATTAATACCACATAATCTATATGTTGTATGTACTAAAATTTTAAGTTTTGTTAAAAAATAAAATAAATTACGGCCAGTTGAATATTTATACTGAAATTTCAGCCAAAATTTCTATGCCATTATTTGGATAACAGGTCATAATTTGGGAAATATCTTAGTGATTAAAATTCTTTCAGTGCATTCCCTAGAAAACAATATATAGATCACGCTCATGAAATTCCATAGTGATATTATAAAATATATTTTGAGCTATCGTTTTGAAGCATGCAAATTATAGGTAAAAGCCAGTTCTGAGAAAATCCCATTTAAAGATGAAAGTGTTGTGTCTTTATAAGAAATTCTCATATTTGAAGATTAATTTTTTTATTTGATTTTCTGATTGATTTCCGGAACAGTAATTATTTTATGCATCTTTTAAAAGCTTACTAAATTTATATTTCAAAATTAAACACTATTTAAACTAATTTTTAACATCATTGTGGCCCTTTAAACGTCCACTTCCGGTCCTTTAAATATGTCCAGTTTTGGTTTCCTAATCTTTACGAAATCCTTTATATCTCGGAATCTAATTAACGTAGAGACAAAAACAAATCTGTTTTATAAAGCTATTTAAATTCCTTATTTAACGAAAGAATAAAATAAATTCATTATTTTTGGTCGAAATTGATGTTTTCAACGTGTATGGGTAGCTTAAATTCTTCCATTGTATACAAATATTTAATGTGTCTACAAGATAAAAATTTAGATAAGTACGAAGTAGAATATTTAAAATTGGCAGCAAAAATTTTATTCTAGATTTTTCTGGAGCTATAATACACATAAAAAATTATTATCCTTTTTTAGAACGCTTAACTATTTATAGAAATATATATATATATATATAATAATACTGATTTAAAATATTTCACTAAAAATATTAGTTTTTATCATTTTATTTCAAAGCAATTCTGGGTTTATTTTAAGTGTGCATTCAAATGATTAAAATTTTTTGCAACATTTTCAAGCAGTCTAATATTTTCTCTTATAAATGTCTCAAAATCTGACTTGATGAAATTCATCCTGCTATTTTAATATTTATGATAAATTTTACGTAAGCCGTGATGAAAGTTTAAATCAGAAAAATTTTATAACGAATGTTATATGCCTGCTATTTTTATTAATACATAATTCTATATTTCAAATATCAGAATTTAATGGTGCAAATGAAAGGTTAATATATAAATTTATTCATTTCTTAAAAGTAGATGGTTTCAAAGTATTTTTTATTTAGGATAAAATTATAATCAAAAAATCTATTTGTATAATTTGATTAATATGAAATTAATTCCTTTGCTAAGGATTTTTTTTAAAAAACATTTTTCTTTTTCCTCAAAATTTAGAGATAGATTGATTTTTTGAATTCATTTTTAAAAAGTAGATGCTTACAAAAATTTTTATTTAGAATAAAATTATGATAAAATATATTTGTATAAATTGATTAATATAAAATTGATTTCACAGTTTAGGATTTGTCCTAAGAATTTTTTTACTTCAATTATAATTTTATGTTATATTGTTTACATTTTAATGGTTATTTTATGAATAAATTAATTAAATTGAGTAGAAATTTTTATAATTAATATTCTTAGATACGGCCGGTGTCTTCGCGCTCCCAGGGGGGTGGTCTGAAATTCGATTTTAGTGCTGGGCATAGTCTCTCTGCTTAAATTAACCTCTTATGCTCAATACTTGGAATTTATATAAAATTGAAATATCTTCACAATCACAAGTTCTTATAACTAAAATCATGTATTTAGTTGGGAGTTATTGAATAAGCAGATTTGAGGAAATCTTATATAGTATTAATATATTCAAAATTTAAATGTGCTCAAAAATTAATTACCTATTAATAAATCTGATATAAATTCAAATTTTAAAAATTAATTTCAATTGAAATAATAATTATTTTAAATTTGAACTGATCTTAAGCAAATTTCCAGATTACAGGTGCGGGGATGGTGGTGATTTCAGTAAAGTATTCAAATTTAAAACTTTGCAGAAGGGTACCAGTTGGAGACCTCGCGTCCTTATCTACGGTGACTTGGGATTCAAAGACGGATCTTCCGCAAACCAACTCATAGAAGAAGCCAACAATGAGACGGCAGACCTCATCATACACAACGGTAAGTAATGTAGCTTTGTTGAAAATGCCATAGAATGATAACTATATAATCGTATATGTTCCGGGACGTGAGCCATTTCACATATTTTATATAAGAGTTACTTCCTTATTCTGGTGAAGAAATGAAACACACAGAGTTATTACGAGATAATTATTTGCATTATATACTAGACTAGCATTCAAGACTAATCATCTTCACTAACCATAATTTTATGTGAGGCGACGGTATTTATACTTGGCTTGGTGAGAGTCAGGTATAAATACTTTTGACAAGGCTTCTAGAAGGTTCTAGGCTATCTCACTTTATATTGTCGAAGAGCTTAGGTGAGGGAATTTTCTAAAAGTATCTAATTTTCGCCAAATAGACGTCAAGTCATCAAGAATCCCACTGAACGACAAACAATACGCCAAAAATCTAATCAAGTGACCAAATCACTAGATATGCCATTTTTAAAGCAGAATACGCCTGAATTACGCAATTTCAGCCCAACATGTGAATCTTTCAGTTTTGTCGAAGACACAGTTATAAGAAATGTTTAGAAATTGGAAAAATAATACGAGGGTTACTCTGAAATTTTTGAGATACGCGCAGATGAAAATTTACAAAATAAAAATAACGGTTTAATTTTTAAATTTTTAACACAGAAGTATTTTAACACAGAAGACGATTTTTTACTGGCTTACTTCAACTTGTTTAGCTTAGAATAAATTTTAAACAGAAGAGAAAATGGAGTTGACGCAAGAACATTTTCGCGCTACGATTTTCTACGATTTTAAAGCAGGATTAAATCAATAAGAATGGGTTTAACGATTGCAATTAGCATTTGGTGATGAATCTCCAGCTCGTACTACTGTATTCAGATGGTTTAGAGAATTTAGAAGAAGTCGCCATTTTCTTCAGGATGAAGAACACAGAGGAAGGCCGCCATCGGCAGTAATCCCGGATAATGTGTCTGCCACACAAAAATGTCAAAGGATGATAATCGCTGCACCTACCAAATGATACGAAGGAAATTAGCATTGGATCCGCAGCCATACACGAAATCATTCATGAAGAATTACATATGAAAAAAGTAGTTTGCCGATGGGTTCCCCATAATCTAACTGAGCACCAAAAAGAGGGGCGTGTCAGAATCAGTAAAGAAACTCTTAAATTGCTAAATGATGATGGTGGCCACCGAATAATTTCTAAAATTGTAACAGGTAATGAAACGTACATACCATTTTTTGACGTTCTAATAGGTCAAGAAAGCAAAGTATAGGTCTTTGAAGTTGATCCCACGCCGACAATGGTGAAAGAACAATGCGCACTTTCACTTGATGCATGCCGTTTTCTTCAGAAGTACGAAATTGGTCAAAGTCATCGAGTTGGAAGGACAGAAGACAGTAGCAACAAACTGGTATACCACTAAATGCCTTCCAGAAATTCTACAAGAACTGAATGTTAGGGGACTAATGCTTCACAATGACAATGCATCTTCACATACAGCCAGTTGAGTTTCTTAAACAAAAACAAAGTGATCGAACATCCGCCGTTTTCACCGGATCTAGCTACGTGCGACTTTTGGTTATTCTTTAATCTAAAAAAGAACTTACGTGGACGTCGTTTTCATTCAGAAGTAGAGATTGATATGGCTATAAATTTGTTTTTTTATCTATTCCAAGAAATGAATAGCTTGAGGCATTTAATTTGTGGAAAATTCGTCTACAAAAGTGCATTGATGCTGGAGGAGACTACTTTTAACACAACTAAAATTTTGTGAGTATAACTTTAAAAACCTAATATCTCAAAAATTTCAGAGTGACCCTCGTAGCATTACTTTTTCCTTTGACTATGGTGTTGAAATCAGTTTCAAACCATTTTATTATAAATAAAGAAACATAAAAATTTTCTGTTAAAATATAAACCAATATTTATTGAATGTCTTTTTGATAAGTGTATTATTTATAATCAATAGTCGTTTTACTGATATAAGTCATAAAATAATTTTCAGTTTCGTTAGATTTCCCGAAATCCAAATTTTGTCATCTTAGATAAGTCTCAGATAATCTTCAGTCTTTGTTTTTATTAATAACTTATAAAACATTTGATGATGCAATTTTTGTAGCAGATGCAAAATAGATATTATTTTAATCTTTCAATTTCCTTAATCATATTTTAAATTTTTTTTAAAAGTGTTGGCTCTTTTTTTATTTAATAGTTAATAGATTTGATTTTTTTCCACTTGTCTTTTATGATCTTTTTTAGTAGTTATTATAATTCTGATTTATTTTTGCGTAGAAAATGTGACAAACTGAAAACAATTTTAGAGTTCTTTGCATGTCATATTATGCGAAGGTTAAATAAAACTAATGCATAAAATATCCAATAATTATTCTCCAAAACACAATCAACAATAAATGATTAATTTTATATTTTTAAAATTTATATATTTATCTAATCGATGGTTGGCGGGATATTTAACGACCTTAGCTTCAAAGTAGTAGGTCCAAGGTTCGAATCTAAGTTCGAATATAGGTATTCCTATTTCTGTTTGTGTTTCACTTTCGGGACAAAAATAGCCCAAACAGCTATATAAGATGATATGCTAAAATAAACCGGGGATTGGTAAAAAATAATTTTATCGAAAAAATCTAAGTGACTAAAAATTAATATATTTTCATATAGTGTAATTAATATATCAAAGGTAATTAGTTATTCAGATTCTCAAATTTCAAGAGGTTTAAATATTCACTGAATTATCTTTGCTTCAAATACAATTTGAAAATTTCTCGTTTAGGAATAAATGTGACAGTTTTAGATTAAAATTTAGCGCATTTTATAGCTCCACTTTGAAAACGCAATTATTATTTTTTAAATTAATTTAATTCATAAACCTTATTTCTTTTTTTTTTCACCCAATTTGTTAAATTTTGATAAAATTATTAGTTACTGTTTTCTTTAATATATTTTAAAATAACCACCATTAAATAATGATGTTTTATTTTTCTCAAATAATTTAAATGCTACGCTAAAAATGTATGTTTTTTTCTACTGACTGATAATTGAACTCATTATGAGCTAGTGATAAAAGTTCGTTTTCCCACCAGTATATTCCAAGTTTAAGCCCAACCACTGTTGATGAGCGGGAGATGAATATTAAGTTTCTATTCACTCCTATTGTGGGGTGGGGCTTGGAAATTTTCCCAGTTTTCAATATATAATTTAAAAATCACTCTTAGTTTTGCACGTAACTTAAAATAGGAATACCACTCAAAATCTCCTAAAAATACAAGTGTGCACTAAAAGCTGATTTGGATTAAAGGATTTATGCACGTAAGAGACATATGCAAATCATAAATAATTTATTCAGCTCTTAAATTGTATCGCTTCAAGTAAATTTGAATCAAACAATAGGAAAATGTATACATTATCATTAGATTGACATAAAATTATTTATAGTCGCATATTTTTATCACACATTGAGTTGTGTACTCATTGACACTAATAATAATATGGTAAGTCAAAATATAATTTTTAAAATAACATTTTCATAAAATATCACAAAGGTATCCTTAAAAATAAAAAAATTAAAATTTTTTTTACACCTTTGCCGAATGATATGAAAATATTTTTTGAAATGTAAAGTAACGTGCTCGATCCCAGATTATGTTCAACAACAGAAAATGGATGTAACACGTCTGTTCTATGCTTCTATCCACGATCTATGAAAAATCTTCCTGGTAAAGAAAATTAAGTAATGGATGTATATTAAAATGCCTTAGAAAAGTCTCTTATCCTTCTCCACCCATTTGGTCTACTTTGTGTTGTCAAAAATCAGTTTTGCGTTGTTTAGCAAAGCCTGGTATCAAACTCGGAAATTCTGAAAGGTTGTCCTTCTATTAGGCTACATGATACCAGAGCGTTAACGTTTTGACTCGTGTAATAGATAGCCTAACTGAATGATGTTGTAAGGTATTTTTATATGTACCGTATATATTACCTTCCAGGAGGATTTTTCATAGTGGGCTGTATTCACGGGTCGCAAGAGAAAAAAACTCGGAAAACTCCCAAGCACCCACCCATACAAATATGTATGCAGAGGCGATACATCCATCTTTTACTGTTCAACATTAGCTAGGATTGAGACTGGGATCTTATGATCCGAAGAGTACTGTCCTATCACTAGGCTACTTTGAGCTATAATATGTGATAACATTCAAACCAAAACTATAGTCAGCACTGTGACCATTGCTTTGGCTTCCCTTGACAATGTAACATAGAAGTTAATAGTGACTTTGATACTCCCAAATGATAAAGCTGGATACAAGACAAAGCTGGTCATTGGGCAATTAGACAATCATTGGACAATCAGATACTTGATTGGCAACGCTGGCCAATCAGGCATCTGATTGTCCAATGACAAAGCTGAATACCTGGTTGTCTAATGACAAAACTGGATACCTAATTGGCTAATGATAAAGCTGGATACCTAATTGGTTAATGACAAAACTAGATACCTTATAAAATATATTTTGTTCATTTTTTTTCATTAAATCGATATATTAATGAATTTTTTAATTTCTCAATTTTCACTCTAAAATCGAACCATTTTTAAATTCTATGATTGCAATAAATTTCAAACATTTTTCAGAAAAACACAATTATTTTTACGAAATTTCGTTATTTTTATATTTGAATCAGAAGAAAAGAGAATCAAATGTATATCACAGTCAATTCATTAAATTTTTTTCATTTACTAATGAGTTTCAGATAAATTGTCTCAAAATTTTAGACGATTCGTTAAAAAGTAGAATTTCTTTTATTGATTTGCATTAAATCGATATTTTAACGGATTATTTATTCCTCAGATTTTCATTGTAAAGTTCAACCGTTTTTAAATTCTATAAATGCAATAAATTTCAAAACTTTTTGCAAAACACTACTTTTTATTTTAGTTTTCTGTTTGAACCAAGTAAAAAGAGAATACGATGTATATCACAGAAAAAGTATTTTTACAGAACGCTCTCTGAAGCATTAATGAAATCCTTGTATATGAATAATAATTTAAACAACTCTTCTATTTGAAGCTCTGTTTCACAAAAAAATTTTTTAACTTTTTCTTCAGCAATTGCATCAGTAATTCAAACTTTTTCAAAAAAATAAAAAAAAAAAAAACTTTTAAGTTAAGTGAATAATGACAAAGAAATACTGGTTGTCTAGTGAAGAAAAAGTAAGTTACCTGACGGAACAATGACTGCGAAATTAGTCGCTTACATGTTTCGACTGTAAATTAAATGAAGCGAGATTATCTGTCAACAACGATATAAATAAAAATTTACATCTCAGTACTTTAAAAAAATATTAGAAAAGTCTTTTATGTAATTGTATAATGATGGAAATTTAAATATTATTTCTTTGAAAAAAAATCATTAAATGCTCTTTAGTTTTAACATTATTCGAAGAATTAACTAATTACTTATAAAGATTTGTACAAGAGTACAGAGTACAGTAAAAAAAAACAGATTGACATAATATACATATAAAATCGTCATAAGAATTATTTTAAAAATCAAACATAAATTAGTTACACATCTAAGCTAAAATTACCTTTTTCACAAATATGGAGCTTTAACATTTAAAACAAAGAGTTAAATAGAAGAAGAAAAAATAAATATGATTAAAAAGTAACAATAAAATATACAATGCAACTGTCAAAACACAAATAATTTCAAATTTAATCTAAAACTTAATTATGATTTTTTTAATAATATATATCTTTAGTTTTACGAAAGAACAAAACTAGTTTCATATTTGTTTTTATATCTAATGTACATTAGAAACATTACATTTTTTTGAAATAAATATTTTTTTCATTTATGAACAGTAATACAGAGTCATTAATTTATTTTCTTTTTAAAAAAGGAAATAACTGTGAAAAAACCCACAATTTTTCTATATTTGATTTCATTGCCATAATAATAAAGATTTTCATTCAAATACATAAATAAGGACCTAACTGGTTTCTCCGCATGTTTTAATCACTTGATTACTTATCTTAATCATTTAATAAACCGTGCAATACCGGTTTTGAATGAAACATTTTTTTCTTTTGAAATTAATTTTAAGTCATGTCCTGTTTTGGAACATAATTAAGGACGTTGAGGCAGAAGGCAAAGTTCAAACAGATGGCAACTGCGCAGTTTCCTTAAATAGAAGCTGGAATATTTTTTTTCTTCATATAAATTACTGGTATGAATCGCAAAATATAAATACGTGTTGTTTCACAAAATAAACAATTTAAATTGAAATAATATAACTTATCCAATAGATAAAAAATCTTCTTTTATTTAAGTATTATTTTTTTAAATTCATTCTTTGAAACATAACTACAACTAAAATACAAACACTTATTTTATCATGGAATTGAATAGATTTGGAGAAACGATAATCAACATACTTCATAACGAAAAGAATTTTCAATTTATGAATCCAGTTTCATGAAGTCTGAAACAGAGAAGAAAATTTAAACTCAAATCTCTTTTTCACTTCAGTTTTCTAGCTGTCAATCAAAAAATCGTTTGAAATAAAATTATTAGAAGAATCATAGACTGAAGATTAATAAAAACTAATAAATTCTTTTAAACGAAGTAACGTGTATATGATTTTAATTGCTTTTTTAAATTACGCGTATAATAAAATAAAAATTCCATGTTCCATAGACTTTTATTATAAATGAAAGGTTTTTTTTTTATTGTAATCAGTGATCACATTTTCGACTATTCTAAATCAATTCCATTTCTACATCTAGATAATTTAGAGATTCTAGTTAAACTTCAAGATAATTTTGAACTATTGTCTTTTAAATTCGAGTATATATGTATGCATATATATATATATATATATATATATATATATATATATATATATATATATATATATATATATATATATATATATATATATATATATATATATTCGAATTTAAAAAATTCAAACACAAGAGTCTCTTTTTCTTTTCACTTCAGTTTTGTATATATATATATATTCATTCGAGAATTTACAGAAAATAACTTATTGTTCTGATCCTTTTACTGTTTTAAAACTCATGCTCAATCAGGATTTGCCTCATTTCTAAATACCACAGAATACCCCTATTTTGTGTGTAATGACAAAACTAGTATACCATGAAATTGTTAAGCAATTTTTTTAAAAAAAAAATGCTCTGCTTTATGGAGAAAGTTACAACAACTTCCTTTTTTTAAGCTAATAATCCATATACAAAATATCTATACTTAAAGCAGGCATCTAAAAGGTAACGTATAATTCCGTGTTTCTCAGTTCAACATAAAAAATATTTTTTTACGTAAAATAAACAAAGTAAATGCAGTTTCGCAATTTACTTTTAAATATTCTATTTTTTTCTTTATATATATACATATTGCAATTAAATAGTGTATTACAATCAAGCAATAACAGTAAACAGAAACGCAGATAATAAACTATTACTATCTTACAACAAGAAGAACAAATATAAATATATTAATAATACAAAAAATGAAATATTTGAAATTTATTTTAGTATATAGTTAAAAAAAATTTCCAAAATATATTCAGTATTATGTAGTGGTAGTAAGATTCTTCAAAAAAAAAATTTATAATCATTATTCAAAATTTCATATATGCGTAAAATTCAATCCATTTTATATATTAGTATAATTATATATTCTATGCTAATTTAACAATTTTATTTCGAAGTGAAAATTAGTATTTTTAAGCAAATAGCTATTAAGAAAAAATTGAACAGAAAAGTGTGATTACTATAAATAAATTTATTAAAATAAATTTCACATTTATATAAAAAAATAAAAGTTTATTTCTCATAAATTTTCTATCTTATTTTCTCAGTTTACATGTTATTAGAGTTATTTGGGTAGGATGTTGCTTCATATTTCCTTACTTAAGAAATTATATTCATAATTAAAAAATGGTAGCTATGTGTTATTTTTTATGAAAATGTTAACATATTGCAATTAAATTTTAAAATATATTTGTTAAACTTTCATAAAATCGACATAATATTTTAAATGCTGATAATTTTAAAAATTATTAAGATTATAGTATATTTGACTTCAAATAAAATATTTCGAAAACATTTAGTAATTAAAAAAATAATTATTGAAAAAAGGTACATAGAATATCTTTTATATATATATATATATATATATATATATATATATATATATATATATATATATATATATATATATATATATATATATATATATATATATATATATATATATATATATATATATATATATATATATATATATACTGATATTATTAACTAGAATATAAAGAAAACTCAGATTTGAAACATTACATGGTATAAATAATAGATAGATCTTGAAGATGTATTGCTGGCGAATAATTCAAATTTGAAAATTATGATTTAAATAGAAAAATTTTAAATCCCAGAAAAAATGGTTTAAAAGAAATACAATTGAAACGATATTTTTTTTTTGCATAATTTATTGGAATATAATTTATTAAATACAAAATGTAAAGTAAAAATGAAGTTCAATATTTAGAATAAATTTTAATTTTATGATACACCGAAATAGAAATAAAATTTTACAAAACTTCTTTCAAATATTTAAAATTGGAAACGTAAAATAATTACTTTAAGGCGCTGAAATTTTTTAGCACTTTCGAAATAAAATGTTTAAAGAAAATGTTGTGTGTGTGTATATATATGACTTCTAAATAACTTACTAAATTCTTCTGCGACATGATGCGGCAGTGTTGAAATTCCTCTTATAAAATTCAAATATAGTAAATTTAGTGAAATAGCTCCACCCTTTAAAAGTTATTTTAATTCGTTTATTATTAACATGTAATTCAGTATCGTTTTCTTCATTATACATTTTATTCAAAAATATTTCATGGCGAGAATAAATTTTAATTGATAAAAAAATCTTCACTTGTAAACATTGCAAATATATTTCAATAAGACTAATTGACAAGTAGAGAATGTAATATTAAAGTAACATAAAAAGTTATTAAATAATAAAAATAAGGAAATTCTCATTAAAAAAGAAGGAATTTCTAATATGCAAAATTGTAATCAAGCAACATTTGATACAAAAAGTCAATGATAGCATTTCTAATTGGTAATAATTAAATGAATAATGAAAACATACCAAAACATAAGAATGCTAAATTAAAAATTACAAATCAAAATTAAAATTCTTTTTTGAAAATTGACTCAGCAATGATTTAAAAATGGATTTGTATAATTTTATACTTAAAATATTCACATGAAACTATAATAATTCAGCTTGAAAGCTTCATTTTCAAAATTAAGTTAAATTTAAGTTAAATTTTATGTAATTTATTTCTTGAGAAATTTATTTTTATTGATATTATAATATATATATATATATATATATATATATATATATATATATATATATATATATATATATATATATATATATATATATATATATATATATATATATATATATATATATATATATATATTGCAATAACAGTAATTTAATGTATAATTAAATTTCAAAAAGTAATACCATTAAGAGGCAAAGTTTGTAGTATTGCTTGACATTGTTTTTAAAAGCACATAAAAACAAATTAAAAATCCCTAAGGCCTCTTTCACACTAGATGACTTTTATAGTACGATAAAAAGTCTTCCAAAATTTTATGTGAGAAGTTATTAAATAAGCCCACACACACACACACACAATAGACTGGTCTCTTTTACACTTAACGGGAAACGATACTGTGTTCCAAAAATTATTTTTATTAATATTTTTTAATAAATTCTCACATAAAATTTCGGAAGATTTTTTATCGTACGGTCATCTAGAGTGTAAGAGGCCTTAATACAAATAATATTAATTTATTATGAAGATATGAAATTGGATCTTTATACATTAGGCTGAAAATGAAATATATATATTTTTTATTAAACGAATATACCGAAAATAAAATTTAAATTATAAATATAAATAATAAAATAAAAATTAAATAAATGAAAATAAAATCTTTTAATAAGTACTTTTTAATAATAAATTTTTTTAATAAAAAATATTATGCTGAAATTAATTTTAAAAAAGTTGATTTTTCTTATATATTATCATTAGTAATCTAAAACTAATATATGGAAAAGGAAACATTTTTATCTGTAAGATATTATTAATTGTTTTTAAAAAGCAAGAATGCAAACATTTAAATTCTTTTATTTCTTTTATCCTTACTGAAGCGCTATATTTTATCTAAAATGTAAAAAATAACTCTATAGTTTTTACTAAATTATGGATTTATTATTTATATATAATTTAACCAATATTTATATTTAGCTTAATAGAGGTACTTGATATATTCGAAATACAATTATTTCTATTTATATTGTCAAAAATTAGCACCTCTCTCACATGTTTGAATAAAATATATACAAAATTTAACTATTATTTTATTTGTATATTCAGAAAAACTCAGTTGTGTCGTAAAAATTTGCATAGTGAATATTCTCAAATCAAATAATAGAAAAGAAAATCAAAACGTCCGCATGCCACGATAAAAGTGCCTGGAAGCAAAGGAAAATTAAAATAATTAAATACTTTTCTACGAAATGCAAATCTAAAAAGTGGATCTTATTGAAGAAAAGGATGATGACAAAAGAAAGTTCCCTGAAATTTATTGTTCAGGAAATAAAATCTTTTTTTAGAGATATTCTAATTGAGAATAAAAAAGAAAAAACCTTGCATCGAAGAAATTGAAAAGAAATAAATTTCATTATTACCTTATCCTGAAGATCGATATGAGATAACAGGAAGAAGATGAATCGAAATAAGAAAAGGAAAAGAAATGATGCGTATTTGAAATGAAATGAAAACAAAGAGACTGAAATCGAAAGAAAAAAATGGATGCTATCTGGAATCGAATGATGATTTAAGAAGTTATGTATGAGTAAGTGTGGAAAAGACAAAACAAAGTGAAGAGAAAATATTGCCTTTAGAAAAAAAAAAACTTGATATTTTAAAAGGAATATTGTAAAATTTTTATCATGACGACAAATTCTTATGAATTTCCCAAGAATCATTCTCATGTATCATTAATGTTTTTTTACGTTTTTTATTTTGTCATAATCTTATTTCTTTCTTACCGTAATTGATATTGATAACTTTAATTTTCTTTAAAACAAAATATTTTTATATTTTTTAAAATAATCAAATTGATATGTTTAATCTACAGATATAAAATTCATAAAATATTTTACATTATTTTTATTATTATAATCTCGATTATATTGAAATTTTTTGCAAAGAACATTATATCTCTTTTATTTGAGATAAATTAAGCAAATTATGATTTAATTAAAAATCAATAATTATAAAAACTTGTAAAACCAAACATGATATTATTTTGGCCACCATTTTTGAATGTCATTTTCAAAAATTTAGTTATTATTAATCATAAAAAATTGTATCGAAGGATAATATATAATGCTTATTAAGTATATATCCAAAGGTAAAAAAAATGTTTTCATGTTCATCGAAACACATTCTGTCACGAAAACTTGAATCTGGTGGGAAAAACACCCACCAGACTGGACAGTCAGTTTATTGGCGAAATGTTTCAACTTTTGGGCAATCTATTGTTATTTTGCCTTACGAAATCAAGAGCTTAAAGTTTTCGACTAACCACAGTAACTATTTGTCAAATTTACATGAAAAATAATATTCATTGCTGAATAAATAAAATTCCTTTGTTTTTTTAAGTAATTATAAATTTTGAAAATAATGTGTATGTATAACAATATTCAGGTAATACAATTTTTTGGCAATAGAATATATTAGTTTATAGGGTCAATCAGAGAAGATCAAATTCAAATGAAATTACTATTTCAATGATTTATTAAAACATTTCAAAAACTATTTTCAAACTTTATATCACGTCTGTATATCTGATTATATCTAAATACTTATCCAAAGATCAATTTTTAAGAGAAAATCAAAGCATGACCATTTTTTTTTTATTTATTTTATTTATTTTTTTTTTTAAGAAAAATTAAAAGAATTTACACAAAGAATGACAACAGCTTTATGTTACATAAACTAAATTCATTGAGTTTTGAATTTTCTTTTTTTATATATTAATGATTCGTGTATAAATATAAATCCCATATTAATTATTGTTTTATATCAATTAAGTTAAACCATAGATTTTTAATAAAATATTTTATTCCTTGCAGGTGACATAGCTTACGATTTGCACACGGTAAGTATGTTGACGAAGCTTTAAATGAATCACTTAAGCATGCATTTAAGATGCTTCAATGACTCATTGAATTTTGTGCTAATATATTCATTTAATTAACTCGATATTTATTCATAAAATTAACAGTTTAATAAATATTTATGAATATATAATTCTATGTAAATATTTTAGTTGAACAAAATTAATTACAATTTATTCATTATAAAAATGTTATAATCATGTTTAATCAAATTAAAATTAACTATAGTTACTTTTAAAATTGTGAAATGAGCTAAATTTCATGTAAGGAAATAGAAAAATGCGATATTGATGAATTTTTGTTGTTGTAAAATAATTTTTTATGATTCATTTTCGTAAGAAATGACTACGAGTTTATTTTTGAAATATTTACTTGTGACACCAACTGTTGGTTTCGAGTTCTGCTTTTTTGATTTTATTTTAATTTTGAATATAATTTTTATAAACAATTTTTGGGAAAGGAGGATTCTTATCACATTTTCTCATGAAATGAAATAATTCTATTCAATTAGTACAATAATTTTTTATAATTAACAACCAGAAATCACACCTCCATTTTAGTGATAATACATAAAACAGTATAATCATGATAAAATAAAAATGTTCCATTAAATTTAAAAGTCGAATTCAATTTCTGCATAAATTTTAGTTTTCATTTTCACTAATGAAAGAAAGCTTTGCAGAAAAATTTCTTAAAATATTTACAGAATATTTCTGTATAAAAATAATGCATCACACAAGGAAATAATCAGATATTTCCTTTACAAAAAAAGTCTCTTAACTAAAAAAATTTATTAATACATTTTTTTCCAATGGTCGGGGTATGTCGGGATTTGCTGTCCCCTTATACCCAAGGAACCGGCCGGAAAAAGCTACCTCTTTCCCACCGAGGCGTTGTTCCGGGTGCACCACAGGGGGTGGGCCACCATCGTACCCTAGATGCCGAGATACATATGAAGAATGACAGACAAACCAGATTACTAGACGAGCACAGCAGATTTTATTAACAAACGACGCATCCCGGCGACACATAACAACCACGTCTTACTCGGGAATTCAACCCGAACCCATCCGGCAGAAGCCGAGGGCTGTTACCACCATACTGGCTGGGCGACAATTTATGAATACAAAATAAGGGTATCTATAAAATTATTTTTCTTGAAATTATAGAAGAAAAAAATAGCAGTCAAAGTAACTTTCTCATCAAAAATTTTTGCTCAATAGCTAACATATTCACGAAATAAATCATATATAATTTTACTGTCCAAAATAATAATATTTGCGTGGAAATTCCAAATTCAATTAACAGTAAATATTAAGATTATTATTATGATATTAAAAGTTTCGTAATAAATTAATAAAGTCATAAAATATCATAATCATTTGACAAATATTTTAATAATTTAATTAAAATATTTTTAAAGATAAAACAATTAAAATTAAAATTAAATTAAAATATTTTCAGTAAAATAGAAAAAATATATGGCATGCTTAACCTTTTCAATATTTCTCTTTTTTTATAAAATTTCTTAAATTTGTAAATATTATTTTTATATACATAAGAAAACAATACTTATTTAATATAATCTATTTTAAAAATATTTATAAAATGTAGTTTTAAAAATCAGAAACTATAGATAATAATTTTTTTATATATGAATTTATTAAAATTAAAATAACGTCTTAAATAACGTCATATCACTATTTATTAATTTATAATTTTCTTTTGACTCTAATATATTCGCTATTAATTCAAGATAATTTTTTAAGAACTAACTCTTATTTACAATTTATGAGACAAACATTCGTATCATAATTTTTCCAACTCCAGGTTATTTCTTACATTATATGTTATAAAAGTAAATATAATACCCCTATTAATTAATTTTTATTGATATTTTAGTAATACATGTCAGTTGTGAAAAGAAAAATTACACAATAAAACTCATTAGATAGTTAACATTAATTATTACATATGAAAGACAGTTATGAATTAATAATAGTACTCAATTCATTCTTCTTTTAAATGATAAACTATTATTAGATATTATTAAAAAATAAAGGTAAAAAATTCTTATGTTCTTTTAGTCGATAAGAATTTTTAAATCAAAAAATATAGTAAGAAATAATTTTACATTATTTCGTACTTCTATAGTTGCTAAATTATTGAAAATAATTAAGAAAAATAAATTTATTTATTTTAATTATAAAGGGAAGTAAAAGGAATTAATAGTTCATGTAATGTATTCAATTTTTTAATGCTAACCTGTAAAATGGACTGCTATATATATTTGTCCATTAAAATATTTTGAATTTTTATTTATTTATTTATCAAATTTTTGTTTTACAAAAAAATAGATATTCGAACGAGAGTTTAAAATATTAATCTGGGGCTTACATTAATACATTTTAGTTTGAATTTAATATTTTTAATATCCATATAATATTTAAAAAAAGGTAATAATAGAATTCGTAAAATCAAATTAAAATAAATCCCTATTAGAAAATTGTTTCAATTTCAAAATTAAAGTTTAGTAGATTTATATATTTCCATATTTTATTATGTATTATTTTATGATCCTATTTTACAGTGTTTTTTATCATTTCCTCATCAATTTTTAATAATTTCCTCAGGGAAAAAATTATGCAAATATTATTTATTTGAATTCAATTTGTTGTCCTTTCATTGGCCTAATTGCAAATTTTGAATTCTATATTTTCTAGTCTGGTATCTTTTAATATTTTGTGCTAAATTTCAGAAATTGATTTCTCAGAATAAAGTTACTGTTTTTTTTAATAAAAAAGTCTTTTATTTTCATTAATTTTGCAATTACTTTATATTTTTTTAATGCTACTTCATTTGCTTCATTTATATATTTTTAATTTAAATACATGAAAAGAAAGGAAAATTAACAGATTAGAAATCGTAATTTTTGCTTCAGCTGTAAAAGTAACTTCATAATTGGTTGCCACGTCTCTATTAATTTAGTCATTAGTTTCTAATAAGTGTTTTCGACGACTGAGAAAAGGAGAAAGGATTTCAATTCTGTGCATTCTATACGTTACACTTATTTAATACTTTACACTTGCATTTTCTAATTTTTTTTTTTACTTTGCGAAAATATATTGCTTTTTTTTGATAAATTATACATTCTAGAACGCAAATGTTTGATTTTTGTAAAATAAAAGTTAATTGAAAAAGCTCAAGAATTTTATTTTTCTAAAGAAAGAATATGTTTACTTTAAAGATTTTTTGGCATCTTGACTAATTAATAAGTCTTGTTATGTATGTACTAACCTTATTAAATTTTTAAAAAAGAGTAAAAATAATTTATCTTTACAAGCTATAATTACCACCAAAGCCTTCACCTTAGGCATTTTTTTCTTGTCTATATCTTGAACAAGAAGAAATTGGTCGAGAATGATTAAATCGCAAAAATTTCTTGATTTATTGATTTAATTTTAACGCACAAACTGTCGGTTTCTCTAAAGTGATGTGAAAATGGGCAAAACAACTCTCTATTTTAGTACGAACAGTTTTAATAACAATGCTGCTGCTACTTCTTAAAATTATCTTTAAATTTGTAACCATTTTAAGAGACAATGGTGTTATTTTGCTCTTATTATGATTCCCTAATTTTGTAGAGTAGAATATTTCTCTCGGAAACCATATTAATTACTAGCATTTAATCATTTATATACAATAAAGTATTTTATAAACAGTAAATTATGTCAATATATATTCTGAATTCTGGGAATGAAAAAAAATTCTTGAAGAAACTTATAAGTAATATATTTGGATAAAAATTCAGACATTCATGAATTAAAATGTCCTGTAATTCAGTACAAATAGAAAATTTTTGATAAGAATGATATGTCATTTTATAACTTAAAAAAAGGGAAAAAAATAAATAAATAAAAACATAGAAAGAATAGGATATCACTATATGGTTTTCCAATTCTTTACGAATGTAATATTATCTAGGGAAAAGATGTCTTAATTTTTCCCTAAAATGATTCTTATTTTTTTACGAAAAGAATTTTATATGTACCAACGGTATTATTTATTCCTTTAAATAATGCTTTTTGTTAGTTCGGACAGGAAACTGTGTTTTTCTTTCTGTTGGCAATGATATTATTTTTTACCTGTTGTGATTTTTCTAATTTAGATGAATAGTATATTTTAGTCAAAAATGGTGTTAATTTTTCTTGCTTAATTATTTATAATTAAAAACTTTATATACAGAAAATTATGTTGGCAGATAATCTAAATTTAAGGGAAAAATAATAAAAAAATTTATATGCGCAGATTAGACAACAATCTAAAGATTTCGAACTATAGTTTGAAAATTCTGTTTTATATAAAAAATTTCGGCAAAAAAATATTTGCCTTTCAATAGCAAGTAAAAGACCCTAATTAAAACAAAATTCTAATCTTCTATAACATTATTTCAATCAGAATTTGTTGTCAAAGTAACATTAAAGTAAGGTGAAGAGAATTTTATAATAAAGACATTAAAGGTTTCATTTGTATTCAAACAGAAGTATATCTATTATCATATAACTCTCATTTGAATATTTTTTACTGAAGACTTACAAATTTATTTACAGTTTTGGTCACATATGAATAATGTTACAGATATATCTAGAATTGAAACATTTTACCACATTATTATTAACCTATAAATTTAAATCTTGAATGGTCAGGTTTCACGATAACGATGAGTTGATTATGAAATATGTGCAATTTATTCAATGTAACTCTCGTCTTTACTGAAAGTCAATTTCAGAATAATGGGCGTACAGGAGACAACTTCATGAAGATGATAGAACCGGTGGCAGCAAGAATACCCTATATGGTGACCGTTGGCAACCATGAAGCTTTTAACTGGTAGGTGTAATTTCGATTATCAAATTATACGTTTTCTCTCACATTACATAAATCAATTATGTTTGGAGAAAGTTACTGAGACATAGGCATGTTATAGAACCTTGATAAACGTCAGTAAATTTTGTTGTTCCTGTCAACCTCCAAACCAATCTGACGAAGTCAGATCAGATCCATTAATCCTCAGAACTTTAAAGAAGAAGGCAAGGATAAATTTATTCTCAAAGGATCCTAAGCATTTCAAGATATGTTTAGCAAAAGCCTGGTATTGGTGGCATTTTGGACAAAGATGGTGAGATTTATCACTCTTAGAAAATGTAGGACATTTCATTTGACCCGTGGCAACACGCAAGAGGCTGTTACAGGATTCTACCTTAATAATACACAGCTGGCCATTAAAATTGCTACACCAAGAAGGCGACATGCTACAGACGTGAAATTTATACGAAAGGAAGAAGGTGCTGTGATATGCAAATGATTGGCTTTTCAGCGCATTCAGACAATGCAGACGCCAGTAGCGACACCTACCGACCGATTGTGCAAGCACGTCACGAGCCGTGAGTCAAGAAACGGGGTCATTTGGAAGACAACAAGTGTCTGCACGAACAGTTCGACGACGTTTGCAGCAGCATGGACTCTCAGCTCGGAGACCATGGCTGCGGCTTCCCTTGACGCTGCGTCACAGACAAGAGCGCCTTCAATGGTGTGATCAACGACGAACCTGGGCACACGAATGGCGAGACGTCATCTTTTCAGATGAATCCAGGTTCTGTGTACAGCATTATGATGGTCGCATTCGTGTTTGGCGGCATCGTGGTGAACGCACACTGGCAGCGTGCATTCGTCATTGGCATCGTCATACTGGCCCATCACCTGGCGTGATGGTATGGGGTGCCATTGGATACACGTCTCGGTCACCTCTTGTTGCATTGACGGTACTTTGAACAGTGCACGTTACATTTCTGGTGTGTTACGACCCGTGATACTACCCTTTATTCGAGTTCTGCGAAACCCTACGTTTCAGCAGGATAATGCCCGACCGCATGTTTCCGGTATTCTACGGATCTTCCTTGATACGGAACATGTTCAACTGTTGCCCTGGCCAGCACGTTCCCCAGATCTTTCACCAATAGAAAACGTCTGGTCAATGGTTGCCGAGCGACTGGCTCGTCACCAAACGCCAGTCACTACGGTTGATGAACTGTGGCATCGTGTTGAAGCTGCATGGGCATCTGTGCCTGTACATGCAATCCAATCTCTGTTTGACTCAATGCCCAGGAGTATAACTACTGTTATTACTGCCAGAGGTGGTTGTTCTGGGCACTGATTTCTCAGGATCTATCCAGGCAAATTTTTTAAAAATTTAATCACTTGTTATTTTTAGTATAATACATGTGTCCAATAAATATCATTTTGTTATCTGCATTTCTCTTTGGTGTAGCAATTTTAATGGCCAGTAGTGTATTATATTCCGAATTCATGCAACCTCATTTATGTAATGAAATTTGCTTATATGTACGTCAATGGAATACCATAAATAAAACAAAATAGGGAGAAAAATAAAAAATAAACATGATTACTTATAAAGTACAGAACGATGTAGTAAAGTATTATAAAAGTATACCTAATTACAATAGCCTTTAAGTAAAGTAAATAAATAATTTTAAGTATACTTTCCTTGCATTTGTGTATTTTAAAGTCATTACAAAATAACAATAGTCCCAATATGTGTCAAAGAATTTCCTTCTCTAATTTTAACAGATTCCAAAATAAATAAATAAATAAATAAATAAAAAATAAAAAAAATAAATAAATAAATAAAAAATAAAAATTTTTTATATTAATCGATGCTTGTGGGGCGTTATTTTAGAAATATTCTTTTCGGTGGAGAAGATTCCGGGTTATATTCCAGTCATTGTGGAAGCTTTTTTTCATGCATGTCTGTCGTGCTAGGTGCTTAGCAGCTTTTTAGATACCTTTCATTACGATAAGAGAGTATTATCGATAAAAAGTCCCTCTGGTGGATGGAAGATTTAAAAATCTGTAAGGGTTGTTAAAATTCCTTACAAGAACTTTTTCTTTTCTAGGTAACCGCCATTCTGTTTCAACATACTTCTTTTATTGTTAAATGAAGACTACTTATTTAATCATAGATTTTCTATTCCGATAAACATCATCATACCATTAAATCTAACTGTTTCCTGAATACTGGATAAGAAAACATATAGGTCATTCTCTATTAAAATTCTTCTCAAAAATTAATTCATTGCCGCGGTATTTTGAAGTCGATAGGTAGTGTGTTCCAAAAGATAAAACTCATCATATATTCGATAGAAGCTTGTGTAAATTGGAAATTCTAATTACCTTAAATTGTATATTTTAATAAACATGAATAAGAATTGGAGCCTAAAGAAAAGCTCTAATCCTCACATCATAAAGTTGATCGTCTCTGTCTCCATCCTCGCAAGTCTAGAAGCACAATGATTAATCAAAAAGAATTTTTACAGTGATAAAATTCTAGAGGTTTGTGATGTTCAAAATCTGCGAGCATACTATAGTTCTTTTTTAATTTAATTTTAAAAGCAGCACACAAAATGAATAAAAACAAATTAAACAAACTACTACCGTAAAATAATTACAATAAAAATAAAAAAATACTTGAATTTGAATGAGAATTCCTTGAAATAGATAGATTCATTATATATGTATGTATATATATATATATATATGTGTGTGTGTGTGTGTGTGTGTGTGTGTGTGTGTGTGTGTGTGTGTGTGTGTGTGTGTGTGTGTGTGTGTGTGTGTGTTTCTATTTATCTAAGTATTCTTTCTCCTTAATTTTGGAAGTTGAGTTTTATTTTTGAGTCACATTTTCAGAAGAGTCGCAACATAATTTTCTATTAGGACCTTAATAAATCTCTGGGAAATTACGTACTAATATTTTGAGAATTTTAATATAATCTTCTTTATTGAATTTGACAACAGTTTTTATTTCCTAAATTAGTCTTAGAAGCTTTTTTAATGCCCGGCTGTTCTTAAGATATACTACCTATTCAGTTCTATATAATGGGCGAAGTGATGGCATCTCATACAGTGGGGCACCCAGTGGGTGTGTTATCGTACTCCGAAAGGAACAAAGAAAGGCAAACACAGAGAGAAAAAGGAGCATCCATGTACGAACCAGGATTCGAGCCCGGGACCTATTGCTTCTAAATTAGGGACGCAGAACTCTTAACCATGGGTTGGCTTGATTTTGGCAACAGTATGTTAAAAATATTAATTCCATCTGATAGATTGTTTAAATATTATGCAATGAAAACTATATTAACAATTTTTTACAAATACATTCAAAGGATGTAAATTTCTTAATCCTTTGAAAATATGTTAATTTAATATCTTCTACTCATCTATGCTTATGAGAAACTTTTGAATCGTTAAAATTACTTGACATATGCTTACAAACTAATTTAGGAGAAAAAGAATTAGCTTTCATGATTTTTCTGTTATAAAAAGACAAATTGATATCATATAATCGATAGCCTAATGGCTAGGCATTTTAATCTTCACTCCTTCTTGTGGAACACAAGAAGAGGTGACTTCTGGAAGAATAAGATAATGATAATACGAATAAAATAAGATAGTTTCACATACATGCATCGCAACGAGGGAAAACCTGAGAATTCCCAAAGATCCAACTCGACAGACATGTGTGGGGAAGGCAGATGAGCAACATCCATTTCATATTGTTCAACAGTAGTTGGGATTGTGAGCCCGATACCATTATACAATCACTAGACTAGGGATGGGCAAACTTTTTCGGCCGCGAACCAAAAATTGGGGGGAAAAACATGTTGGCAGGACAAGATAAATTTTTCTAAAATTTTAAAAACAATACGTAAGTTTTTAAATATGTTAATGAGATGAGTAAAATTGCGATTTCTTTTGTAAAAGTGTCTTATATTGAGGTTCGACCTGAATTGTACTGATTCAAAGGAATGAAGCTAAATGCTTATCTGTCAGTCTACTTCAGAAATGATTCTAAGGTTTATGGTTGAAAACACTTGTTCGCATATATAAGATGAAGCAAACATAGCACTAATTTTCTGGGCATGAGATATTAATGCAACAATAATTAACAAAGAGCAACCGCTTTTAACACTTTAACGATTACAGCTGTCTGTACTTGCTATTTCCATAGATTTATGTTTTGCAGGATAAAAATAGAGAAATCAAAAAAGATCATTAATCCTTTGAATAAACAAATAAAGTGGAAAATTTAAACGAAGTAGTAAAAGAAATGCATGTATAATATATAATTCAGATTTTCTCTTAATTTCTGTCGGATCAACAAATTAAAATTCTATCCGCTGGCCGCATAAAACCTTCCGCCGGGCAGGATTTGATCCACGGACCGTAGTTTGCCCATCCCTACACTCGGCCATGGTGCAGATTATCATTGGTTAAGTGCCTTTTTAATTATTAGACTTTGTCCATGGATTATAACATTCGCTAGGTTTCAGTAAGCTTATTCCTTCATGAGCATATGCTAAAATCTTTACTGATGTTACTAATAATGTTGTATACAATACTCCAAGAGATAAATTACAATACAGGAAGTAATTCAGTATGCTAAAATTTTAAAAGGATATTAATAAATCTTATTCGGTTCCACTGAATATTTCATTTATGACATACAAACCCTTCTGTTTTGTATTAATCAACATATAACCCAAACAATATGTAGTGAAAATCAAATAATTGTATGGGTTAAAATTCTGAAAAAAAATTTTTTTAGATGATATCTATATTTTAACATATTCTGTGATTTCTTATGTTATTCAAATTTACATTAGGACGGCTAAAGTTTAAAGTAAAGATTAAACAGTATAGAGACGTTGACTATACTCCAAAACGAGACTTTTCAAAATGCTTTGAGAAATTGCAGCTGCTGTTATAAATCTTTGATTTCATGAAGCTCATATTGAAATTTCACTTTATATTTTGGATAATTATAAATAATTTATGAGAAAACTATTAAATGTATAATAATATTATTGTGTGTGTGCATTTCTATTTATATGATTTAGGGATATCACAATTTATCTTATATCAATTTATATATATATATATATATATATATATATATATATATATATATATATATATATATATATATATATATATATATATATACATACATATTTGTGTGTGTTGTGTGTGTGTATTTGGTACTTTTCATTTTTCCATTTACAACAAAAAAAATCAATTTCAGTAAGGAATTACGATGATAATCATACTTTGCTTAAATCAAAACGTGTTTATAAATGAAAATCAAAACATGTCAGTGTTTAAAAGAAATTTCAGCCATTTTTTTACTCTTAATTCAATAAATATTTTTGAAATCTAAAATTTTTAATAACGCTGAGTATAAGCATTTTGTTTTCAAAGAACTAGCTTGATTAAAAGGATTATTTAAACATTCATTATTAAAGTTACTATGCTAAAATAAATCTTTTTTTTATTAATTTAGTTTTGTTTTTAACAATGTGAGAAAATAAGAAAAAAAACCATAACATTTATCAGCTTTGTTATGTAAAAGTTTATGGAACAGGAAGGAAAAATACATGCAATTCCGAGCACGTACAAGAATTATTTTTCAAAACATTTCATGTAGAGATTGGTATCATTTAATTTTGTTTGAGCTTTTTAGAATTCACCTTAAATATCATTGAAAGGTCAAGATAAAGTGGTTTCTAATGAATTCTGCGTTGGCGATAATGTTTTTTGAAATTGTATCTTCTAAAAATAATTCACGAAATAATTGTCATAACATATTGATTTTTCTATTCTGTATCTAAAATTCAAGAATAATAATGCCTATTTTTTTCAATTCATTCTTTAACTTCTGTTTTGATCTTGGAAAATAAATGTATTTTTTTTTTACATTTTTGTTTTGATATTAAATATCAAATATAAATTTAAATATTAGATATCATATAAAAATTAAAGTAGAAAATTCTCTTCACTTAATTTCAATAATGTAAACAATGAAAATGTAGAATCAACGTACTTAAGATTTATATTACATTTCCATAAAAAAATTTCTACACATTTTAAAAACAAATATTAAAAAAATTAAAAAAAATTAATTTACTAAAATACTACGAATACTTAGAAGTGTTACAATTTAATTTAATTTACAAATATCAGAGTACAATTTTATTTGTGCGGAACATTTTATCTGTTATGAGCATCAATATTTTTGTAATTTTTACTTTCTTTTTAAAAGCCAATTTTTTGATATGTTAGTTTATGAATTTCGAAAAATAGAAATAGCTAATTTTCTGCAATATTTTCCCCTATAAAAGTCAATAAAGATGCACTTGATTGATTGATAATTTGAATAAATTTTTTCGCTGCGCAGTTTTAATTTGCCTCCATATATATCATTTTGAGTAGAATATTCTAGAAATTAATATAATGAATAAGTAATGAGTGATTTTTTGAATTAAAGTATAATGAATGAGTAATGAATGATTAAGAGGTTTATTTTTTTGTTGTTTTACACATGTTACGAGTTATTTTATAGTCAAAATCAATTTTGATTAATTATATTTTGTGGCGCAGTGTTTTAAAAAACAGTAGCTGTTAATCATAGACACTGAATTGTTTTGAGAATTCTTCTATGCGCCCATTGAATTTGCTAAAACACTATAATTGAAATGGAAACATTCTCATCAAACTATAAAACAAACAATTTTTTTCCAGGAACTATACTAATTATAAAATACGATTCGACATGCCTGGTACTGATGACAATCTTTGGTACAGGTAAGTTCTTGAATTTTGAATTTATAAATTCATGTGTTATGGCATGTAAATTTAATTAATAATTAAGTAATTTAAGTCAAGATTTTGATAGCATGTTAAATATTTAAGGGTTAATTTCCAAATTCTAACTAAAATAAATCTGTGTGTGGCATGAAGCCCATGTGCCCATATCTACCAAAACAGGTATGGGCACTGCAGCCCAAGACCTACAGTGACAATACCTGTTTTTCTGATTTAGAGTGCTGGGCTGCGAAGCATATGTTCTGGTAAGATGGTCAACCTAAATTAAGAGCCTAACGTAACAGTGTTTAGCTCCCAAGCATGCTTGAAGTACAATGTTTTCTAGTGTTCGAACAATTAAGGTTATACATGGAACGTAATTTTGACGATCTTTTTTTCGTTCTGATTCAATTATACTAAGATGAATGTTGGCGATTTCTGTATGTACTGTATGGTGGACAGGCTAACAACAAAGTATTGTTGGCAATGCCTTTAACATGCACCACATACTATTACCTGCTGGGTGGACTTTCATTGTTAATGAAACCTATTTACGAGAAACAGGAGAAGAAACCGAAAGACTCCCAAATCTCCACCTCAATGTACATGCAGCAAAAACGAAATACAACAACCATTTTTTTTTCTGTCAAGAATGTTTGGTAATATTTCTGACTGTATCTGGAACTTCCTTATTTGAAGAGTTCTGCCATACCATTAAGCCACGATAAGCCATCAATTTTGGAAAATGGTTGACTGTGAATTGAATGGCCTCTTTCATTCCGTATGGTTGATGTCTGTAAGATAGGCTGTCTTATTTTTGATTAACCGCATCCCAATATTTCATTTAGGTGCTAAAAATATTTTTTACAAATAAAATTATTTATATATGCCGCTTAAGTCTGCGTATAGTTTTTTTTATCATATTTTATTCTATTTTTATCATATTCTTCTATGCAAATATATTTTCTATGTTGGTAGAATAGATTTTAACTGGTTTATATTATGCTCCTAAAATGATATCACAGCATTTTGAAACTCTATGGATTTGAGAAATTAATCTCTGAGATCTAATTAATTACAATTATTAATATTAACAATAATTGTTAAGAAAGGTTAAGGTAGTCTAATGGTCAGAGCGTTCTCCTTCCGACCGAAAGGATTGGGTTCTATTCCCAAAGCCGCTGAACACTCACTGACTGCATACGATATGAGTGATCGTTAAATCTGTGGAATCAAAACTATGTTTGGTCGTTGAGCAGTTACCAATGAAAAATTTCCGACCCATCTAAATCGATGTCAAAATTAAACGATTAGTTCCTTTGATGGTGCTATCTATCGGAGGATTGTGCAAAGTCATACTTTTTCCCTTCGTAGGGCTCTCATTAAAACGAAAAACGTACCTTTCTGACTTAATTTCGTAATCGTTGACTAACGAGCTCGGCTTGTCCAAGTATCACTAGTAACAGCATAATTATTACGAAAAAACGTGATTTCCAAATGCTAATTTCAAAACATGCATTTTTACTACTTAATGTGATAGACACTCTTTCTTCTTACAATTAAAAGCTGAAATTTATTTTGATAATAAATATCAAAATAAGAATGTGACAGTTTTTATTTACTATAAATAATAATTAGAATGAATGGCATTAAGATAATTTCCTGTTATTATACATATGCCATTGTTATTCTTATTTTGCATTTCATGAACAATTTACTTTCAGCTTTAAAGTAGGCCCTATTCACTTCGTAGTCATGAGTACGGAAGTGTATTTCTTTTTACTGTACGGAGGCTTGGACGCCGTTATGTCTCACTATAAGTGGCTGGACGACACCCTCACGGTCAGTCTTCTTGCTTTTTTATTTTAATAATTATAGTTTAATTATCTTAATAATTATTGCCTACAATAACTCATGAAACATTTTATGCAACTAGTCTTGATTAATTCAATTTCTGTTGGTATTATAATGGTAATTTTTTAATTTCCTTTTATGAAACGGGTTTTATATAATTAGTTAGGAATTTCATTATAGAATATCATTTTTCTTACAATAAAATCCATTCTTCTTTAATTTTGGCACAACATAGTAGATAGTCTAATGGTGAAAGGCCAGTGTCTTTCATTTTGGCCTCGACTGTGTAAATTGGCTTCCGGGAGGACTTTTCATAAATAGTAGGTTGTATTCACGGGTTGTAAGGGAGGAAACTCAGAAAATTCCCGAGCACCCAGCCTGCTTAGCGTGCATGAAGCAGGCAGAAATTGTTGTTGCACCAGCATGCTTCCCTGAACCTAGCCATGAGCTGAACTCTGTCAGTTTAGATGGAAGCAGCTGGATAGAATATTTGTGGTTTTGAAACAAGGACTTAGCAGAAGACTCCAATATTTGGCCTGTCATTCCCATAGGTATAATTTCAATTGGAGGATATTACAACCACCCCCAGTTTTAACGTGCTCCAACCGCCCTTAACAGAGACGATCTTCAGTTAATCTTGGATTAGAAATTACTACCTTTCAATAATGAGAACGACGCCCTAAGGAACCAGGCAACCAGGCCATTATGGCCAGAAGGCAGAAGTACAACATTCATACATTGTATTTGCTATCGATCTCGGAACCTATTGTTCCAAAGAGTACTGTCTTATCATTAGGATAGTGAATCTATCTTTATTCAACTGTCAAAAGTTTATGTAATTTTTTTAAAAAATAAAACGATCAGTTAGCCAGCACCAAATATGCATCCTGAAATCAACAGTTGCTGTCAATGCTAAATATATTGTAGTTTACAGTGTCTTACAAAATGTAATATGATAAGCACCGATGTGATAGCATATGAATCACAATGCCAAACATCAGTTTCCATATTTTGAAAATTATAAGTTTTAGAAAAAATGAGTATCTAATATTGAAAAGTTAAATAAAGTGGTTTATTTAACTAGATCAAGTGCCAATATTCTTTGTCTTTGAATAAGCTGACTAAATAAAAAACAATTTTGCTGTATTAATCGTAATTTTGATCAGCATTTTTCTTAAAACAAATATTACTTTAATGATTTTCGTAAAACAGTATATTTCAAAACAAAACAACAAAAAAATAGTCATATATGTCTAATTAATTTCTTCTTCGATTCATATCGAAATGAATTCTTTTGAAATTCAGAACTCTCATTATAGAGTAGTATAATATTGGCTTCGTTTGAGAGGAGCTTCTACAGCCAAAATAGCCAAGTATACTCGGTCACGGTAACCAGTATAGGAAGTAACCGATATAAACATACACTGATAATCGCAGTAACCAGTATATACAAATACTAATAGTCACAGTAACCAGTATTGAAAGTAACCAGTATATACAAATACAAATAGTCTCAGTAACTAGTATGGAAAGTAACCAGTATATTCAAATACTGATAGTCACAGTAATAAGTATATACAACGTCATATTGGAATAGGAGAACTGCAAAATCTCAAAAATATTGTTGTAGATAAGATTGTAGAGTGAGGGAGCCTTCTTTCACGTTGAAGAAATTTGAAAAAACTGCTATTAATGTGAAGATTTAAATTTCCACAAAGGATTCTAGCCATATTAACACCACACAAAGTAGTACTACGAATTTAAAAGAGTGAACCGTTAAATTGTTAATGCCCATGATTTTAATTCTCATCACAAAAACAGATGTTTATAGTGCTTCGAAATCTATTTGAATAGTAACTCTTGTCTTATCTTCTTGTGTAGAACAATAAACAAGCTAAACAAAGTTCAACGAATTAACAAAGGATATTTTATATTGATGAGTTTGCACAATTAAGAGTTTCAGTAACTTCTAAAATTTTCTAGTTTCAAATCAGATAAGCCTTCAAAAAGAAAACAATCGGTTCAACAGTTATTCCTTTTCAGCAAATTGAGCTATTTAAATATTATTTGTCTTGCAATGGATGAAATTTCTTTCGTTTTTAAATGGCAAGTTTTCATCATCAGATTCCATACTTCATAATTTTAAGATAGTACAAATTACAAATATATTAAATAGATGTTATTAAGCACTCTGTATGAAGTTATATATTCCATTTTTCCCTTTTAATAGCAAGCGAATCTTCCGTCAAATCGTGCAAAATGGCCATGGGTGATAACTCTAGGACACAGACCCATGTACTGCTCTAATGCAGCCCTACGCTACTGCAGGCTCGAGACCAATCCAGTGAGTATCTATTTTGGAAGCCTACTAATACAGATTTACATTGGGCACACAGAAATGAATCTCTCTTTTTCTTTCTGTGTCTTCATCTCTTCCCACTAGGATATGAATACAATATTTCTTTATATTTTGATCAATTATTAATGATCAAAATATGTTATTATAAATTCTGTCCTTGCATGGATTCTTTTTTTCAATTGGATACTGCTACTTAGTAATCCTTTGAAAATATGCATTAAATACAATTATTTAATTATTGCTATGAATCCTTTTTATGATTTGATCAATGCTATTCAGTAAAAATTGAGCAACCAGCAGAATTGAAATGGTACGTTGGAAAACAGTTTTTTGTTTGTTTCAGTGTTAAATGTCATTATATTACTTAATTTCTTAATCTGGAGTGTTTTATAAAATTTAAAAATCTTCACATATCTTGAGAAAAGATTGATCAGTTAATATATATATCCTTTTCACACAATTAAAATATTGTTTATTTTAATGAGATGTTTCATTCATATTAATTAATTAATGAAGTAGCATATATTGCACAATTATAAGTAGCTTATGATACTAGTGTCACATGTTTATCTATTTTTTAATAAATTAATTTGCTGCTAAAATTTCACATATGCAAAATACCAGCTTACAGTTATAATTCTGATCTAAATATTGTCTGGAATTTCCTGTTAAATTAATCTTTGTTGGTTCTTCTTTTGGACGATTCGTTTCGTCTATTGAGGTGAGCGCTTGAGAGTTTTCCAGGTTTCTTCCATAGTGAAACGTAAATGCAGTCCACACTATCTCTGAAAAAATTTTTCCTTGTGGCAATTTATGAGGTAAAATGCATTACAGTGGTTTTCATTTGTAAGATTATTCATTACCCGTGTCAATACACAATGTGATGCTTGATGAATCTTCTTTCAAGATTTGGGACTTTAGTTTTGAGATAAAATCTGCTCAGCTACCAAATAATCCATCATGCTAATTTCTGAATTTTTTGGTGACAAAGAAAAGTTGCCAAAATGACGTAATTGTCACATAATAAATTCTTTCCTAGAAAAATCTTAGTAATCAAAATAATAAATCTGATAAATGACAAGCGTATATATAAATATATATATATATATATATATATATATATATACGCTTGTCTATGCTATATATATATATATATATATAGATAGATAGATATATATATACATAATGACACACATAAGCAAAAAAAAAGAAAAAAAAGAAAGGATATTTATACACAATTTTTTCAAGCTGTAACTTTAAGCTAATTAATACAGAATAAAAAAAGAATTATTTAAATAATGAAAAAAGCAATATAATCTGTAATTCAACAATCAAGAAGTTCAAAAAATCTACATAACGCTCTAAATAGAACACTAACTTAATATAATCTATACATAGAATAAAATGTCTAAATTTCTTTGAGATGACGTATATATTAGGGTTTCTAAAATAGAATTTTGCATATAATTTTTATTGTTCTCACTCTTTATGTCGTAATAGAAAACCAGGTTTCCAGATAAACAAAGAACTCCAATAAAAATCACCAAATTCAGAAACTCACATTCTGCACCTATGCCAATTAACTCCACCATTTTATATCAATAATTTTATATCCTTAGTTTATTGTTATTTTGGGGGAGGGTTGTTCCCATATTTTTGATAACCACTGAATGAAGCATAATATTCCACACAATATTTTTAAAAAAAATATTTGCAATTCACTTACCTAATCATTTTCAGTTACTGAGCAGAAGTCTATTACTTTACTGATAACTAACGGGATATCTGCTTCTTTTCTTCACTAGGTCTCAGACTAATACAATAAATCTGTAACTTATGAAAGAACTGTAAAATCAAATACATAATAATTTATGCTAATATCATATTATTAACAAAACGTTTTTGATAATGCTTACTTTTTAACTCTGTATATATATATATATATATATATATATATATATATATATATATATATATCTTACAATTTATAAACTAAAATTATTTTTAAAACAAAATCGTATTTAATATTTTACATAAATAGGTTAGAGTGGGATTCTTGCGATCATATGGTTTGGAAGATCTACTGTATAAGCATGGCGTGGATGTAGCATTCTGGGGTCATAATCATTGTTATGAAAGGTTATTCCCTACTTATGATGGACAGGTAAAATTATTCAATCATTTATTAAGTTATTTAATAACCTCCACAATGAAAAAATCGCTTAAAACAATTAATATTAAAGTGTGTAAAATAATAGAAGCACCTCGATATATTATTAAATTTTATCGATGCAAAAAGAATCGTTTGCATCGACAGTAAAAACATAAACGAATGAAATATTTATGAATTTTTTTGCTTTGTTATTTATAGTTTAGTAACATTATATTTTATGAATAATTCAGTTACAGAAGTGGGCTTAAAGTTTAGATTAATACAGATATTGTTCACATATTTTTGTAACGAATTTTAACTTTCTGCATGAAATTAAATATTAATTTAAAAATAAAAATATAATTGGCCTCAATTTGTAATAGGGCTTAATTATCGTCTGCAGTGTTTCTTTGCTTTAAATGTTTCTTTGCTTAAAATATTCTTTGCTTTAAAATGTCGCTAATAACATAAACAATGGTTCGAAGGCTATATTTTTGTGCTATTCAAAGAAAAATACTATTCAAAAAATATATAAAATTCATGGCTTTAATATTTCTATACTTAAATTGAGTGGGTAACCAGAAATAAGGCTCAAAAAGTAAAATGAACTCAATGTCAGTACATTAATGTGGCATTGATTTATCATATCGTATATTTTCTCTCAGAAGCCATTTTGGGATTCTTCAAATATGTTTTGTATTTCAGATTTCTTATAAAATTCAGTCACATGGTCTAAGGCCAGGAGATGTGTAATAAGCTGTCTGTAAATGTAATAAAGCTGTCGGTTAACGTCCATGGCTATTTGATCCAAGTAAACTTTGAGGAGAAAAAAATTAGGAATAGCAACTTTGGAATTTTTTTTTTTTTTTGGATTATTATTGGTTTTTGTATATAAGGAGTTGTTATTCACGAAAGCTAAATCAGAAGAAATATATTAAATAACAATTCTAAGCTTACTTTAAAGCAAGGTAACATGAATTCCATTTAATCAATGAAACTTACTAAAACATATTTTACTTTCTTCTATACTTTTTGATATATTATTAGCAATTTTTGTCAAATTCGCTTGTCTCCCTCTTTTTAATTAATTTTCTAACTTTCACTTATTAAATGTAATTTACAACTAAATATATTGCTTTAGAACTTATTTTCCTTCGAATGTAAGTAAATTTTTCAAGTTTAAAACCATTTTATGGTAACCCTTTTCTAATATACGCTGTTATAGTTCCTCGATCAAATATTATATTTGCTTAGTTTGGCAACTAAAATTATTTGAGAGGTTATCTATGCAAAGAAATTCTTCTGAATTCCTTATTGTTTGTGTTTAAACTTTTATTTTCTTTCCAGGTATACAATGGCAGTTTCTCTGAACCTTACAGAAATCCAAGAGCTCCAGTGCATATTACAAGCGGGGCAGCGGTATGCAGATAATTTTATTACACTTATGAATTTAAAGGTCTCTTCGAACAAGAAATTAAGAACTAAAAATATTTCGTTGGAACTTTATTTTCTGAAAATATACTTAGTTTTATATGATATAATTTAAGTATAAACATTTTTATTCATATTATAAGAGATCGCAGGTTATGTTAAATATTATTATTCGATTTTCGAAAAAGCTTAACTGAAAAGTATTCAATTATGGGTATAAGTATAAAATGCATACTTTACCACCTGGTTATTTTATACCCTGTAAAAGAGAAAATAGAGTTAGTTTGTGACCTCATCGTTAATTTTTTAAACCGATAACCAATTATATATAATATAAAGAAATTAAATAAGACTTAAGCTTCTAAAACTCTTCTGTGTTAAATTCGCTATCTGAGTATTTTGTTACATTTATGGATATATATTGGAAATACAAAATTAAGTTTTCTTGAATAATCAAGCATTTCTGCAAATTTCTGATGCGTTCCTATAACTGTTTCTTTTTTTAATCAAAGCTTCTAGGGCTGGACAAACTCTATTTAATTTTAAGCCGCAGCTAAATAAAAGAGTTGGCATCTAAACCACCATCCCTTTTCCCCACCGTACCATACTGTCTGAAAGAGATTGGACCCAACAAAAGTTAATGTTAACTTTACGGAAACTAACGAAGAAAATTACTTAATTTTTTCATTATAATCAATATCAACTTTTAAATACGTAATATAAAAAATATCAGTTTTGATTTACCAAACTCTAAAAGATTTTGTAAACTAGTGAGTCCTTCCATCAGTAATTTCCAATCTTTTTTCTTCTTTTTAAATGGAAAGAATTTTCTAAAATGAAGTTTTTCCATTTAAAAAAATATCGATTGGTTAATTTTAGCATAAAATATCTGGATTTGATCTTACGAAAAAGATTAAAATTTTTCAAAATATTTGTTATCATGAATGAAATTATTAATAATATTCATTGTTTTTATCTTAGTCAATTTTTCGAAAATAATCAGCATTAATTGCAAATAAGATTATAATTAAATAATACCGATAAGTGTTTTGATCAAAAAAAATCAGACAATTTTTTCTAACAAAAATTAAGGAAGTATGGAATAAGAAAAATCTCTCTCAATAAAAAAATCTCTGGCACTAATAAAAAATTAAATTATTTAAATCTATAATATATATTTAACGTATTTACGAGGCAATAGTACCAAAGCATAAATTAAAACTATTAGATTTATTTTTATGATCTAAGTATTAGTAACAAATAAAAAAAGTTTTAAGGTGTTGGTATTCTTAATTAACATATTTATCATGTTTAAAAAATTATAATTGTAAATAAAAATAAACAAAATAATGTCTTAGAACAATTTTAAAAATCGGGAGTTTTTTAACACTTCTATGTATATATTAGTGACATTTTAATATGAAATTAATTTATTTTTAAGTTTACAAATATCAAAAGAAAACTTTTCAATTTGTGTCTGTTTATTAAAAATAAAAAAAAATAAATAAAATAAACCTTTTAATTCTTTGTGGAATAAATCTGTCCAATCATTTGTTCTGCTTTTTACGAAAGGAGGAAAAGTTTTCTGCCCTGTTTCCAAACCCAATTTCAAAAAATAAAATTCAGTTATGTATCTTAATTTCTTAGAATAATTTTTGTCATTCAGTCCAAATGTAGATTCAGATTTGAACCACGGGTGTGGATATTTATTCTAATTTGGAATTAATTTTAAACTGTATGTTCCAGTTAAAATGGCCTATGTGGGGGAAAAGTGACCATATTGTTACAAAAAAATCAATTTAAATGTATCAATACAACGTGTTAAACAATTGCAGAACTAAAAGCTAAGTTTTTGTCTAAAATATTTTTAAACGAAAATCTGAAAAAAGTATGTTAATCCATCCAGCTACTCTCTTGGAGAAATTTCTTAAAATTTTGGAAGAACTTGAAGTACCCACAAAAAAATAAAATATGATCCTTAAGTACTTTAGTCTTAGTTTATAAGTAATAAGTAAATAGATGTGATACCTTCCTGACCTTCGGCAAGGTTGAAAAAGAAATGTAAAATAGAAACTTAAAACTAAGAGACGAAATGTTTGGTCACCGAAAACAAGCTGATTGGCTAGACATTATTGTGATCAGTTGTTAACTTTTTATCCATATAAGGCCTTGTAAATAACTAGTAGAGTTGTTCTGTGAAATTTACGTGTTCAAGCTCAGTTCATTTGAGATATTAATTACTTAAATGTTGAAAGCCGGTTGTCTTCACAAACTATTCCAAGCGACATTCGCTTCTTGCAGCAAAAATTTAGTGAACATTACTATTTTCCAAGACGTTTATTTTCAATGAACTTAGTCAAGATAATAGAAACTCACAATTTGTGCACAAACTGAAATTTCTGAGTTAATACCGCTCTTCATGCAGATACCAATGGTCTTTCTCCTTTGTAGTCATGTAACTCACATTTTACCTAACATAACAACGGAAGAAGCATTCCAATGTAACTGACATATTGATGACATCGATTATTTCATTGAGTGTGGCTAGTTGATTTTTAAGAAATTACTTAAGTAATGAACCGTATGCCACAACAAGGCCAGAAACTTCTACTCATTTGTCGTTACCCAGCGGGCACCTGTGAACCAAGTCACGGAGACAAATAACGCTGCACGCGCCATACCACCGTTCATAGAGTGGACCACATTCATTCATCATCACACAGGAAAGGACAGAGAAACACAGAGAGAACAGAAAAAGAAAGTAACATCCATGCCCGAACCGACATTCAAACCCGAGACCCACATCTGAGGAGCCAGGGGCGCTAACCTCTCAGCCATCGGTCGGCACACTCACTGAATTTATAAAAGTTAAAATTCCTCACAGATCATAGGATCTTCAACACCATTTAATTTTATGCATGTAAGACATACATTGCGAATGTTTTTAACAAAACTGCATTATCATATTCTTGTCTATTATTATTCTTGGTGAGACTAATTAATTTAAAAAAGCATAACTACTTTCCTACATAATTATTTTTTAGTCCCTTAACTATCTTATTTTCATCCATAGGGTAACCAGGAAGGTTCGAGCAATTTTCGAGGCGTTCGACAACCATGGAGCGCTTTTGGAACGACCGAGAAAGGCTACACTCGAATCATTCCTTATAATAAAACCCACCTTTATTTGCAACAAGTGTCCGCAGAACAGGTAGTTATTTCTTCCCTTTTTTTTAATAAAGATTTTCTATTGCTATAAATTTTTACATAAATTTGGTTTAAATAGAATTGCTCTCTAAAAGATGAATAATATAGGTAAAAATTTAGAAAAGTTATTCATTTTTAAATTTTGAACACAAAAGTATTTATTAATGGTAAAAAAATCATATGTCGAAGAATATTGTTTATTTTTTGTTTGATTGAATCAAGATATTTATAATTTGTTTATATCAATAAGCGTACATATTCCAGATGTTTACAAGCAAGAGAGAAATTCCTTGTGTTAAAATAAAGTCTCTGATGCAAATATTTTGGAGTGCGTGCTTTAAGAATGCCTGAATTTCTCACATGCTACATTCAAATACAACAGAAATCTCCAAATTTTATTAAAAAACCAGTCATTGCAGACGCAATAATTAGCTTTGTATCACTTTTTTTATTTTTAGCAATGTCAATTGTCACCAAACTAGGATCTGCTGAATAGGAACTTATAATATTTTCAACTCATTTTTGTACAGATTAAAGAAGAAAACTTTCATTCATTTTAAATGATTTTTGTTTACATCAACTGTTTGAATCTACATAAACTTCAAACGAACAAATAAATTGGAAAATCTTTTTCTAAACTTATAAAATCTGAATACGAATATTCTTGTACATCTTAATTTAATAAATAAAATCGGAAGCAAATTAATTTTCATTGTTAAAAGAAGTAACATAAGATAAACACAATTATATGGCAATAGTGAATTACAATTAATAAGCGCAGAAATAAAACATAATAATTTTAATTATTAGATTGCATCATACATTTCTTGTAAAACTTTATGATTTAGAATAACTTTTGTAGAAACCTAAATTATGACCGTTTTTAGGGTCCCTTGATAAACATCAATAGGAAGCAAAAGAGATGTTTTTAAAACGAAACAGCAAAATTTACTGTTGCACATGAGGATGGGTTTTATTGCTTATATAACTGTTTTTATTGCATTACTGTATCATAAAACCGAAGTCGACAAAATATTTTACACCTAAAAATTTACAGCGAAATATATTTTTTGAACTGTCCACACTTTTTCAAGGAACTTTGTGATGCAACTATGGATTCGGGGGAAGGAATAAATTAAAAATCATTATCTTTAGGATTAGAGAGAAGTAAATAAAAAATAGCAACTTTATAAATGCAAAATAATTTTACATTGCATTTCATTTGCTTCAAAGTAAATATAATAGTTATATTTACAATATATATATATATATATATATATATATATATATACTATATATATATATATATATATATATATATATATATATATATATATATATATATATATATGCATTTTGATTATTCTTATAATGGGAATTATTATGAGTTGGTAGTGAATTTGCAAAGCTTCAACATTTGTTAATAAATTAATTTTATAAAACCCTTTAAGTGATACACTTATGTTTCCTTTTCACTAAATCAATTCTTAATAAAATTTTAACTAAGAATTCTTAAAATTAAAACTTGCATCTTTTATTCTCTTAAACAATGTAATCTATAAAGGAACAGCTTAAGGCATTTAGTTCTGTTATGAAATTAACAACGTATTTTTCCCCGATGGTTTCACTGAAAACAAACCGTGTTCACATATCACACAAGTCAATATACCCAAACATTTTTCAAATACAATATTTTATCAATTGTATTTATGCTTTACGTAACATATTTGTCATGCTTGTCTTGTTAAGGCTTCGTTGTTTAACAATGATCCCTGTCAAAATTGTTCAGCAGTAATCATTATCAGAAATTGGTCATTGTTATCCCATTTCAATAATTACGAGTATCTATATTAAAAACCATTAACATTCCGTTTCCCACTGTTCAACAGTGATCCCTATCAGAAAATGTTCAATCTTCCTGTTGTTCAACAGTGATCCCTATCAGAAAATGTTCAATCCTCCTGTTGTTCAACAGTGATCTCTATCAGAAATCGCACAACATTCATCTTCTGTTCAACACTACACATACTATTCGTTTTTATCACTCTACTCACAATCAGAAATTGTAGTTATTATCAGATGATCATTATCAGATGGTAATTATCTGTGGTCACTATAAGAAATTATTTAACATTCATGTCCTGTTGTTCAGAAGTGATCTCTATAAGAAATTGTAAAATAACCTTCTTTTCGTTACAACTGTGGTCATAAAACCGAAGATGGATCTTGTTATTACAAAGAACATTATTTTGCATTTAGAATATAATAATCACTTTTCATCTTATTATTTGTACAGCTGAGTAGACAATATAATAATATAAGATCATTTTGTAACAGGATTTGAAAGAATTAAGAACTCATTAACCTACTGTTTTGATTTCAGTAAATCTTACATATATTCTAGCAACGAATCCTATCAAAACAGAATTTGGTAATTGCATTACGTATCAAAGTAAACTTTCCACGAAGCATGCTGTTGATTTATCGCAAAACACATCGTCAGTGTAGATGATGCAGAAGTATTGGAAACAGTCATTGGGGTCAAAAATATCTTCCAAGGAAAGAAAGAAATTCCTATAAATTTATTAAGTCTTGTTTATTCTTTTTGTTATTTTTTAAGGTTCATGAAATTTTTAATCAGAAAAAAGCACTTAAATATTTCGAAACAAATTATTAATAACTGCGCTGTATAACATTTGGAACACATAAACTTGCTTCATCAATATTTAATAAAGGATCAACTTATAAGAAATTATTCATTATAACATTTAATTTTTATAGCAACTTATAGGAACAAATATTTGAAATACTTTAAAAGCAATAAGTAATTTTTTACATTGTTCGCGAAAGCGTTATGGAAATTATTTATAGTGTTACAGTTACAGCTTACTTAAAATAGTTTAAGTAGAGCTTATAAATTATGTGCCTTATATAAAGAAAATATTTTATTCAATAAATTAAAAGACGGATATAATTTTTAGTTTTATATTTTCCCTTTATGTGGTGATTAAATTAATAATATTAATAAGGTATTCTACTGAAATACTTTATGTAAAAACTGAGATATTATATACTCTGTACTTATTCATGTTTCTTTTATAAAAAAAGTACAGTTTTTTTTATCTATCCTAAATCAAGATAAATCCACAATTTTGCATTTTTAATGTATGAAATTGTTACAAGTCCTTTATAAGTACTTTATTTTCACGAGCGAGTTAAAAACATTTTTCAGTTTATTTTATAATTTTAATTAGTTAAGAATAATCAAGCACTTGTATTTAATAATTATTTGCTTTCAGAAGGACAAAGTTATTGACAGTTTGTTCATCATTAAGGACAAGCATGGATCCTATCCAAAACTCTATCCTCAAGAAAAGCAGAAAAGACGTCGACGTTTATTCGAAGATTTTATCTGGAAAATATGAACAAAGGAATTAGTGAAATATGAATTAATATCAAAACAAAACTGAAAAGTCATTCCTTAAGTTCCTGATAAGAAACATTGCCTATAAATATCTGATCATAGGAAGCGTGTAACACTATAAACGTGTGAATGAATAACATCTTTTTTTATTGGAACCAAAGCTAGTAAGGGAAGAAATTACTTAGATATTGTGAGTTATTAAAGTGAATTGCAAAGTTTGTACAGTAATTTGCAAGTTAACGAATGAATTGTACTAATGTTGTATGTGAAGGCCTTGTACTTAAACACTTGAACTGCTTCATAGACTGTGTAGTTAAAAAAATGTGCAGATGTAATGCTAAAGAATTGTATATACTTTTAAGAGAATATTCATTTTACCGATGAGAAGCAAACCAGCGTGTATGTATATTATAAGAACATAATCATTAACGAAGAATAAAACAATTAATTTTGAGTTTTAATTCAAGTTAAGAGAATATTATCAAACATTAGAAAAAACATTCGCGAATTTTTAATCAAAATTCTAACTGTAAAAATATTTTCTTTATCGACTATAAGGGAGTCCCAGTTAAGAATCAACTTCCTGTTATGACAATATAGTATTTTGCAAATGATAGAACTACACTGAAGAAGTAAATTGAATTCGAATATTCTAAGAATGTACTAGAATTCAATTTAAGGGAATAACAGAGTAACAGTCAAAAAATAAATACGAACTCAAGTTAAGATGATATATAGAGAGAGTGTACGTCTTAAATAATTATAGAGCAGCTATCAAGACAAGTTGAATTTCAGCTAATTACTTAAATTAAGTTTCTAATCCTGATTATTTACCATCAAGTAAAAAGAATATTATCCTTATCAAGCTTTACAAACAGAACACTCACGAATATTTATTTAGAATTCGAGTTATCAGAATATTCTCCTTAATAAATGTTAAAGAATTCCAGATGAGACTCAGCACCATAATAAGGCCTTTTGCGAATGACGGAAGAACAATCAAGACTGAATTTGAATTATAATTATAAGAATATACACTCGAATTTGATTCAAAATAATAATAGAACAGTAGACAAGGCTAAATCTGAGCTCGAGTTAAGACATGATATGCACTTTAAATAATAAAAAAAAAAATTATTTAGATTCAAATTAAATTTGAGTTGATTGTTTAAATCATTTTTTTCCGGATTTTATTTTTTCCTAACGTTATTTAATCAATGAATTGCATTAGAAAAATATTTACATTAAAAAAAAAGAAATGGTCATTTAGCTATATTAAAATGAAATTAATAAAAAAAATACACCGATATTTCTGTACATAATTTCGTTTTACTTCATTTATTATAAACTTCAAAAGTATGATAAAGAGAATATGAAAACAAGTAATGAATCTAAACAACATTTCTGGGCTTATAACAGACCTTTGGAACAACTATGTTACGATCGATACCTTATGGTAAATGATCTTTGCTAAAAGCATACATTTTTCCACGATAGCAATTAATGGCAATGATGGTGTTTAATAAACAGATATTTTTGTGCATACCATATTATGGAAACAAACTAAACGCTTGTAAATAAAATCATAATTTTATATGATGCATTTTGTTATTATTTTATATGATTTTTATCTTTTAGTTGTTTGTTTAAATTTTCTATCGAAAGTTCTTATTCTGTCATACACATCGCAAAATTCATTTTATGTGCACATAATTTTCCCATTCATTCATGTGATCTTCCTATTTCGTTATTCTAATTTTTGTAAAAAATAAAAATGTGTTGAAATAAATAAAAAAAAATCTATTTTCTCCTTTGTAATTCTTTTTTAACGCATTCATGCAGTTTTTTTTTTACTTTTTATTACTACAAATGACTATTCAAACATTGTCATTTATTTAAGTTTCAAATTTCATTGATGGCAGATGCATAAATTTTAGGATACACAAGCGATTATTATGTTAAAAATTTTTTTTGGGGTATTAGATTATATTTACTATCGAATATATGAGAGAGACAACCTTTTTAATATGCATTTTGGAAGGGTTAAACTTTATTACTGCTTATTATAAAAAATATTTTTTTAACTATAAAACAATTCCAGTAAAAAGGTAATACACAAATAAAAAGGTAACACACCATAAGAATTTACTATATAAGAATCAAGTTTATTTAGGCTAAAAACACATGAAACATTCAATGTTAGGCACCTTTATTCAATTATGAAACTGAGTTCGATAAAAAAAAAATTCTTTTTTTATTTGGATCCTGTAACATTGCAGCAGGGATAATGGATCCGAAATTTTCAATTTTAATCTGAATCGAAATAGAAATAAAATATTTAAACATGCTTTACATATAATAAGGAGTATTTTATACATATCTACAAAATTTTCGTAATTTTATTTTAAAAATATCATTGTTTATTTTAAAAATGTCGTAATTTTATTTTAAAAATTGTTGAAGATTGGAGATAAAACAAGTTTTTTGCCTTAGAACGTTTTACACTATTGTATTTTTCCATTTATTAAAAAACATTAGAGTTGCTTTCCTTATTTATTATTAATTTTTCATGTTAAAATACTTTTTAATTGAAATAAAGGACAATTCAAAATTTATATTAAGGTGATTTTTTAATGTAATATAGATTCTATTCCATGCTTCTTTAAATTTTAATTTGTGACAATTAGTATGAATTTGAGTTTAAAACCAGAGAAAATTATGTTGAAACTTAAAAAGAACCGTTGTTATAGGATTATAACAATTTCAAAATAAAGATATGAGACTATTGCTTCACAAGAAAAAGTAAATGCTTAATCTTCTCAAAAATACAGCATTTATTTAAATTCCAGCACTGAATAAGTTCTAATTTAACAAGCTTTTCACAACATATCTTAATTTAAAATTCAAATTGTACATGCATGTTCTTGGCAAGAAAAGGCCACTAAAAACACGTCCATATACAAATTAATACAAATAAAGGCTTTTTAAACTGACATTTTATTCACAAAAGGAAATAAAACAATCACGATGGCGAGAAAAACCCAAATCACATTGGTGATACAAGAATTTTAAACAATACAACGAACATGTTAAAAATGTGTTGCACGATTCTTGCTTGATGTGTTCGGCGCTTCTCCAATCACCACAACAAATCTGATGCATTCCATTGAATCAATCTCAAATGAAGGTCGAATGAGATATTGTAAAAGAGAAAACGTCAGTTTTCTTTTTTTTCTTTTTTCTTTTCATTATTTCGAAAATCTGCCGTACTTTTCTTCTTACAGCCGCAAGTAAAATAGCAACAAGTAACAGTCGTGAGTAAAATGGCGTACTCAGCTGAAAAGGAAATCAGATTATTTCCTGAAGAGGAACTTGACCTTTTACTGGTGAACTAGATTTATAATCATTGTAATCATGAGTATGCTCACTTAAAATGGCAGATTTTTATATTTCAAAATTTTATTTTCTTCTGCTTATTTTGTTCGATTTTGAAATGCAAATTTTATACGAACTGGAATTAGAATTCATGTTTTCGGTGTACATTAGTGGGGAATTAGAATGCTTCACTAAACTGCATTTTGAATTTCCTTTTTTAATCAGTATAAACAACATGCTAATTTAAAAGCTTTAGTGTAGTCAAAATTTTGATACATCTAAATATTCAATGCAACAAATTATTAATTATTAATTTCTTCGTCAATTTCATTGTCTGCAAAATAATTCTATCAAAAAGAATTTGTTTTCAATGAATGAATTCGCTTATGAGTCAGAAACATTTATCGGAACACATTTTTTATTTCAACATTAATTTTTAAAAAGAAGAAAACTTTTTTGTAGAAATCATTTAAATAGTTTTTCATTATTTAAAAAATAACCTGCCTTTAAATTACTGTTTTAAACTACCTTTTAAAGACATAAATTTGTGCTATTCACGATATCAATGTTGTTAGATATATTTTATTTTATGTACTTTATAAAGCTGTGTGAGTAATATAATAATCCAAATCTTTTTCCATCTTTTTTGGAAAAAATCTGCAAGAACGAACAAACCTTATGTACATTCTAAACGAAAAAAAAACATATTTTGTTCTTTTCTTTTTGATTGAGCCAGTTTCATTATTGACAGCAAAGAACTAAAAAATAGAAATGAAAAATTTTCCCTTTTTTATGATAATTTTTGCAAATATACACAAAAACAATAATCTATAAATATTTATAAATTTTCACTTTTTTCTCAGATATATACAATAAAAGCAATAAACTAAATACAGATTTTCTGTAGAAAGCAAAATTTCCATTCATTTTGTACAGAAAACTGAATATTTTATCCAAAAAGGGAGAGTGCATGAAGAACAGGTTTTGAAAAAAGAGCATATAAGTAGGTTAATAATATGTAACGGATCTACTTTATCAAATTTCTGTTGGCAGCAAGAATTTAGTTGCCTTAGATTAGCACCAGGGACAAGTAACAATGAGTTGAACAACAGTTGTTTGAAATGAGATACTGAACTGTTGTAAACGCGAATTAAATGTCAGTTATTGTGTTTTGTCCTTATGCATAACTTTGTAACTGTCCTTTTGTACTCTGTTATCGAGGATATTGGTGGGTTTTCGGAGTTAACCTCGTTGTTTCATTTCAAGAACAATTACAATTATGTTTTTAGGACCAACCTCAATGTCTGCTTAATTTTCGTCACATAAAATTTGGCACTGTGAGTCACATACTGAACTATTATATATAGTTAAATAAATAAATATAATTTTGTTGTCATTATATATATATATATATATATATATATATATATATATATATATATATATATATATATATATATATATAATACATGAAATGTTTGATTTTTAACCAAATAAAGTAGCATATTTGATTTTAACTAAATAAAGTATTTTTACCCCAAATTAATTTTATTTCTTTGTACTAAGGTAATCAGGAGAATTTAAAACATTTTGTAAGTTATATTTTATATAAACAAACAATCTATTATTGGAATGTTCCGAAGGTGTAATTTTAGTTATCCTAACATAGACCTCTGTGTGTATGTGTCTAAATAGGAAGATAAATTATAAGAAAATAACATTTTATAAGGTATGTCTCTAAAAATTACTTCAAATAAAGATTTAATTTACTTTAATTGTATAATTAGTTTCTTAATATCTTTTCCTTACTAATTTTGAAATGTTCGCTAGTTTTCAATTAAAACTAAACACAAAAATTATCCCAGTAATTTTAGATTCGAGAAATTCATATTATTTCGTAATTTGATTTAATTAAGAACCTAAATCTATGTATAGGGGTTATTATCAAATTTATTAATATTTTTTATACAAATACTTATAAGAATATTTACAGTGATCTATTTTGATTAAGAAATTAAAAATAAATTCATTTAAGCAGTATGTGCAATATATAGATGTTTATTTTTCTCCCTTTTCTAACTTTAAAATTTCCATAAAACAAATCTGATTTATTAATTATGACTTCAAATTTTTATTTTGAGAACTTTTTTTTATTATTTATTTTGCGTAATTTAAATCTAAAAATTAAAACTTTTTTAACTGATTAATTACATGGGAAATTGTTGAATTTACATTTACTAGTACAAATAATCAAAGTGAGCAGTTTGCTCTATTTTATGTACTACTATCATAAAGTTATTGGTAAACAATGAGAAGTAAAAACTGCCTATAGTGAACATTAAAAAAAATGCATTATTCAACCACCTTTTATAAAATCACTTAGAAAACATATCAGTTACAGTTGATTATCAAAATTAGGGAAACACTTTTGATTCATAAGCAATATTTTATTAGAATGATATTGGGCCACCATAGCAAGAATTACATAAATTGTGATCCTCGAGATGACGTACAAAATTTATGTTGTTTAAAGAAAAAGATTTCATATTCTAATATAGAATGTGCATAACAATGTCAGGAAAAATTGATTTCCATCATTATATATATATATATATATATATATATATATATATATATATATATATATGTTGTATCTTTTCATATTTCCATAAATTTGATCTCTTAAATAATCATTATAAATATAATGCGAAAAATAAACTTTGTGCATTGTTCTTCTTTTTTTACAAAATTGTAATAGTAGTAGTGGATGTTTAAAACGGTATTTATTTACAGTATTAATAATAATATATAATTTAATTACTTGGCACAGGTGCCGAATAATCCATGATTCCAAATTATGAATTTTTTTGGCGATGAAGAAATTTTGCCAAGATCACGTAAATACTTGGGTTACCAAAATAGAATTTTCTGCGTAATTATTATAGGTTATAATAATCATGCAGAAATTATATATTTGACATCATGGATTATACGGCACCTGTGCCAATTACTTTTTGTTGTATTAATAATAGTATATAATTTAATTATTTAGCACAGGTGCCGTATAATCCATGATTCCAAATTCTGAATTTTTTTGGCTATGAAAAAATTTTGCCAAGATGACATAAATACTTGGGTCACCAAAATTGAATTTTCTGCGTAATTATTATGGGCTATAATAATTATGCAGAAATTATATATTTGACATCTTGGATAATACGCCACCTGTGCCAATTACTTTTATTTGTTGTTAGTTTATCCTTTTTAAAAGAACTGACATTTGTCAGATCAATTCGAATAAATTGTTCACAGTCAGAAAGTGGATGACTAGAAGGGGATCTGTAGACAAATCCTTCCGGGGAAAGTCCGACGCATTCCACAATATGTTTCGGTGAGAGTGGATGGCCACGGCATTTTTTACACACACACAAGTAGGATAATTTTTTGTACCATATTCAAACGATAAACAATTTGGATGTACAGTTTAGAACCTGGCCAAAGCAGTCTGAGATTTTCCGTCACATTTTTTTTTCCAGAAAAGTTCCAGGAGATGTTTAAGAGTACCATTGGTATGTGGGTGGGACTATTTTAATTATATGAATTCTAGTAGAAGTGTTTTTTATTTTCTTCTTAAATATAAAAAGAAATTGAGGATCAATGAAAATATTACATAATAAGAAGATAAACTCCGAAACATACAAACAAAAGAGTAAATAAATAAGAAATTAAAGATATTGAATATAATATTTCATTAAGTATTAAATTCAATATTTAGTATGTTGAATATACATCGAATTAAACTGTACAATCGGCAAAAATTATGATTTGAGATACTGAAGATACTTATGATTTGTAGATTATGCCTTATAGATATGAATCATAACCAGAAGATGAGTTCGACTCTCTGAGATGACAAATTCCTCTTTAACGTACATCGCATATCACTAGAGATATTTCATGAATTTTTGTCGACATTCCAAAGTCAAAAATAATAAATATACCAACATATGAACCAAAATTCGAGTTATCTTGAGATTCCATCTAGAGCATGGTTATATTCAAATGTGGAGGTAATGAATAGCATTTATTTATTTAAGACTTTCCATTCATAACAGATTTTTAATGGTTTATTATGGTACAGGCCAATATTTTATTCACATAATTTGGTGAGATTCTGCTTAGAAATCTTAAGTTTTTTTCACGAATTATTTAATACAATTTTTATTTATAATGCTTTAAATGCCTCATAATAAACAGCCAAATGGCCTGCCGTTGTTTTGTAAGTCATTTAATATACACCTCGAAAATCACCTTCCTGGAAGATTATTTTTCGCAGAGAGTCCATCTAGCTTTTATAGAGAGAGTCCAATTCACATGTTGCTGGACAGAAAACCCGGAAAACTCCCAAGCACCCACCCGGATGGATATGCATGCAGAAAGCAGAAGCGCAACACGAATTTTCCACTGTTACACAATAGCTGCGGATGAACTTAAAACCCTTCAATCTAAACAGTGCCGTCCAAATGCATAGTTTTTTTTCTTACAAAAAATATGTTGCACTAAGACAACGGTAATTTTTTTTTGCCCTAAAAGTTTATTATATTCATGTTCAAGAATTTTTTGAAAAATTGGACACTTAATGGTATATTTATCATTAAGTCATAAACTCTTTAAGTGCTTAATATTCTAACAACCTATTGATCGAATTGATAGTACCAGAAATGATGTATAGATAAAAATACGATTGATAATATATAAATCAAAAGGGGTATTTTTATCATCCGTTTGGGGTTTAGTATGGATAAAAAAATAAGTATCAATAACAAACATATTAGGTTATATATATACACATATATACATATACATACATGCATGCATACATACATTATATATATAATATATTGTTTTTTTTCCAACATTCATATGTAGAGATACCTATAATATGAAAGCATAATTAATTTATACATTTATCACAGAAATTAACATGAAAATTTTGAAAAAAATTAAATAGAAAATCTCATTAGTAATTTCATTTTGAAAATGTTAAGGCAGATAAATTTTTCTGATTTTCAATAGAGCCATGGAACTGAAAGGTTCACTTTATTTATTTATTTTTTGTCTCATTATAAAAATTTCTACATTCCTTTTACCATAATTGCATTATTTTTAAGACATTTGCTTTCCTCAAACTTTTTAAGAAACGATGACGTGATGCTCAGTGCTGCCATCTATTGACTCAAAGCCTTAATATTACTATTGTACATTTCTGAGTGAAATAATAACTGCATACGAGTTGTGAATACATCAGTGAGAATGTATTTAACAAAAATGAACGCATGAAGAACAAATTAATATTTAAATAAATTAACAATAATTAATAAATTTAATAATAATTTTATTAAAATAATTTATCATTAATGATTTAATCTTCTCCCCAACATCAATATCATTCTCATGATGCATGGAGCAATAGCATTAAAATTTTTAGATAAAAAAATGATAGCAGTACATAATTAATTAATAAATTTTCAAATCATTAATTAATTCAACACAAGATTCTAAATCGTTCATTCAATTTTAAATTAATTAATAATCACATTTATAACATTTAAAAAAATGGTAAGTTAAAGTCAGTTATTGTATCGAGGCAGCTTAATGTCTTAGCATCTTTAGAAAACCTTGGAATGAGTAAAATTTATGGATTAATTATTAATGGATTATGTAGAATTATTTATTAACTACGATGGAGATTGGAGTTAATTAGATAAACAAAATACATTAACGCAAATTACAATTAATAGAGAAAAAATTATATTTATTACATATAGTTATTACATTTAAGATTTATCACATCATTTAACTTTATTGAAAAAAAATTTAAACGCTAAATAATAACTTAAATTTAATAAAAGTATTTCGAGTTGTTTGAAATATACGTCTTTCTTTTATATTCAGATGAAAGTTGAAGATTTGATCATAATTGTATTTTCCAGGATTTTATAAAGTGTTCACTAAGAATTTAATTGTGTTTCGTTTCTTTTTTAAGTTATTTTATCTTGAAAGCATGTACCTATCAATGCATGATTACTCTCCGAACTACAATTATTAGATTTATCTTAAATCTTGTTTCTCACTTGAGACTTCCATACTCAGAAGGCGGGTGACAATTTTAAAAACGCATACATAGATCAGACGCTATCACCTTGAATTCCTCAAACTGATTCTTTTTCATCATCAGTTAAGTCTGTTTAATTAATTATAACTAAGCATACTAAACTAAATAAATTAATTCAAATTTCTAAATAAGGAAATCAGTTTCAATCCCATAATTCTAGTGGAAATTTTTGCTTTTGATTTCTTAAATAATTGAATTCTCATTAAAAATAAATAAAAACTTCAGTTGATTTTTCTAGTGCGTTAGTGGCAACGAATGACTTAAGCAGTTTAATTCAATACATTTATCGTTATTAACAAAAAGTGAAACATATTACCAAAGACCAGTGTTTCTCAATCTTTTAATATTCACGGCCAATTTTCAATCATAATTTTCATCGCCCCCCCCTCCTTTCTCCACCGATAACAATAAAATGTATACAATAATAATGTATTTTGTATTTTGGCGCTAAACCTACTACAAATTTAATTTTAAACTTTACAAATTACCAAGAATATGGACCAATAGAACTCAAAGCAACAGAACTCACATTATTTGCTATCTTAAATGATTTTATGAACGAGGCAAACATAGAATGGAAAAATTACGTCGGATTATGCACCGATGGCCCTCGTTCTAAGTCCAGAAGATTCCAAAGTATTCAAGCACTTGTGAAACAAAAATCGCCACAGTGCGTCTGGACACATTGCATGATCCACAGAGAAGTTTTGACTTCCTAAGAAATGAGTCCTGGTTTGAATATTGTGTTAACTACGGCTGTAACTGTAGTATATTATATAAAAATGAGATCCCTGAAATCAAGAATCTTTTCCGCACTTTGTAAAGACATGGGTGCCGTACATTCAGCGTTACTATTTTATTGCAAGGCAAGATGGTTGTCAGGAGAGAAATTTTTGCAACGTGTTTATGAGTTAAGAAAAGAAATCGCCGTTTTCCTAGAAGATGAAAACAGACCGGAAACTGAGAATTTTCGCGATAGTTTATTTGTGATGAAACTGAGTTACATGTGTGTGTGGTCGACATGTTCGAGAAATTAAATAACTTGAATCTTCAACTGCAAGGAGCAAATACACATATATTGGATACGAGTGATAAAATTAATGCTTTTTCTAGGAAATTGGAATTGTGGAGCAGAAATTTAAGGCAAGAAAACTTAACGATGTTTGCAAATTTGAATGATTGAATTGAAACTTACAAGGCTGAAGAACAACATGTAAAAGTTGTTTTTGTAACCATTGAAAATCATATAGCAAATCAAGGAAAAATTTTAAAAAGTACTTTCTTGCTGATGACAAACTGATATCAAGTTACGAGTGGGTGAGGGATCCATTTCAAAATACTCCGGAAGGACTCTCAATTGAAGAGGAAGAAACCTTCATAGACTTCATGGCAAGCGGCGAAACTAAAAGACAATTGAGTAATAAATCACTCTGAATTTTGGGCAGGAGTGGATGGTGAGTTTTCTGTACTAAAAACAAGGGCATTTCGTATTCTACTACCATTTTCAACATCTTACCTTTGTGAAACTGGATTTTCTGTGGTGGCTTCTTTGAAGACAAAAAATAGATCTCAGCTAAATATAGAAAAAGAGCTGAGAGTGTCTATTTCTAATATTAAACCCTTCTTCAAAAAACTTTGCTCTGAAAGACAGGCCCAAGGAAGTCACTAATAATTATTAAATTTGTTTTTAATTTAGTAAATTGTTTTAAATTAATAAGTTAATTATTAAATATGTCGAAATGTATTTTGTTTTTGTATGTGTGGGTGTGTTCTTTTCTTTCAGTCACTTAATCAATTTTTTTTAATAACATCTTCTCTTGGATATGCTCGCGCCCCACAGGTTCAGAATCACGGCCATAGACAGCAACAATGAATATGAAGAATTTTTCCAACGATAAAAAAATAACAAAACTATACAATGACCATTATATAGATATTTTTTCTTTTTCGAAGGCAAATGTGGAAATATATCAAAAGTTTTTTAATATTAAAAATAGCAATAGACGCGGAGTCAATGAGAGTACAGAGGAATGGATGGTGTCCAGAGGAATTGCTCTCCATTCCCTGTCAACCATTTGCCCAAGTGTGTCTTCTGAAGAAGGCAGTGGCAGGGTCTGCAAAGGGCGTCTAATCATATACCAAACGTATTCGATTGATGAGAGATATGGCGAGCACGGTGACCAGGGAAGCAGTTATATGGTTATGTTGGCTGATGCGAGCAATGTGCGGTCGGGCGTTATCCTGCGGATAAATAGTACTGTTGCATATACGTTCGCACGTTTCTAAATGAGCAGCCGATAAGAAAAGGATCAGAACAGCTGATGAAAGGAGTTTTAATTTTATTGCTTTTTAATCAATCTGAATCAGCCTGAAGGGAAATTTAAAGCGTTCAACACCTCGCTTGCTTTTAATGTATATCTGAAACCTATTTTGAAGTACAAAATTAGATTTTGATCAAATATATGTAAATAGTAAATTTAGATATTTTTTCAAATTACAATTTTTTTCTGAAAGCAACGTATACATTTTCTATAGGATGATAAGGCGTGCTTGTAGTCATATTTAGAAATGATTTCTAAGGATAAAAAAATTATCAAAACAATGTACAAAAGCATTATATAATAAATATATTTCTTTGATACCCTTTTCAAATATAAATATACAACGAAATAGTTCTAAATATTAAAATAGTTCAAAATTAGGTAATGAAAATTATAACTAAAATTTATCTTTCTGTAACAAAAGTAGGTATGTATTAAAAAATGATGTATTACAAATTAAAAAAGTATATATCGAGACTTTTTATATATTCTTGCAATAATAAAATTCAAATTATATAAAATAAGCATTGCAACTGATATGTAATTTTCCTTTATACAATATTAAATTAGACATAAAAAGCGTCTATTCTTAAATGATAAAGTTCAAAATGAATTTATTTTCCAAGAAAATTAGCAATCTTAAGGTATTATTTTGATAATTTGAATTTGTTAAATGTGAATTATCCTGCAAAATAGAATCATTTAACAATCTTTATATATTGCTTTTCCATCAAATGTAAAATGTACTGAACATAAAATGAAGAAAATATTTAATGAATATTTTCATTATGATCAAAAAAATTAATTGAATTCCCATAACACTAACATTTCTCAAAGATTAAATTTTAGCTAATCTGAAATACTTAAAATTTTCCTTTCATAAAATTAAATTTAAATTAATCTAAAAAATTTAATTATAATTTGCAGTAAGTATATTTAAAGTTTCCTATATCTTAATTTTTAAAAATAATTAAAAATTTCTTACATAATTAATCTAATATGATGCTATTTTTGGCATCAATTAATTGTATAAATTGTTACCACAAACTCATAAAACTAATTTGGAAAAATGTATTTTAATTCGCAACAGTAATTAATAATTTTTAAGAGAACGAATATTTAAATGGAATAATTGTTAGTATGTAATACACATTCACTTATAAAATTAAACTTCATATTTATTATCTTAACTGTTAGAGATATATATTTTTAAAAAGTAAAATTTAAATTAATTTCAATTAAACCATGCAATTTATAAAACGATCATAGAATTTTTTCAAGGCAATTATGAAACCAATAATTACACTAATTAACTTTACATCAGTTTTTATAATAATTCTGAAATTAAATCAAGACAATTACAAAATAAATGTCTACATTAATTTAAAAAGATGTTAATAATTTTCAACAGTTTCTGTTGAAAATATTTATTTTGCTCTTCTACAGTCTTAAATCATATTAAACAATTTCCTTAACAAGCATTTAAAAATAATATATTGTTCAATTTCGGTCTAAATTAGACAGAAACAATGTCTTCACTAGTGAATAAGTCATAAAATATTGACGTTTTGGTTCACTTTTCAAATTGTTCAATATTATCTTTAACTGAATATATTATTGAAAAAATTCTCTTTCTCCCGTTCAAAAAGCGATGTTGAGGATTATTAGGGAATTTTAGGAAGAAAAGGGGAAATAAATCTTCAGAAATAGAGGGTGGGTTCGATTTTCTCTATACAATTTGTTTGCTTTTGTACATTCATCCTGTGAGTAATTATATTTATTGAATCGGATTTCTATACTGACATTCGAGAGGAAATTTTTAAAGAAGAAAATCCATAGTAACTCTCTCTCTTTACTCACACACACACACATATATATATATATGTATGTGTGTATATATATATATATATATATATATATATATATATATATATATATATATATATATATATATATATATATATATATATATGTATATATATATATATATATGTATATATATACTCCAATTTAATACATCATGCAATTAATAATGAAACTTGATCATTTAGTAGTTTCATTATATGTATTACCATCATTCAAGAATATAATAAAAATTCAAGTATAATTTATTGTGAGTTCAGCTGATAGAGGCTTTCTTATTTAAAGAAAGGAGAGAAACTGTATACCTCTATTTCTATATATATATATATATATATATATATATATATATATATATATATATATATATATATATATATATATATATATATATATATATATATAACTTAAGAAAAATTAAAATACTTCTTAAAGTATATATAATAAATGTCAATTACATTTTTGATGGAACTAAATGGTAAAAATTTTAAATAATAACCAAAATTTCAATTATGTTTAAAAAATGCCTCGAAATTTCTAATGATTTCTATTTATGCGAGAAACAGTTTATTCCTCGACAATAATTTACGAAACAAAAAAATATATATATATATATATATAAAAGGATTTTTAAAATTTATAAAGTAAATAGGCAAATGTTTTTTTTTTCGGTTATGCTTCGTTTTAAGTAAATAAAATTATTTTAATGTAAAAGCACGTCTGTGCTTACATAGCTTCTGCTATTTTTATATGTAAGCAACTATTTATTATGCTTGACAATTATACTATAACTTTCTTTAAAAATCTTTAATCTTAAATATTTTCATTAGAGGTAATAACATATTTTTCAGGATGATCATTTTAAGTTTATCCATTGTCCAGAGTTTGGAATATACTGTCTTTAAAGATATTTAGGCATACAGATTAGGTACAAGATGTTGGGCTTAAAAATATTTCCTCGCCAGTAAGGGGTTATTATCAAGGAATTTATTGTTTCAGAAGATTTGATTTTAATTTTGAAATATTGAAATAAGTAAATAAAAGCTCGAAGAATTTTTTTTTAGAATAGATTATTTCATAAAACTGATAGTTCAAAATGTACAAAAGTACTTTTTTTTTGATAAAGGAAATATATAATTAGTGTACATCTTATTGTAGTGATAATAAATATTGATATAATACAATTAATCACTGTTAAGATAACAATTATTTTCATGTAAATATTGATTCCTTACCTCTAAAGCAAAACAAAGCATCTCACCAGTTGATGAGAGTAATTAAACTATGATTACTTTTTAATATTTTATTCTGAACATGTGAATCACTTAAAACATTATAGACTCTTTTGAGACATTAACACATTAATTAATTAGCATTAAATTTGTGAAATATATATATATATATATATATATATATATATATATATATATATATATATATATATATATATATATATATATATATATATATATATATATATATATATATATATATATATATATATATATATATATATATATACATATATATATACATATATATATATATATATACATATATATATATATACATACACATATATATACATATATATATCTATACATACAAATATATATACATATATATATATACATACATATATATATATATATATATATATATACACATATATATATATATATATATATATATATATATGTGTGTGTGTGTGTGTGTGTTTCTCTTCAGAACATTAATTACTTAAATTTATTTAAAATTACTCACGAATATTTAGAATAATGTTACTTGTTTGAAATGTATGTTTTTATATGCAAATTAATGTTTTAAATTCAAATAGAAATAATTTTGAATTTGAAAATTTAAATTTTTTAGCGAAAGAAAGATAAAAAACGTATTTTCAAACATTCCGAAACCTAAATTCTAAACTATTTTAATTATATTTTAAGAGGAAATATATTTTAAAATGTCAGAAATATATCACTCTTTTAAGGAAAATTCCTTTTTATCTCAATTAACTAAAGTAGTAAAAATTTACACTTTGATTAATTATATGTTTTAATGATTCATTTTAATTTGTTAATTTTTATTAGGATGATGTTTAAGTTTATTGAAGAATATTTTGTAGTAGCACAAGGACATAAAATTATGGAAAAAACTCGAAGTATAATATTAAATTTTCTGACATTGATGGGTTACAATGTAGAAAAATTAATTTATACATTGTAATTATTATTTATTACAGTTCAAATATAGACTAGAAAAAAATATGAGCCTTAGTATCATATAATTAAAAAGCAAAAATTAAGTCCATAACAACTGTTAAGATAATTGATCAAATTTCAGCTTAAACTAGTAAAAATGTCTGCATAAAGTTAACTTCATCATGTGTTCTAGATGTAAAATGCCTGCTAAAACTTAACTAAAAATATATTTCTAATCAAGTAAACGAAATAAAAAAACAATATATGCCTTAAAAAAACATTTTACTTTTTTGGTAATAAATGTTAAAATTTTATACGCCTAAATTAATTACTAACATCCATTTAGATAATTAGATATTGTCTTAAGAACCAAAGTAATTTAATAAAGAAGTTATTATTATTATTTTTTTTTGCCCCATAATGAAAACAGAAAATTTATAAATTTTCCTGCAAATTGGATCTGAAAATTAGAAAACAGGAAAGTAAAGAAAAAAAGCTAATCTTATAAAGTTATGAGAGTTTTGTGTTAGGTAAAATAATATCTTATTAAATATGCCATAAGATTAATATTTTATTTAATTTTAAAATAAAAGCATTAAAGTCCAAGTGTCTATTGGCACACCAAAAGAAACCCTACCAAACATTGTAATAACTTCAAATAAACTTCTTGAAATTTAATTATAATTAATATTATTGGTACTCTATTAGTGTAAGAAAGTAGTTTGACACCATGTTGTCGATAGCCTAACTGATTAAAGCTATTTTAAGGTATTTTAATAATAACCACTTAAATTGGTTTCTAAAGGACTTTTCACAGATAGTAGGCTTTATTAACTCGCCACAAGGAAAGAAATCCGATAAATTATCTCCATGTTGTTACTTATGACACTTGGACAAGCCAAGCTCGCCATGCCTTGGCAATGTGAATTTAAGTCAATAGGGAGCGTCTTCCGTTTAAATCAGAGTACCACGAAGATGAAAGTACGTTTTTGCTCTTTTTTTAAATCCTTCGATAGATGGCACAATCAAAGGATCCACTCCCTCAATTTTGACATTGATCTGAAGAGTGAGGAAATTTTCTCCAGACCATTGCACCCATGGTAACTGCTGAACGACCGAGAACAGGACTCTCGATTCCAGAGATTTAACGAGCACGTATATCGCATGTACTCGGTGGGTCTTTGGCTGCACTACAAATAGAAACCCGCCCTTCCGGATGGAAGGCCGATACCCAAACCACTGCGCTCTCTGCCAGGCCCATTATTTCCCTTCCTATACAGACATAGGCCGAAGAATACGTGGTTAAAGGATACAATATAATTATCGTGGTTGAAGCCTACGAATTCTTACAACCCTAATTATTGCAGGTGTTTTTTAGTCTTAAATTTCACCAGAAAGATTTAGCAAAAATTTGGCCCCTTGTTAAAGTAAATCATGAAAAAGAATATTCAATACGTAATAAATGTTATATTCAATACTTAAGTATTATAGTTAAATAATTCAAATCTCACATTTATATTCAAATATTAATTCGTTCTGAGTCTGATTAAAAAGTGAATTTTAATCTTAAATTGCTTGTAGGAATTTACATGAGTAAAAAGAAATAATTATTTCTATTTTAAATATTTCTCTGCTATATAAATTTTGATACCGGGCTACACTCGCTTATTTTTTAAGAATACATTTTTATAGAAATATGTGTTTTATGTGCTATTATATATAAATTTATTATGAGTAAAGTTAGAAACTTATTAACCAGAAATAAACTAATTCGTAAAAAATTATAAAATATGTTGAACAGTTCATATTCATATAAAAAAAAACAATTAATATCTTAAGTATGAAAATACAGAAAATACAGATTTATATAATTTATGGTTTTATTTAATAATGAAATAATGCCTTTTTGACATAATGTTCACTTTGTATTCAAAAATATTTTTAAATGTTATTGGAAAAAAATTAAAAGCGTTAATGTTAAAATGAATGTTTTTCTACCTCTGTATATTAAATGAGAATATTGAGTTAAGGTAGAAAAGAGACAACATATTAAACTATTATAAAAAGTAATATTTCTCCTTGAGACTGGAATAATCTATAGCTGCAGAAAAATTATATGGAAAAATTTCAATTAATGCTTAATTATTCGGAAAAGCCTAAATTATATCATCAAGTACATGTAATTATAATGTTTATGATATATTTTTATTCAACTATAAATAATGAATGAAATTCTTTTCCAGATCAACTGACGCGAAATAAAATTATTCATAAAAATATTTTGAATAAAATTCTGTAATTAATTCATACTTGAAATCTACCTATTAATAATAAATAGTAATATATTTTGCGGTCAAATTTGATTATTACGTTGTAAAATAAAAATGTTTTTTTACTGGAATTGCATATATGACCACTTTGAAACTGTCCGAAATTAAAATAATAATTTACAATTTAGATTAAATTTATGAAAACAACATTTCAAATTTTACTGCAAATATTAACGCTTTGAGACATTTTTATAAATCTTTGGATTTTTTTTTCAAAATTATTTATTATTATTTTATAACAAGAAATTTTAAAAACCAATAAAAAATCTGCTATTAAAATATTTAAACTTACATTTTATTTTGTATAATAAATATTACAGCTAATAATTCAAAATTTTATGTATTTTAAAGGAATAAGAAATAACTTTTCAATAATTTTTATAAATTTCAGTAATTTTACTGTAAGACAAGCATTAATAATTAATAAAAACTTTTATATTTTACTAATAAAAGTATGTCCTTCTTATTGGAAATTAATTACTCTCCATTTACGAAATAGAATTTTTTTTATCCTATTTGCTTGGATAAAAAAATTATATTTTGTAAATGGAAAACTATAACATTCTTAGTGTTATGTTATAGTTTATAACATAACACTAAAAATGCGGAGGGGGGAAATCATAAATTAACGGGAATAAAAGAAAAAACTGATTCAAAGAAAAAATATTAGATAAGTAAAATTTAAAAGTACATTGAAAATTTTTAACTATTTTGATGCTGATTAAATCACCTAATTTTTGAATCAATGAACCTGAAAATAAATTTTGTAATACAAAGCTGCCTTTTATTCTTTAAAATGTAAATTAATATGATGATTAAGCCTTACTTTAAAAATATTATTACATTTTTATTTCTCTGTAAATAAAATCTAAGTGCTTAGTATTTTTTTTTTAAATCTACGAGTTTAATTTTAATTTTCTTTCCTCAATAAACCATCATTATTCAATGAATTTTCATTTCTAGAAATAAATTATTTTCTCAACAGTTACATTCTTATTTTGGCGAGTATCAGCCAAATCTTGCAATACGCTTAGTAATGTCACGCAGAGAAAAGGAGAGAGAGAGAGAAATAAGTACTCTTCAACTCCAATAATTATACCGCACATTTTGTCCAAGTACTTCTCGCCCACGACACCATTACATCCATCGCTTTCTGTTCAAGATGTAACTGGAATCAAACGGGGGAAATTATTGATCTGAAAAGCATACGTAACAAATAAACCACGTTGGGATTATATGAAAGGGATTAAACTGTCGAATCATAAAAACTGATTAACAATGCATGATTGTTGAAATTTTCTGGAATGAAATGTTGATCTTAGACTATCAGTTCTAATGGTAGTATATAAAACTTGTTTAGACTTTCCTGCTCTCAAGCAGGGTAAAATGAAATTTTGAATCCACCAAATGCGCAGGATATCTAACTCAGAATTATAGAAAATCATTTAAATAATCAATTAAGGAACTAGTTGGATATATCCCCCCCATTGGCAACTTTTGTGACTTTTTTCATCACCCAGCAATTCTGCCATTGTTCCCACTTAAAAAAGCCATAAATATAAAACAAAAAGTGCGTAAAACACGAGGAAAACAAAACATGGCAACAAAAAAACTCAAAAAATCAATAAAATTCAAACTGGCAACACCAAAGTGAAAACCAGAAACACTATAATCAAATGAAAGGACTGGAGATTTGGCAAGAAATCTCTTGTGGGATATATCCTACTTATACCTCGATTAAAGCAAAATTTTGGAAGTAAACTGGTCGTAGAATAGCCTAATCATATCTTTTAAGTTATATTTTTTAAAACTTTCAAGAGACTTGTGTTATTCATAAAGAAGTAAAAATAAAACTCTTGAGAGCAGTGTAATAAAAGGCGACAAAAATGTTAATAGTATTTATTTTATTTTATTATTGTTCGTTTCTTCTAAATCAGCACTAGGATTGGTCGAAAAGCAAAGGAAGTGAATTAAATCTTAATATTTAAACACATTAGGCATATTCAACAAATATGATTACATACGAAAAATAATAGTCACCAACTTTTCAAACAAGAATAAGATTATTACAACAGATTATTTAAATGATTTCAGAGTCATTGATGTTTGCAATTAAGCTCAACTAAGCTGAATTGAGTCTTTGACAATGGTCCTGTTAGAGACTCTAAGATCCATGCTTCATTTCAATTTTTTACGTGGTGGCATGCACTGTTATATCTTTTACTGTATTGGTCACTACTATTCGTTTTAATTATCAACTCTCCAAATATCAGGAATGTACACCATGGCGTACTAGTAGAAACACACTCTTTAGATAAAAAGTCATGGATTCCTTCTCAAAACACCAAAAAGGTAAATTCACTTACTTCACACTTAAAAAACGGCTTAAATTAGGGAGTTATATAAATTTTCGAAGAGAAGATAGTTATGTTCCCATGTGAATTCTGAAATAATTTTCTGTCGAAAATTTAATACGAATATCAATTTATTACTTTTCTTCATATTTTCTGTACTTTCTTCGGTTTTATAATATACATAGAAACTTATTTTAAATCAAATTTGCTTTTCTATGTACTGTTACTAAAATTCCATACCCATTATCTGCTTCATTTCCTTATTATCATTTGCTAATATAACATTTTTCCAAATTATTGTATAAAGTACAATAAACTTACTTATAACTATAAAAACAGACTGGTCAGTACATATGCCATAACATTAATGCAGTTTAATATCAGGTAATTATGAATATATATATATATATATATATATATATATATTCATAATTACCTGATATTAAACTATAAAATGATATATATAAAATGATGGATGTATATATATATATATATCATGTTTCCCTGTACTTAACCCTGAAGTTTACCACTTAGGTGGAAACAGCCGAACTTCCAACCGGCTGCTTCCAATTAACTCCTTAGTACTAAGGACCCAGCCAAAGAATCTTGTTACCACCAGAAGTATCATTTCAATTGGAGGACATTGTGACCCTAATTCATCTAACGGGCCCCAGTAATGCTTAATGAACAAGAAACATCTTTGGTTAAACCGGTATATAAATCACTATCGTCAGAATAGGAGGATGTTACTTAAACCAGTACGCATGACTACCCAACTTTGCAAGTGCTTAAATTCAAATGCAATGTAAAATATTTTAATAATCTAAATACAATTCAAACGAATCGCTTTTAAAAATGCTTTTGTTAGTTAATTTATCCCCGCTCTTATTTATTACCTATTTATTTGTTAACTATTTTTTCTCCCTAATATTGAAGATCTAGGCATACAGTATCCAATTCATTTAGATTTTGCTGTGTGTATCAAAAAGCTCTTGGGACTCTAAAGGAAAATAAATTTTGTTTCTCTTTATATAATTTCCATTCCATTAATTTTCTTATATATATATATATATATATATATGATACAAAACCATCATTCATGTATTCCCACGCTTTTTGCACAGTATAAACATTAATATTTTATCAGGTGAAAACAGCCCCCAGACTCATGAATTCCTAATCATGCTTCCTTCCTCCTTCGAAAAAGTTTTCTCATGTGAAGTGGTACATGCTCTAGAATAAAAATAGTCCTCAAAATCCTTTATCAAAATATATATCAATATTAATATCCTATCTGGTGAAAGGACAACAGAATATAATATGATTTATTAGAAGCTTATGCGGTTGTATCTTCTATATAATGAAATAGCATTACCTAGATATTTATCTAGAGATATATAATTATTGATAATTTATTAAAGTTTCCCAGTAAATATTTTCCGTATTTGAGTTATACCTAATACAGTATATTAATTGTATTTGATTTTTATTCGGTTAGTAATGTTTATTTTATTCATATTTTAGAGGATATTTCTTTATAATTTAATTTTTCCTTTATATGAATTTTATACATTTTTACTTTTTTTTAAAAGTAATATTCTAAGAGAATGCTTTTACGTTCAATCCCAAAAGGGAATGTAAATGTCAAAAAGTTAGAAGAAATTTTAAATTAGAAAACTTTTCAACTTTACATATTCTTATTCCCATGTTCCAATTTTAAAGTTGAGTTTATAGAAGAGCTTAAAGTTAATGCATTTAAAATTAACAAAAGCTAACAATCATAATTCAATAACAAAGTTAACTTATAAATTTATTTTTAATTACCTAAATATATATATATGTATATATATAAAGAGCTCTGTCATGTTTTTCATACAAATTTTTCGCCTTGAAAGGCTACAAAATATATTTTCTTAGGTAACTTTTCGTAATAATTAAGCATTGAATTAAATAACGTATTAGATTAGCTTATAAAACTATAAAATATTGATGTATGTCTTAAAATATTACTGTATTTAATAAAATTTTAAATTTTCGCCTAAACAATAATTAATATTAAAATACTGTTATTATAATTTATGACAGAAATGCTTTAACTTCATGTAATTATAATAAGTTAAATTTAAAGCATAATAAATATAGTCAAATAGTTAATTTTAATAAATGACTTAATTTTCATAAGTAAATAAATTAATTTTAAGTATTAACGAGGAATATAATGAGAGAAAATAATCTGAAGAAACAACGAATAGTTTCTTAGGAGAATCTTATCAAACTTTACAAATTTATTAAATTTCTGGATTAAACATGCGTTGTTATAATATATAGAACAAAAGTTAAAAATTTACAATCGGACGCCTCTTGATTCTTTGGCGATATATATATATATTTTTTTTTTGACGCTAAGATGTGTGATGTGTGTGTTTAAAAAAAAAAAAAAAAAGAAAAGAAAAGAAAAAAAAGAAAAACGCTAAGGGCCGCTGCACAAAAGCTATAAGAAAATTAATTTATACCAGGGTTACCAGAAGTTTAAATTTATCGCCAAGCCAATGAGTACCTGATTCTGCACCGAACCTGGACATAAGTATGAATATCGTCAACACAATCACAAGAGGATCCAATTATTTCTAAGTTGATAACCTAAAAAAATTTACAAATAGTAAGAAACTGGAAAATATTTTAAGAGCCTTATCTTAATTATTCATAAAAATCTATCTGTCCATGTTATCATTACATTTTTTTTTTCACTTTTTTCCCCAATTCCTACTATTAGTTTAGATTCCATATTTATCCCATATATCTTGTTCAAATTTTCAACTATTTATAAATTGCTTTTAATTCATCCACTAAAGTTCAAATACATTTTTTTAAAACTTGTAGTGTTTTTTTAAACATTTTTTAAACGTTTGATTCAAATATTAATAAAGCTTTTTCAAATATTATTTCATTAATTAAATTTAATTAATCAATTTTAGTTTTATGTGGAAGAAAAAAAATAATTTTTTTTTTGTTCACCTATATAGGAATTGAATTTAAAAATTTTTTTTTTTACTTGTTACATCCCTTAAATTAAAAGTATTTAATTTGTACCCAGGTTTCTGCATTCATAAAATTACCAAAAAGTTATAATGAAGAAGCATTTTTCATATATTTTTTTTAATATCTTCCACGTGATATTCCCATTATTGTAACAGAAAAGATCCTTTTTATTCTTTCAAATTTTGCGAATTCATTTATTTTCTTCTAGAAAATGTTTCTAGATGCATTTAAGGTCACTATTTATTTTTTAGTCCGTAATCCAAGTTCTCTTACATTTCAATTTAATTTTAATTCAATAAGCTTCAATAGATGGCGTTGGCATCGAAATTCATTCCCTCAAATCTGCATTATTACCATATATAATAAAAAAATTCGGTTAATTTATACACTATTTCTTTCATTCAGTATTCAATAAAAAGTAGATATTCAAAGTCGTTGGTAAATAATCCAAGTTCTCTTACATTTCAGTTTAATTTTAATTCAATATGCTGCAATAGGTGGCGTTGACATCGAAATTTACTCTACTCAAATCCACATTACTACCGTATAAAATAAAAAATTTGTTTAATTTATACACTTTTTCTTTCATTTAGTATTCAATAAAAAGTAGATTATTCAAAGTCATTGGTAAATAAAAGAAATTCATATATTAAGAACTTTTATTTGAGCGAAACCTAACGGCAATCCAATTTGGCGAAATTAAAAAAAAAAAAAAAAAAAAAAAAAAAATGAGAGTGAATTCGTTCATAAAAACCTACATTAAAACTCCATTTAGTGAAGCATAAATAAAAGCAATTCTTCGGTGATAATTCCTAGTTCGATGACCACCGATTGAGCAGTAAAGTTATAGTTAAGATGGAATGAAACGAATAAATTTCAATCAAAGCAACGAACCATGCGAATGATTTGCAGAGAAAAATGCTGAGAAAAGCTTGAGGGATTTCGTGGGAAGGAAATCTTCGGGAGCTAACGGCCACTAATGAAATGTCTTCTTGGATCGATGTACGCCCCCGCAAAAAAGTCCACTCCCACGCTTTGACCTCTCGCAGGTATCCTAGCAACGGAACAGGAGAGCCCCTTCTGCAGTCCCAGGGAAAGCAGTTCATGGAATCGATTTGAGAACCGAATAAAACAATAAAAATTGAGTTCGTAAATAACTTGAAGATATATGTAGTGATAAAAATAGGAATAGCAAAACTTCTAAGAAATCTAAGCGATTTCTCAGATTTGTATATCTTTTTACTATATGTCACGTAGCTCAGAAGATTCACAAAATAAAAAAGGAAACCTTAATGAATAAAGGAATACACAAATATATATAAGAGTAAAAATTATCAAGTATTAGTTTTATTGCCACTATAATTTCCTCACTTATCTAAACCGGAAGGGATATTACTACTTAATTTTATGTAAAATGTGCATATAATTTTTTTTAAAAAAATTATATCTGTAAAAATTATTAGAAGCTTTAAAAAACATTGTTAAAACTACTTTCTCATAATTAATTAAATAAAAATTAACATAAACTAACAAAACTAAACCATTAATTTAGATCTAAATAGATAATATTCATATTTCATATAATATGCAGAATTTTCCCCGTAAAAAATTGTTCTCAAACAGAATTTTAAACAATAAAACTTTTTTTCACTTGGAGAGAATTGTGGACCCGTTAAAAATAATGTAGGCTCTTCTTTAAACAGTAGGTAAAATGACAAAATTAGCTCTACCCTGTGAAAACTGGCCTGAAGCAAGCAATTCGAAGAATTTGTATTTTTAAGTAGATAAATATTTATTTAAATTTTCCTATTTTATTTATTTATTTTGTGCTTTGTACTGATTGTTTATATTCAAATTTCCTATGGAAGATATGATAATGTATGAAGCTAGAGTTAAATTTAAAAAGTAACTAAAATTTCGACTTACTTTAGTTTAAAAGAAACAGATTTTTTTTTTATGTTGAAAAAGTATATCGAAATTTTGTACTAAAATTTTCTAACTCTAAGCATTTCTAAATATTCAATGGTTTTTGTAAAATAAAAATATATACAAATCAATAAAAGAAAAACTTCTGAAAATATTTTTAAAAATTTCTAATAAATTATGAATTTTTTACTAATAATTTAGAAATTTTTCTAATAATAATTAATAAAATAATTTTTCTAATAATTTAGAAATTTTTCATTAGTCAATAATTTTTCCTTTTTTTACTTAATTATAAGATTAAGTAAGTAATGAGTTTCATTCATTTTTTATGATCTTTCCCAAGCAAACTTTGAAACTCCTTTATTATATGGGACTGATTTTCAGTTGTGTTGTTGTTACTAATGACACTTAAACAAGTCAAGCTTGCTATGCCTTGGCTATACGAATTTAAGTCAGTGTGGTACCTCTTTCGTTTAATCACAGCACCACGAAGGTGAAAGTGAGACATTGCTTTACAAATTCTCCGATAGATGGCACCACCAGAAGATCCATTTTTTCAATTTTGACATTGATCAGAAGGGGGAGATAATATTCGCCAGACCTTTGCACTCGTGATAACTGCTCAACGATCGACCACAGGATTTTAGATTCCACAGATTTAACGAGCAGTAGATCTTTCGCGGGAATTGAACCCCGGATACCTCCTTACGGAAGGCCAATGTTCTAACCACTAGGCTACCACCACCCCTCATTTTTAATAATTGCAAGAAACATTATTTGTGTTGTTGTTATATAGTATCTTCGTTTAACACTCTAAATTGATGACCAAAATCTTCAACTATGTTTGTAAAGCGTATGTGTTAAAAACTATAACCAGTTTTTTTTTTTTTTTTTTTTTTTTTTTTTTTTTTTTTTTAAATTTGGAAATTGATTTTCTTAAGATCTCAGTAGAAATGATTGCTTAAAATTAAGTTCTATGTCAATAGAATAATCATTCCACCGCTTATTTGCGTATCAACTCAAGGTTTCTGATGCTGAGCCTATCAAAACGGTGACGTTCTCAAAGATCAAAGAAACAAGAAGAAGGGAACGACCACCCACAAGATGTTTAGATGATGTTGAAAAGGAACTCAAGATTTTAGGAGTCAACCAATGGCGGGCTGTCACCCCAGGCAGGGTCAGATGGAGGAAGATCTGCGAGCTCGTTTTGGCATGCAAAAGGCTTTTGTGCTTATGAAGAAGAAAAACTCAAGGTTCAAAACGTCAGATAAATAACAGTAAGCATTAGAAATATCCGGTGATAGTTACCTACTGTTCGTCACTTTGAGCACTACTAGTCACACTGAACAAAATTACGGGTATCATGTGAAATTTTCAGCATGCCTTTGTAGCGATAAGATTTATATGACATTAGAATTGCAGTTCATACGCACATTATGGAAAACTTCAGTACCACCTGCAAGTCTCAAACAAAGGATAAAGAGATTATTTATTAGAAGTAAAGCAAATTTTGTTTTGCGTAAGCATTTCAGCAAGTTTCTGGTTTGATCACGGAAGAATATTTGCCTATAGCGATTGGGGGTTATTTCTAACAATATAAGTGATCTTATTACATTAAACCAAGCCATTGTGATATGGCTCTGTAATGCTGGATGGAAGAGGAAATCATGAACTGATCGTATTCACCTGTTGCACCATTGCACGTGGAGACAGGAATATTGTGTGTATAGCATAGATGGATTGTTCACTTGCTACACGAACCATGGCATAAAAGATTCAGTCTTTTGTGAATCCTTCGGTACCCGCTCTTACCATTCGACGTTGTCTGCAGCTGAATAAAATGCTTGAAATACTTTTAGTCACTTTAATAATCCTTGGCTCGAAGCCACGCCTGTTTGCGCTGTTAATGGTATGATGAACGATGGACGTCGTCCATGGAATGTAAAAACAATGTCTTTACTGAGGAATCTTGCTTTTTTCTTCATTTCGCATATTCAAGTCTAGAAGTACTGAGATTTGAGACTGCTGAACTGTTTTCGACATACTAGCCTTACACTCATTATTATGGTTTGGTGTGGTATTGAATTTCACTCCCACATATCTCTAGTACGTATTACCTGTATACTGGACTGCCCGCGTTACATTTCTGAGGTAATTGGGTTCATGGTCCTTCCATACATATATCGCATGCCATCAGCCATATGCCAACATGATAATGCGCTACCTCACGCAATGTTCAAGAGTTCTTTTTTACCCATTAGATTGAATTGATTCCTTGCCCTACTTATTCTAGTGATCTATTGTCAAACGAAAACGTGAGACCCATTCTAGAACAACAAATGGTCCGAGATACATCACCCGCTGCTACACCAAATCAATTTTAACAATATATGGAAATCGAATGGACTACTATACTCCAATTAAACATCTAAAGCTCCTCTCTATTTTATGCTGTAGCATATGGTAATTGTTACATTCAACAATGGCGACTACACTAACTATTGATTTTTCATCATCCACACTTCCCAAGAGACTGTATTTTAAATCAATTGATCTTTGTACAACTGTTGTCTGTCATTAAAGTTTGCCATAATATTTAAATTTTACTTAATTCTGTATTTGAAAAGTCGCAGTGTATTTATTACCTAAAATTAATTCATCGAAACAGAATATTATGTTATCAGAAACAATTAATTACATTAGTTTTTATATACGTGTGCTAGAGAGAGAGTGCTGATTAAAATAAAAAAAAAAAACATACTAAGGATTTTATAAATATTCATTCCAAAAATACAGGAGAACTTTAAGTAGTTATTCAAAATAGCATAAAACTAAGTTTTTAATTATTAAAATTATAAACTTTAGCATAAGAGTTAAGACAAAAGTTTTAATAGTGATGTTTACATTACATATATAATAAGGCAAGTCTATACACAAAATGTAATAAGCATCATAAAAATTAGATGTTGCACCATATATAAATCACACTCAAGAAATAAAGAACCTTTCTTATTTGTTGTAACAATACTTATTAGTTTTATCCAAAATACTAACTCTTGTGAATACTCCGCATTGAATAAGTGGATTTTTCCTTCTCCCAGGAAGTTTTCTGTCATTGCAGGAAAAATTTCGAACCTCACTGTACTTCATCATCTAATTGGAAACATTTCTGTAAAAGTTTTATGAAACATCAAAATGCATGAAAATTGCATTACATACATAATTACTGTAATGAGGTGGATTTATTATTTCTCTACGAATTTTCAACAACTAATTCTTGGTGATATTTGCTATAGGAGGACAGGCGTTATTGTGTATGAGAATAACTTCACGATATAGTTTATTAAATTTTTTTTATTTTATTGTCTTTTGTAAACTGGTCAGCTTATTTTGATATCGAGCTATGTCATTTTTAGCTGGAGCTCAATGAGTAGTAGTTCTGGTTGATCGACAAAAAGTATTACAATTTTATTATACCTTTTCTACGTTTTCAATAACGATGGATTTGGTTTATCTCCAGTTATCGTCACAAACTATGGCATATACGCTCTTTTACATCAATAAGACATAAGGAGAGGTTCCTTCAATAGTTAAGCATATACTTTTTCAGCAATACTACAAAAGTTACTACAATACTACACGTGAGTATCAAAGGTTAAACTATAAAAAATCACATGCCATGATTTTGTAATGTTTGCATATATGCGTGGGGACATCTGTTAGCAATCGTCTCATTTGATATGCCTACACCTGGTATACCACAGAAATACAGATAACCAAGTATTATCTTATCATAGGTAAAAGGAATCTATGATGTAGAAAATTGACTCATAAAGTAGATCATATTTGACAAACAGAAAACCAGTTTTAAATGGACTATCTATTTCCTCCTATTATAAATGAGTTTTATAATATATTTAAACAGAATTTAAATATCTTGATCAAATAAATCTTGAAGCATGTAGTAATCTGGCATACTTTTCAAAAGCTCTTAAGTGACCGAATTTTAAATCTTTTCTCAAGATATTCATGTTATAACGTGCCTCTTTTCGATATTTTAATCGTAAAAGAGGTTTTTTACAGCTTTTGAAATCCAAAGAAGTTTGTGATCTAACAATTTCCTTTTTCAATAAGATAAAACCTTGATTTTTTTTAAAACAAATGTACATATTATTTTATTTAATATGATTAGCTGAAATATTATCTTTATAGAATACTGGTCATTAAAATTAAGATAAAAGCAAATGACAAACGATGTTTATTGTATGTAAATATTATGGTATGATGATAAAATGATTCAATTAACAAGCTGCTTAAAAGTTTATTGGAAAGCGAAATTACTTGGAATATTTGCCATCCCTGGCAGATGAAATGACTATTACATGATTAGGCATGAAGTTGAACTGACATGGGTGACTGGAAAGGACAACTCAACCCTTGATACTTAGAGTTTGTGCCTTACTTCATCAATAATAGCTATAGATAGGTGGCTGGCCAGTCTCTTAGCAAACCATAATCAAGTGTTTTTAATGTGATATGCCTGGAGAATGTGCAGACCATGACAGCAACCGAATATCCTCTGTATCAAGAAAGGTCAGAACGTGACATGTAATATGTACTGATGTGTTAAGTTTTAGGATGACGTTTCCCAAGCTTCGAAGATAGAGCAGAACCACAGTACTTAAGAAATAAAGATGTACAGGGTGCCATTCAGATTATTACAATCCGAACCAGAAATGTATATGTAGATATGAGTGTGTCCATATCATCGCTACCAGATGAAGGTTTCTTATGACAATATCGAATTCAATTCTTTCTCAGTGAAACCTCTAGACTCGTATCAGAAATGCTGTAAGAGGATTCGCCTAGAAAAACAGCATCGTGCCACTCCTGTATTTATCTTTGTCGTCGGACACATTAGAGTCATTGCCTGCTTCTATGCTGTATTATCAAAAGAAATCGTAGTAATAGTTAACGTGCTGGCAATCAATGCCTCAGCAAATATCGTCACACTGTGCAACAACATTTAGAGTAACACGTACTGCAAACAATCTCATTTTTTGACTAATACTCCATGATATAGTCCACGACATTGCGAGGCCGACCTCATAACGAGCCTATGATTCCGAGTGTTAGTCACAAGAGAGTATTAAGATGCTCTTCAAAATTCAATCAGATTAGTTTAATAAGATTCAGCACTGAAAGGGACGAACGTGATGACATTTTTTACAGTGGGGCATCAAGTGGATATGCCATATTTGCACCCGAAACTAACAAGCACGGAGTGAGAAAGGAACATCTATAACCGAATCAGGATCTGAACCTGCGACCTATTGCTTTGAAGTTAGGGATGCTAACCACTCCGCCATTCGCAGGCTGAAAATATTGTGATCGTGTATGCCATTCAGTATAATCTTCTGTAACCCATCGATTTTGCATGGGACTAGTTGGATTTCGACCAGTCAGATAAATGATATCAAGAAATAATAATTCTCCCTTTTGATAGATGAGGATCCATCCTTTATCAAATTCCATTGTTTACCCGTTAAGTATTTTTTCTTCTCAGTTGAAGCATTGCGCGATGTTCTGGGTAAACTCCGACTTTACGAAGTAGTTTTAAACGAGAAATGCACTACAAAAATGTTCCTTTTGTGCAGTGATTTAATTATCGCTTATCTCTTTTGCATCATCTAAAGGTGCAGGCACACTAGCGGAAGGAGTTTGTACGTCACAAATTAACATGGACACGACCCCAACCCACGAAGCTCCAGCAACCCAATAATGGTGAATTTGATCCACCTCTCAATCATTGCCTGTGGTAAATGTTGCTTCATTCTGCTGATTTTAATGGGAAACTGTTTGAAGCTACTAAGCAACATGAGCTCGAAACATGTACACAAGTGTTACTGGTTCGAACGCGAGATCGAACATAAAGGAACTTCACAGAAAAGAATCTTCCTCGCTTTTTCTCGAGATTCTAAATTTATATTAAGCACGTAAGACGATATATTCAGCACAGATGGTAGTCGTGGCTTACTGCAACTAATTGCTACTTTTAATTCATGTCACCATGTAAAGTAATTGGAACTCATGCCTAAACCAATGAGCATCTTACACGTTCTTTTCTTCTCATTTCTGTACGCATTGTTTTGTATAAAATTGCTGCTGATCTACAATTTTTTAATTGACTTTTTTCAATATTTTGGCTTATTTTTTTCGAAATAGGACTCTTATTTCAGGGGTTGAAATTACATATACCTAGTATTCTATACAAAATTTTATCTTATGCAATACCAGTATCCTATACAAATATTCCTACAGAAGCAACGTTGTGAAGTCTTTGTGATTTTGCAGCAGGAACTAATCAGAAGACCTTTAATACTTGGTCTGCCAACTCCAGACGTATCATTTCACTTGGATGACATTGCGTCCCCATGTTTAAAAGTGCCCCCACAACCCTTGGCGGATCTTCAGTTAATCTGGAATTTAAACTCAATACCTTCCAATTATAAGAACGACGCCCCTACCAACCAGACCACCGCGGCCCCTATGTATATGTGTTAATTTATAAGGAAAAAAAATTTAGTTTAAGATAAAAAGATATTACCTCATATCTACTTTTCACATTTCTCTTTTTAAAAGATATGTAAAAACTAGATATGTGTGGTGTTAAACTTTTCATCTAATATAGAACTATTAAAAAGAAACTGAGAAAACAATATAAGATTCTAATTTAAAATTTTCTAAAATTATTTAATTAAAAAAACTCTGCATAATCAAAGCCAACATTGGCACTGTGTAATTTCGAATGTGGATAACCTATATTTATTTTACTTCCATATATCACATAAAGATAGTTAATATATATATATATATATATATATATATATATATATATATATATAATGTTTTATCCGTTATTATTTACTATCTTTATATAATGTACTAAAAGTGTTCGAATAGGGATTAAAGAAACAATTAGCTCACATATCTAGTTGTAAATGCTATCGACTTACCAAATTATTTCATAATATGCATAGCTGTAATTGTAATCGTGTGTGCGTGACATAAAGTTTATGACACTTTAATTGGTTAATTAATTAATTAAATAGCAGAACTATAAGAAATAGTTTCTTACAAAATATTATTTAAATTTAGTTTAAAAATCGAGATTAAGTTCACAATTATTTTTTTAATGCTATATTATTAAATTTATCATTATATAGTATCTCTCCTATTTTTGAATTTAGGCAATAACATTTATAGCGCGGATATTTTTTGTGACAGTGACTAAAAATTACTCTTGTAGTACTTTCCGTTAAAAATTTTGAAGTGATTTAGAAAGTGTTTATGATGCTCATCGTAGACTGATTGTAAGACAATTTTTTCGTTGTAAAAGTTTTTTGTTCGATTCCAGGCACTGTTAGATAATAAGATATAGGTTTTGCTTTTCTTCTTCCTTACAGCACATTTTTTTCATAGTGGATGCTTGAGTGTTTTCTGGATATCCTTTCCTGCTATATGTGAATATTTTCCAATATATGTGAAAAATCCACCCGGAAAAATATATTTAAATCTATGATAGATGTTCATATGTTTCGAACATTATTTTTTCCTATTTTATAATACTAAAATTTTCCAAATCGTAAATAATTTACTCGAATTACATAATAATGAGGAGCTGAGTTCAGAAAGTATACTCATAATAACGAATTTCTAATGCCGCCAAGACCCACCGAGAACATACGATATACGTGCTCGTTAAATCTGTTGAATTGAGAGTCCTGTTCTCGGTCATTGAGCAGTTACCCATGAGTGCAATGGTCTGGAGAAAATTTCCTCCCACTTCAGATCAATGCCAAAGTAAAGAAAGTGGATCTTCTGGTGCTGCCATCTATCGGAGGATATGGAGAGCAAAAGTTATGCTTTCACCTTCATGGTACTCTGATTAAACGAAAGACGCTCCAATTGACTTGAATTCACATAGCCAAGGCATAGCGAGCTTGTATTGTCCAAGCATCATTAGTAACAACAACATAACGAATACTTCCATATAGCGTTGAAATTTGTCAAACATGATTACGAATAAAAGTTATGTTTTTTTTTCCTTAAGTGTATTTTTATAGAAAAAAATTTTATAAAAAAAACATGAGATATGCATTTACAAAATAAATTATGTAAAGTTCAATTAGTATCACACATTTCAAAATTGATAAATGCAATTTACTTCATCCTTTATATATATATATATATATATATATATATATATATATATATATATATATATATATATATATATATATATATATATATATATATATATATATATATATATATATATATATATATATAAGACCTGATGATGACATCAGTTTGAAACAACTGTGATTTCAGATTTCAAAACAAATGCCACGAAATTTTTTAAATCGCAATATTTATCTTAAACTTTCTTTTTCAAATGAATTATAAAATCTTTCAATTTTCCTTAAGCCTTTGTTCATTAAACACATCAGAATTCAATTCATAAAATTCATCACAATTCTTAATCTAAAAATAATATGAATTGAATTTAAAATTACTTTATGCACTAATATCAAATGTCTAGATGATAATATTATCGCTTAATAAATTACCAATTCATCACTCATTCTTTGTTCCTAGATGATTGTGAATATATTTATAAATATATATATATATATATTAATATTAATATATATATATATATATATATTAATCATATATATATATATATATATATATATATATATATATATATATATATATATATATATATATATATATATATATATATATATATATATATATATATATATATAAACCCTAAATCAAACATTAAATGGAAATACTTTTGTTCAGTTCTTTGGAATGCCATTTATCACCAATGAAATAATCCAGCGAATCAATGGAAATGATTATAATTTGCTATTATGATACTATTTACCATTAAATTGTGAAACTCGTGCTTGTGTTTGACACTTTTTTAATACAAAATAGGAAGGAATTCTTCAGGATGACATTAGCCATATCATCAAGTTAAAACCACTCACGATTGGCTGAATGAATATTCTCTGCAATTTCAGGAAATGATACAGCCAATCAGATCATCATATAAGAGATATTTTGAACATATTACTGAATGATCATGTCTTGCTCATAATTTTGCCTGCGTGTGAGTGGTACTTTTATCTTCTTAAATTATTGTAAAACATGACTAAATACTTCATCAGACAATCCTTGATAACAAATTCATTCAATAACTCATTTTTAACACTTCAGTGGAGTATGCCATGAAATAGTTTATTGATCAAATTGGTTTTTTCAGTTTTCAAGATTTTTATACTTTATAGAAAAATATAAGACCATTAAAAATTTAACAAGTGTACGTCATTTTACACCAACTTTAATTTCATGAACTTCTTGATTTATTTCTTTGAATTGCAAAATATTTCTCTTTCTGAAATAAGTAATACACTCGTAATACAAAAATTTGTAAATTTGTAGAATCTCTTGAGTTGGTTATGTTTATATTCCATAGCAGTAATAAGAACTTGAAATCAGATAATATTTTTATTTTCCTCCACAATATGAATAATTTATTTATAGCCATCTATGTAATATTTCTTAATACAGTAATTTTACTATACAGTATTTAAAATTTGGAAACTAATTGAGTTTTCAACAGTTGATTTTCAATAATTCGCTGTGTTATAAATCATTATAATTTTTTTTCCAAAATGTTTGGTAAGTAGGAAATATCTTAAATGCTATTCACTCTATTTTGTTTATCAAACCATTAAAAACAGGATTCTTCCTATATCGGTTGTATTTTTAATTTTATTGCTTACCATTATACATTTAAAACAGTAACCGAAAATTCATGAAGCATCGATTAAGGCCTTATAGAATCGAAATTCATTCAGATTTATATAATTAGTGTATCTATTAATCTTTTTAGAAGCTATCCTAAATATATTCCAAAAGTAAGGAATGAATCTATATCTTTAAAAAAAAAATTTTATTCAATAAGAGATTGAAATTTTTTTTAAAAAATCTTTATTATAATTCCTATTTATGTTACAATTTCATTTGTGGTAATATTAATTTGGTTTTGGTTAAATTTGAATAGCATGTTGACTTTTGTTTTTAATTTATAAACAAAATTTTCCCTTTTCAATTAAATTAAATTTTCTCCAAAAATAATGATAAATGTTTTGGGACCGGTTACATTAATATTCTTGTTCCTAACCAAATAGGCGAAAATTCGAAAGTCCTTCGTAATTTAGAAGCAAGAACCAAGCAAAAAACTCCACAAACACTTATTGTGTAACTTTCATCGATGTTATTTCACTTCAAAGACATTTCCACGAGACATGTTTAGCGCGCCTTTCGAATACGATGAATCTTCGGTCGAACTGAGATTCGAACCCGCATTTTATCGATAACGAGAACTAACGCCACTATAACCAGGCCACCAAGGTCACATAATGATAACAGTATATGTGCTTATTAAATTATGCTATAATTTGTATATGTATTTATATACTGTAATAATTCTTATACACGACGATGTTAAACAAAGAATAAAAAAAAATCAAAATGGCAAATTTCGAAATAATGTGTGAAATCATCTATCCAATCAATTAATCTTCCTTAAGATTAATAAAGGAGTGATAATATGTAAGAATATGTTCCGTTAATTGATTTGAAGCTTAGGAATTTAAATAAAGCTATATGAATTTTTATAACTATGAGCTTATTTCTCAAATCCTCAAGGATTTGAGAAATTTCGCAGACGCTCATTTTCTATTCAAATGGAATAATGCCAAGTTTTACAAATGAAAATGTTCCATCAAATCGAAAGAAGGAAGTCGCAAAGGTTTTCTCAAAGGGTTTTAACAATTCTAATACAATCTCTTTTGAATTTATTTGGAACATTTCAAGGACAATACATGAGAAGAAACACAACTATTGGAATAAAATTATTTCTAACATTTGTGAACAAAAATGCTCATAAAATATATGATAAGATTATTAATTCTTGTCAGTTTTTACGAAATTTATAATAACAATTATAAAATTTGAATATGCTAGTAAATATTTTATTCCTTAAGATTTATGAAAAAAAAAGAGTTTAATCTAATTAAAAGAAAGAAAATAAATATTACCTAAAAGATTGTATGAAGTTTTGTCCATGAAGCCTATTATTAGTAGAATTCAAAATTAAACCATTTGCAGATTACTCACCTGAAAATTGAATATTTTTTCAAATATTAAATCAATAATTTTCAACGATCTGTCATCAAAATTATTAATATTTATATAATTATTTTGATTAGCAACTGCAATGTTTATTAATCGATCAATTGCCGTATAAATATTTATTTTGTTTCATCAAATAAAAATATTTTGTATTATTTATTTCAGTTTCTTTTTTCTACAAGTAATTCAAAGAGTACTTTGTACGGATTTCTTTTGAATTCACAAATTTAAAATATCACTGAAGAGTTGAAGTGAAATGAATACGAATTAACACAGGTTATGTGAAATTTCGTAATCTATAATCCTTTTTATCTACCAAATCCTCGATATTAGCATTAAACTTAGATCCAAGAGTTCTTCGGTAAAATTTAAAACTTGACCAAGTATAAAGGATTGTAATTTTCAAAAGTTTTATATATATCAATTCATTTGAAGAATGTACAATGATCAATTTTTACTTTATTTTTACATTCACAATTAAATATAAATGTAAGTTATTTATTTTATTAAATAGAGTGTTTTTGTTAAAATAAAACACAATTATGAATGAATTATAGTGAATTTTTTTTTCTATATCAGAACAAGTGAGACAAGTCAAGCTTTGGTATTAAGATCGCTTAGGAAATTGAGCAAATTCTTGCAATATATAAAATTTTTATTTTGTTTTAAATGCCACGATACTAGATTTATTAAGCACGAGAAAGGGCTGAACTGATAGTATTTTATGTAATGTAGCACCAGGCTTCGAAGTGGGATTGCAACTCGTAATTTAGAAGAAGAGTCCAGACGAAAGATCCCTAATAATTGACCCGACATCCCAAGAGTAATCATTTTGCATACAGGGTAAAGCGCGCACAACATGTTTAATGTGCCCAGGCACCATTAACGAACATAACGCATATGCATTTGAATCGGGATTCGAACTCACCCTAGCCAGTAACGAGAACGAACGCTCTACCCATCCCGGCCACCAACGCCACGAAAACAAGAGTTTCGTTCCCACCAGGTGAAATTTTGTGGATTCAACACTGAAATGAACACTAATGTGTTCATTTCAGTGTTGAATCCACAAAATTTGAAAAAAACACTGAGTTTGCTAGCTAAGTTAATACTTAAATTACTTTTTTTATATCTGTAATTAATGTAAATGAAATGACAGTGTAGATGCCTTCAACAAAATATTATATTTAATGAAAAAAGTTATTAAATATTTAACTTTTAACATTTTTTTTTAAATTATAAATTACCATTTTAAGACAAAGTTGTAAATTAAATATTAAAAAATGTTTGTTTTGTATATTACTTACATTTAAATAATAAAACCACATCATTTAAGAAATCGAAATGCATTTGTTTTTACCTTTAAAAAACTGAAATATATTTAGAATGAGAAAAATGTAAAAATTAAAGAAAAGTGCTATTAAAAAAGCTGAAATTTGGAATACATTTTTCTTATAATTTACCAGATTAAACTATTTGTAAATTTAAAATATTCCATTCATACAATGTGTATTTTATGCGTGCTTTGTTTCTCTTTTTAAATTTTGCTCATTGTGAAAAAGATAATATTGAAATATCTCTAATTTTCTAAAATATTTTAGCCTGATTATCGAATGTGGTAGGTGGGTAATTTTTAATGTTACGTAACTTATTTTTTCTGCATAATGAGCTATTATAATAAATGCAATAATCTAAACTATTCACATAAACAATTCATAACTTTCTTTTTTGCAGAAACATAATTATTCACTTAATATATTCAATTTTTAAAATAATTTTGTACTTTAATATTAACATAAGAGAGAGAGAGAGAGACCAGACTAGTAAATTCCACAAGTAAAAAATACATTTTTGCTGTGCAGAATTAAATATTTAGGTGTCATTAACTTCGAATTATTAAATGTAATTAAGAGTCATTTATATTAATTCCACATATAAAATTTTTTCTTTTCTTTTCAGAGAAAAATATATATAGTTGAAGTAAAAATATTCAGACTGATAAGTTTTATTTGCATTATACTTCCAGCTTGTATACCTTGATATTTATATTAGATTGTTTACATAAAAAAAATTTTTTTAACTCTAAAGGCATTCTCTGATAATGTTTCCTAATGATAAATATAATAAATAATAGGAAGTCTGTACTAATTTGAAGATCTACTGTGTAATAACTTTTTTGGGAAGACTTTTAACAAACACTAGATCATCTGTACATGTAGTCATTGAGAAAACCTACCGAAGTGGCAGCAAAAGAGTTAACGATTTGGCTTTGAATCTTCAGTTCGTGGGTTCGAATCCCGTTTTGAGCTTGGATGTTCAGAATCTTTTAAAGCCTTATATCATATGAAAAAAAAAAAGGCTGAACGTCAAAAAGACTGCGAAACACCAGTGGTCCCACTTCAAAAGATGTTGTTGCTCCAGCATGCTTCCCCGCACCTAGCTCTGAGTGGAGGTGAGGTCAACCTGGTTAGGGTCTTCGTAATTTAGAAGAAGCGTTTAGGCAAAAGACCCCCAATACTTGACTTGCCAACCAAGAGGTATAATTTTTGTTGGGGACATTGTGACCACGACACGTTTAACGTAACCCAGTCAACTTTTGGGAATACGACGGATATTCCTTATAAGCAGGGATTCAAACTCACTGCCTCCTAGTAACGTGAGCGACGCCATAACCAACTAGGCCACCGCGACAATCCAAAAGATATTCTTGAGAAAAGCAGAAATGTAACCTCTATCTCATGTTGTTTAACAGAGACTGATATAAAACCCGAGACCTTCCCACCGATAACTGCATTATTACTATTGGTTTCATTATGATGATGTGCCAAGTGCCAACTTTAACCAATCAGCTGCTTTCATGTTATATAGATTCTGAAGTATCTCTTTTTAAGCCAAAACTATTTACACATGAATAGATTAAAATGTGCACTGTTAGCATTTAAGAACATTCGCATTATCTCGATTAAAAAATCTACAGCAATTTATATCATTGTACACAAAAATAATGTTATAATGTTAGTGCTATATACACTCAAATATTATATCAGTAATATATATATCAAATATTATATACACACTATATCAGTAATTTTTTAAAAATTTCCTATAAATAAAAAAATTATGTAACTTAACTTTTCAGAAATCAAAAATCGTTTGGGTTTTAATAATATAGGCACTTGAAACAAATATAAAAAAATGCATTAGCTCATATATACTAAAGGTCATCCAGAAAGTAAATTTCCACGGCTCCAAAAATGTCACTGCAAAATGACCGAAACGCCAACGTACATGTAAAATATATTGCAGATATATCTTACGTGTATGTTGCTATCGTATGTTGAAATCCTAATTTTAGAATAGCATATAATATATATATATATATACATTTTAGATATTTTTAAACTTGAACTTGCATAAACAACAGAAATTTAGTTAATTTCTTATTATATTAAAGTATAAAATAATTTTCGGAATTTGTAATTTTATTTTTGCAAAAGGTTATAATTAATTATTGAGTTAAAACTATTGTAATGTACTTTGTCATTTTCTTACACACATCGGTATTAAACACACGACCGAAGGCTGAGTGATTAGCGCTCCTGATTCGTTAACTGTGGGTCCTAGGTTCGAATCCCGGTTCGAGCATAGATGTTACTTTCTTTCTCTGTTTTTCTCTCCTTTTTTCTGTGATGATGTACGAATGTGGTCAACAGTATAAATGGGTTTGTCATGGTATGGCACGGGCAACGCTATTCGCTTCCGTGTCTTGGCTCACAGGTGGGCGATGGGTAACGACAAATGAGTAGCAGTTTTTGGCCTTGTTGTGGCATATGATTCGTCACCCAAGTGTCCACCGTTTTGCAATATGTATATAGATATATATATATATATATATATATTCCCAGAGATTTGAAAATATTCTAATCTTTCCTGGAGGAGTGAATTTTGAATTTGAATTCAGAGAATATTTTGGTTGAATTCAAAGCATCATAAAAATATTTTTTGAAGAATAATCTTAGATTGTTATTTTAACTATTCATAAAATCAATTAAATACGAGTATTATAAAAGCTTTTAAAATTTTTTACTTTTGCTTCTAAGATAAAAGATCCAAAATGAAATGAGGAAAAAAATCGTTTTTTTATTTTATTTTTTATGTATATATATTTTTTTATTTTTATTTTTATTTATTTATTTATTTATTTTTTTGTTAATGGAAATAATCTGAATCAACATATGTAAATTCATTTACAAATAATGAATGCTTTTTATACAATGAATGCATCAGAAAAGCTTTTTTCTACATTAATCATTAAATTACGTCAATGATATATAACAATAGTTGAAAAATTTAGACTTTTGAAAGCATAAGATTATTTACTTTTAAAAATAATTAAGTTCAGTAAAAATAATCACTCATTTTCCTTTTTAAAAGGATTCCAAATCAGTCTGCAAAATATATAAATAAACAAAAGTGTATGCAAATGTATATCAAAATCTAATTTCTTATTTTCGAAAATTAGAGAAACTACATTCATTGTATAGAATATTTTATTAAATTTAAAAAAAAATTCGGTACTTACACAAAAGATAGAAAAAAATGTAAAGTAGCAATAAATGGAGGGAATTTGATTTTTAGATGGAAAATAATGCTTTTAGAACAAAATAGAAAAAATAGAATGTTAAGGAACTGTAAATGTTAGCAACAATGGCATTACAATTTTGAGAGATTTAATATCATTCGTTCGTCCTATTATCCAGACTTATGTATACATATTTTACTCGCGGTAAATTAGTCAACTTATAACATCCATAAAAAGGGCAGAAGTCAGAGAAAATGTGGGTAATATAGCTTCGTTGGTTAAGGAGTTCCCTCTCGTTATCAGAGGGTATTAAATTCGAATTTCGATCCAACCGAAGATTCAACGTGTTCATTAATATCTTCTGAGACAGGTTAAATAGGTCGTGGTCACAATGCCCTGCATGAGAAATGATACTTTTGAGGGTAGCAAACCAAGTAATGGGGGTCTTCTAATTATCCTTGCTTCTCAACTACGAAGATTCGCACTTTGCTGTTTCTAAATCGTACATCCCAATTCAGGGCTAGGCTCAGAGAAGTTTACTGGTGAAACAATAACATTTCGCTTGAATAACTTGCTATTTGACGGAATTATGTGTGAATGTTGTATTTAAATATCCTATACGCAAATGGCTTCAAATAGTTTTGTTTGATAGTTTAGCTTCTATTACTATTTGAACTTCTGAAGATTTACTTGTGGTAAAATAGGAAACTCTTTGAAGTAGATTTTCCCATACATATTAAGGACATGTGTCTGTCCCGCATAAGGGAAGATATTTTTTTCGTTCTGATTTATATGTTTGAAATATGACAATGGTCTTGATGTAATTTTGTTCTCGCTATATAAAAGTTTAATCAATACAAGTAAAAAACAGCTCAATACATTGAAACGATTAACATATTTTACTCATTGCAATGAATTCTTCTTTCAAAATGTTACGCAAATGACCAAAAAGAACTCTTAAAATACTTCCTGAATTTTATATACGATTCTACTCACAAATTTCTCTTCCAAAATGCTCTGTGTCCAAGGTTTATTACTCAAAATGAATTATAAAAATATTTTGTGAATATTTTTATGTAATTCTTTGAACGAATTCTTGTTCTAAAACGTCCTGTATCCAAGGTTAATTGTTGAAAAACAATTCTAAAAACATTACGTACATTATGTATATAATTCTTCGAGTGAATTATTCTTTCAAAAATTTTCTGCATCCAAAGTTAATTGCTCAAAAGGAATTTTGAAAGTAACTGGTGTGTACTTATTTTCAACAGTTTTTTTATTTAAAAAAAAAAAAAAAGAGCGTACAAAAGTTTTTACTGTATTTAATTGAATTTTCAAAGTTGAATCACTAATTTTCAAACTTTATCGTTGCAGATTGTCTCATCTGCAGATTGGCCCTGCAGATTGTCTAGTCTTGTAGCAATATGCTATACCAATACTGTGTCCAAAAGTAAAAACGTTGAGATGGAACTTTACGGGACAACTTATATAAATGACTATCACAAGTGAAAGTTTTAATTTCCAAAGAAATGATACTGTTTCAGCTGGTTAAACGTTGCTATCCTAAAACATTTTCATTTTTATTCAAGATCTATGAAGACCCCGGGAAGGAAAGTTTGTAATTACCATAAAAAAGAAGGATAACAATGACATAATTTACTGGAATATAGTGCATAAAGATATAGTCAGTTATGAAAATATAGTCATAAAAATATAGTTCATAGTTATGAAAATTTGTTTTATGTATTCTTTATTATATTATTGTTGGCAAATATGAATTTTTTAAAAAAATGAAAAAAGAGAAATTAAATTCCATTTTAGCATTTATTATTATTTTGAAAATTGTATTGGTCAACAATACATGCAATGATTTCCATGAATGAATTTTTGATTCTACTAGATTTTAAAAATGCTAATGGCTTAGTGGTAGCATTTCACGCTCCCAAGCACATATCTAAGGTTCGCGATCCTCAGGCTGCACAAGGTCGACTCAGCCTTTCATCCCTTCAGTGGATCGATAAACTGAGTACCAAGCATGCTTGAAAACTAAACACTGGTAGTTTCGCGTTTGGTTGACCACCTAACCGCGACATATGCTTAGCACCCCAGGGCCTCTCGGTCAGGAAAGCAGATATGGGCACTGTAGGCCTTGGCCCACATAAGCTGTCGTGCCACAGAAAGAGACTTTAAAGACAGATTTGGAAGTATTTTTTATAAATTACTTTCCTTGATTTAAATTAAATTTATGTAATTTTTATATGTAATTATTTTTTGCTTATGTATTTAAATTTCTCTCATTAAAAGAAAGAAAAAAGATTATATATACGCATTTCTATCTATCTGCTTAAAGACAATCAAAAACTTTTCTTTTTACTCACAAGTAAGATTTTAAAAATATTCAAATCGGCATTAATTATCTTATGTAGTTAAGAAATTTTTTTATTGCATATGAAAAGCACATATGAAAAGATTTTTTGCAGTCAGTCTCTTTGGAGTTTTATAAAGTTTAATTATCTAGAAGATTTAAGTAGTTTTTTCATAGAATAATTTTTCCAATTTGAATTCTAATTATCATTTTGAAGAGGTTAATAATCTACTTTAATTGCAAATGAACTATAAATTAAGCTTTAATACGGTAGAAATGTTATTAGTTAAAATTTATAAGGATATATACGGATTAATATTGTAAAAATTCAATTATGATTTCGCAATATATATAACTGTCCATGTAGTTATCTTTTATCTTGCTGTAAAGTTAACGCCTTCCTATACGACCTGTTGAGTTTCATTGGTGCTGAGTTTGCGGGGGCGTTGCGAAAATCGACCCCATCTTTGCTGCAAACTCAGATATTACAAAACCACCTTTGTTATTTTCAGTCATCTGCATTTAAGATCAGCAAATAGGAGATAAGCCGAGTACAATCATACTATTTTTTTAAAAAAATCTCCTCTCTTTCATTTTTTATGTCATTCTTTCTTGATTTTAAAAGAACTTAAATTATATTTCATTTTAGGTAATTTTATTTGCAGGAGCAACAAATACTCATAATGTACTTAAGAATACAGTTAATAAACACATAATTTGGCTAAAAAAATGTTCATTCGTTATTACAAGAAAAACAAACACTTCTGAAAAAAAGAGAGAATTCTTTCAATTCTCTTCTCAAAGTCTTTTAAAACTAAAATATAAGGATTTGTGCCATAGAGAAATATGTATTATTTCTTAAAAAAATATTATTTTATTTTAGATTCTGACTCATACTAGAAGACCGTGATTCCAATTTTAGCAGAATATAATTTTCCAAGGAAAACATTTATAATTGCCATGGAAAATTATGAATTAAAGAAGCTAGGATAAATTTACTATTTTCGAATAATAATACTATTAATTTAATTTTGTTAAAAACACTGTTTCCTCCAAGAAAAGAAGCAAAGAATAGATTAAAAACAAATCAAAGGTATGAAAGGTTTAGAATTTTCCTTTATGCACAAATTTATTAAATACTGAAATTAGGACTGAAGCCATCCCCAGTCAGGTCCCATTCCGATTGGTCGTTTATTGATAAAATCAAAAACACGCGCGTTGCAGAGGAGAAAACAATATTTTTAAACACCAGAAAAAACTGTAAAAGCAATAGTTTCTTTCGATAAAGAGAAGATACCGACACAGTATATTTTTTCTCAATCCCAATGTTTAGTGTATTGGTAGTAATTTTATAAAAGGACAAGAGATCAACAAACCTTCGTTCTTGAAGCAAACATAATTCCTGAACGATGTGCAACTCACATAAATAATTTTTAAGTCTTTATATCTTGTTTCCAGTTTTGAGAAAAAATAATTTTAAAGAAATTCTTTTTGTCGATATCATAAAAGAAATTAAATCATAATAATAATTCCACGGAGTCTCCTATGTATAATTTGTGGCAAACTTTTAATAAATAGTGTAGCGTATTCATTGCATCCATATTATTTCAATACTCTTTGGAGTTGTAGGTTTCAGACACGGTTACAGTCTTCTTTGAATAAGGCAAGTTGCATTTCTTCTTTCTGCTAACTCATTTCTTGGAATGCAAGCTTGAGAGTTTTCAGATTTTTTGTCTTATGATACATGAATATCTACAACCATTATTAAATGTCCTCTCGACTGCTTTCGATTGTTAAATTATCCACTACGCATTGTCAGTAAGTCTCTCGAAAATCCTTATTATTGAATCGAATGTCAAACTTATCCTTTTGACGAATTAAAACCTTAATGAATTAGTTTAAACATATTTAGGTAAAAGTAAAGATTATACGGTCAGTGCTTCGCCAACTGGCCAAAAATCTTTCGCCAAGTGAAAGTGATGTAGGTATCGGATTTTGATTAGCAACCCATAATGGCTGTCAATCTAATCTTTGAAAAGGATAGTAACCTTGTAAGTTCAAGAAAGGCGAAATCGCGGTTTTTTCCATATTTCCTATATGGGCGCTATTTTTAAATCGCTAAGCCTAACAGTATATAATACAGTAATCGAATTAAATTTTCTTTTTGAAAATATTTCGAAATTAAAATTGAAAGAAATATGAGGAAATAAAGTAACAGAAATAATTATAAAAAACTGAATTTATTATCTTCATGAAAAATTATATTTAACAACCTCTGCTTAAAAATAAATAAAATGAAGGATTTGCGATTTGATAAATGAATCTTTATAATTAGATATATGTTTAATAAAATAATTTTGATAAATCCTATGATTTTAGATAGAATTCTTCAAATCATTAGAACATAAAAGTTACTAATTTTCAAATTTCATTTAATGATTTTATATAATATTAACCCGTCTAACACTTTCATTAAAAAATACATGTCTTTAATTTAAGCGTAAAAAATATCGTTTTATGCAATTTTTGAAATTAAAAAATTTTGTGCTAACTAGTAAATTAAAAAAAGAAATTTAGAATAAATTTTTTAAATATTTCTTTAAAAAAAATTTGCTTAATGGATCCGATAGCAGAATGCAATAATATTACAGGAAAGAATATTATAGAATTTAGAAAAAATAGAATATAAACTTATACATCCTTTTTATAACTGAAAATTTATGCATTTTAAATACAAATGTATGCCTTCAAAAATTAATTAGAATAAAATTATTACCTTAAGTTTACCACCACATTGACATCAGGAAAGAATATTATAGAATTTGGAAAAAATAGAATATTAACTTACACATCCTTTTTATAACTGAAAATTTATGCATTTTAAATACAATTGCATGCTTTCAAAAATTAATTAGAATAAAATTCTTACCTTAAGTTTCTTCTCTAATTGGATCATGATTTTAGAGCGGATAAATTTCTATTATAAGGGAAATGAAATCCTTAATAATATCATTGTGTGTGTTTAAAGATCATAATTTATGATCCGATTAAAATTCCATTATTTCAACCATTTGTCCACCATATTGACATCAAAAATAACCTTTAAAAGAGAAAGAAACGATAAAAGATATGATTACAAAATTGTTAAAGATATTATTCCAATCACATAAAAGATCCATTCTTTTGACCAGTTTCATTTATGATGACACTGGTCAAACAGATGAAAGAAGGATGTGGACAGCAGAAGGGAATGAAATTGTCTTTACTGACATATCGCGCTTCTGTCTGCAACACCACGATGGTTATATTCGAGTCTGGGGACACTATGGAGATAGGAAGCTGAACAGCTGCGTTACGCACCGCCACACTGCAGCGGTTATCATGGTATAAGGTGGTATTGGATATTTCTCTCGCACTCTTCTAGAACGCATTGCCGGTACTTTAAACAGCCATCTTCGAGGTGTTAAAGCCAGTTGTCCTTCCTTACTTTCAGGGCTTGCTCACAGCTATATTTTAAAAGGATAATGTGCAACCACACGTGACACGCATTGTCCAAAAGTTCTTCTTCAATCGCCAGATTAAAGTGCTTCCCTGGTACGCTCGCTCTCCGGGTCTTTCACCGATGGAAAACATGTAATCCATGGTTGTTAAACGATTGATCTAGATTACATCCCCAGCTGCCACACCAGATCAACTTTGACAACGTGTAGAAGCTGCTTTGTCAGCTGTAACCCAAGAACACATCCAAAGTCTCTTTGAATCAATGCCGAGGCGTGTGATAGCGGTGATCTCCAACAATGGCGGCTACTTTGGCTACTGATTTTGGCGGGAACCACACTTTACAGAAGTCTATAAATTTAATCATTTGATACTTGGTCAACATGTTATCTACAAAATAAATTTTGAGATGATATCTCTTGTCTTTCTTGGTGTTACAATTTGTGTGGCTAGCAGTGTATTTGACTTAGAAATATTAGAATCATTCTTTATTGAAATTTCTAGAAAATATAATTTTCTTCACAAAAAAAAAAAAAAATCTTCTCAATATACTTTTGGTTAAAAAAAAAACTTTTGTCTGAAGATTACTTGTAAAAATGTTACATAGTAATGGTTGCTATAGAATCGCAATCAATATATGTGCAGTTCAAAAGTCGTTATATTAAAGATCAATTAACTGGCACTTTAAATTCGCTGTATTAAAAAATCCAGCTTAGCGTTACAATCTTCTGATTTGGCTCATTTCATCTTTGGCGATAGGGTTAGTGGAAATAAGATTCAATTGCACTTTTGAATGCACATCTATCCAGCAGATAGGGTTCTTGTGAATATTCCTAGATTTCGTTCCTTGAGATACATAAATAAAGTTTACATCATCAAAAAGTCTTCAAGGAATTTAATATGTATGGTGGACATTAAAAAGCCTTACAATAGCTTTAAATATTTTGGCAGTCCATTATATTGTGTCAATTTATCATGTGACTTCCGTAAGACAGTTGTGGAACTACACTTTTTGAAATGGAAGATCACAAGTTCAGTTTTAATTACTTTGAAACAATGGAAGATGGATATCGTATTCGAGATTTCTGATAAATATGTATAGAGATGGGTGTTTGGGTGTTTTTGAGACTTTTCCATTGCCATGGAAACTTTACTCATGTGTGGAAATAAAAGTTTGTTTTACACTTTAAAAAAATTTAAAAACGTTTAAGCACTGCAACAATATGAAATAATTTATCAAATTATTATGGAGAAAGAAATTCATTTTATTATTTCATTAACCATAAAGTGTTTGTTTCTTTCGTTTCAGTTGACATCATGTATACATCACTTTACTACAATTCTCATTAAATATCTATAACGTGTCAAATAACATTTCCTCTACGTCACGCTTAATTAACTGCGACATCGTATTGAGACGGCATCATAAATCTGATTTCTTGATTAATTTGCAGCCTGCCTTCAAATCACATTTTTCGAGAAGCAGCAAACAGGGCGAAGTTCATCGAATGTCTGAGAATATTGTCGAAGTCCATGTTGTTAATACAATGATTTCTTATATAAAGCGCAAAGCATCAGTTTGAGAAGCCATTTTCCATTGATTCAAGTCATTAACCCGTTCACAATAGAACAGAAAAAAAAGCAAAATGATAAAAAGAAGACAAAATATCCATTTTATAGTTAATTAAAATCAGCAAGGACAGTTTAAATTTTTTAAAATTTCATTAATTAATAATATTCTAAATTAATAATTGCAATACTTATAAACTATTTTTTTAAATCTTAAGACAAATGCCTTGCTTACACCAACATTAAAGATTTAAATATTATTTTTTTAATCCTCTTTATGTATTTGAATGACTCAAGATATCAACAGAATTCTCTTAGCCAATCAAATATGTCAAAATGCAAGCAGTAATCTGTGAGTTTCAGAAGAAGGAATATTGTAAACTATAAAAAGTACAGCTTAAGATTAGAGATGGTTGCGAATGCGAAACAAACTTTTTAAAGTTTGTCATTTTCAGTAAATTATTTCTAGAATTTGGCTGTTTTGTCTGGAAATCCGTCAATGGAGCTGCGCCGATAATTTATAGGCAGAAAAACAACCACAATGCAAAATACATAATATTAATTTTAGCTTTATTTATTTTATAGAATTCGGTTATGCCGGGATTCGAACTCACCACCTTCAAATATAGCTCCAGCAGTGTATTTCGTCCTTTTGTATAATGATATATTGTACCCATTTAACCTTTAATCCCGTTTTCCTAAAAGAAGTAAAATGGCGGAGCCCAAGTTTTAGGCATGTTCAATATTCTAATTCATTTAGCACTAGTTTATATTTACCATAGAATTGCACAGTAATTAAGTTGAAAAAGCAAATAAAATTTGTGAATTTATGAACATGGTTTGTATAAAATATACTCATGTTTTATTATTTTATTTCAATTTCTATCTAATATCGTGATTTCATTTGTATAATCTACTGTAAAAAATATTGCCTTTAGAAAATTCTTTGAGAAGATTTTCTTATTAGTTGGATACCCCGGACTTATTTCTGAGTGTTTGTTATTTGGATAATTACAAAAAATTTGTAGATTTTCCCTTTTAATTCCTTATCTGAGTTCAAATTACTTTTTCAAGTATTATATTTCAAATCATGCCTTATATATATATAGCTATTTGGCTTTATTTTACTTTTAAAATTATATCTGTTAAAAATTTAGCAGCTTTCAAAAGTTTACAAATTTGAAGACATTTTAAAACGAATAGTATATTTAATTCTATATATAAACAATTCAATTTAATAAATGCTTCAGTAATTATTAATTAATTATGACGTAATCTTTACAATCAGCATCTCCATTCCTGTATCTCAACCTAGAGTTCAAATAAAACTCAAAATATGAATAATTAATTCAGTTGAATGAATAGAGATCACATGCATCTTTTTATTATTTACAAAGTCCCTTTTCAACTAACATGTTTAAATCAAAAGCTATAAACTTAGTTGAACTCAAAATAAAAGCGAAAGTAATGCAAGTTAGTTTAATTACTTTCTCCGAATATAGGATCAGCTTTGGCAATAAATAATGCATAACTCTCTATTAGAAGTATCCATTAAAACGCAATGAATACTGAAAAGGAGCGTGATGCAGTTATTAATGACTTATAAATGAATGTGATCGCATCCAAGTTATTTTAATCTTTAAAGAACGTCCTAAATAAAAGTTTTATGGTTTTATTTATCAGATATTTCCATAGCTTGACATGGATCAGTATTTCCAGATTGATTACCAAATTTATCAATATTATAAAATCAGAAATATCGTTTAGTTACTGATGTAAAATTCTATAAATTATTTTTATCTTTTATTATTGGAAAGCCACTGTATTAAAAAGATTAAATTAAGGCAAAAATTTGTAGGTGTATGAATTGTTTTAAATAGAAAATGTTGTTAATGTTAATTTTGCTATGAAAATATTATTTCTCTTCCTCTCATATCAGATAAGTAGAATTTTAATAAAATTTTATGTTTCTGAAATTACTAAAATATTCGATTATTGAAAATGCTTATTTAATCACATATCACATGCTGTTGGTTATACATGCATGCATGTATTTACACATTCTACAAATCTTTTTTATGCCGTGTTTATGTCAAAAAGATTATATAATCAAGATATATTGTTTTAATGCATCAATAATTATGCCTCATGTCAGACAAAAAGAAATGAACTTCAAATTAAAATACTGCTGCAAAGCTTTCCCGAAATGAATAAAACTTTACAAATTAATAAAAAAAATGCAATATTTGAAGATACTTTTTTTAGTTACATGTCTCTAGATATTAAGTATGTGTGCATATATTAATTGATTAAACAAATCTTTGAGTGACTTTTGTGTACAGAGGATTGTGCAATAGAGATCTATGTTTTTTAGTGTGCGTGTTCATATTGTTTATATTTAAATAATTATGAAAGAATATTATTTATTCTACATTTGGTAAGATATATAAAACGTTATATTTTTATATTTAAGTATGAAACACTCAATAATTCACATCTTAGTATACGGTACAATTATAATTCATTCAAAACCAGTAATATTTACAAAACACAAGCATGCATTGTTTATATTTCGATTCTTTTTTTGGACAACTTGCTGATGCCACAGATGTATTCAATAGTATACATGGACTTTTGCTTATTAATTCATATGCTTACTGTCAGATAAAAAGATGTTAACAGTGCTTTTTTCTAAATTTTCCAAAAATAACTAAAGAAATACATAACAATGTTTCCAAAAGTAATGGCGATATTCGATTTTTGAATATATTTAGTTGGTTGAAAGTCACAAACATAATCAAGAATATATGCATACATAAACCTTTTTAGGTGATATATGTAGCTAAAATTTAACTTATTGATTAGTTTGGTTTGGTTTGTTGGGTTTTATGGCACAAGGTCCAAAAATAGACATGCTGCGCCAATAACTTATTGATTAAGACATATCGTTAATACATCGACTGTTTTGTTTCTTACTAGATATGAAGACATAAACAGAGTTACAATAAAGTTTCTCTAATATTTATAAAAGAGTGTTTACTGAATTAATAAAAAATGAGATATTTGAATATGTTTATTTAGTTACATGTCCCAAACTATAGAGAAAATATGTATGTATTAATCCATTCGAAAAACCTTTTTTGATGTTGTTTGAGTATAGAGAACTGTCTAATTGAGATACATCGTTAATCCATGGATATTTATACCACTTGTCAGATAAAAAGATATAAGTAGACTCATAACAAAACTTTTTCAAAAATATTAAAAAATTCGATCTTTGAAGCGTTAAAATCTTTTTTGACCAATGCTTATGCATACAACATTGTTTATTCGAGATTTATCATTAGAGCATTGATTTTATAATTATATTTACATTACATTACTATCTTATTCAACAGTTGATTTTGGGGTGAAATTCTTTGGTATTTTCAAAAACAAATTGGAAAACAATATTTCTTCAGTTGAATACATGTAACATAAAATTTCCGCAGTAAAGATGTTTTAATGTATAGCATGTTTACAGATCTTACGTACATCATTTTGTAATACAGCAACTTACGTAAATCTGTAGCACGACATTTTAAAATACAGTTAAGATATAAGAATTGATATTCTTATCACACAAACAGATTAGAATGAATATGATAAAAAACATTCATAGATTTTTAAGGAAATCAATTTTTAAGGAAAAGAATTTATATTCTTATCAAACGGATTAGAATGAATGTGATAAAAAACATTCATAGATTTTTAAGGAAATTAAAACCAAAATTTTCCTTTAAAGTATATAAATTGAGTAAAACACTTTGACTATGAGGCTAAATTTCATTATGCAAACACTTATGCAACTGCTTCGTTGACAGAAAGACAGGAGATGTTCACACAATGAGGAGTCAATGAAATTTGAAATTATTCTTTAAATTTCTAGCAACCAGATGGATATTTATGGTTAAAGCGTATTTTAATATGTCATCTGGCATGCATTGTGAATTCTCTTTGTAGGATGTATTTCATCTGATATACGTAGAGTACATTTAACTGATAAAGCTACTTCATGTGACTTTATAAGGCAGTATTTATTTGCAATTATGAGCTACATTACCATCCCATGCAAAATTTTTCATGATTTCTTTTAATTTCAAAGTTGATATAAAACATATCCGAATATTTTTAAGGCTTGTATCTGAAATATCCGTTTGCCTATAGTTTTGATATTCCAATAAAGTTTTTTGTTTACTTCTATTCAATGTATCGAATCATTTCTTCCCAATAGATCAAGTAATAATGGCTAGCATCTTGAAAATTGGAATATCCTTTCATTCTTTAAGATCATTACATCTTAGTCTCATCAAAATTGCAGCTAGCAATGAATGAAAAAAAGAAAATTGGTCTTAGAATCTCCTCAAGTAAACTTTTATGAGTCCTGATGACATCAAAAATCAGAATTACTTCTTACTAAATGTAACATTTTGTAGAAGCAATGGTAAGGTCAATTACTGTCTTTGTAAGAGAGCCAAAAAAGGCATAATGTTAGCCAATACAAGGAAATCAAGGCTTAGCTTTAATAGCTGAAAAGTAAATTTGGTAAGATACCTTCTTACCTTTTTTCTTGAGTTGTAGGAAAATGGGTACACAAAATCTTTATTTTCAGAGGGTTTCCTTTTTATTTGATAACCCTTTAACCAATCAAAGATCACGCAGATTAATTTTTCATAACATTCTGCAAACAGAACTGTGTCAACTCAGATGTAAACCTCGTCACACAAAAGACTGGCTTAGACCTACAGGAATTTCAGATAGGTAAACCAGTTAGTCCATTCATCAATCGATTTGTGGTTTTGTGGTTCGACACAGCTTTGTGGTTTTAACACATCGAATACAATGGTACTAAGCTTATTTTCATGATTCAGATATTTACCTTTATGAGTTTTGTTGAAATTTTCAAAATTTGAGTAAAACATTCGTAAATTTAATTTAATAATGAGTAACATTCTCTATAATTTGTTCTATTAACAATTTTCAATAATTAATAAATAGCGATCCAATAAGTGTAAAAATATATTAAAATCAACAAATAATTCATTTATTCGTTAAACAAAAAAAATAATATTAATATATATTTATTTTTATTTTTCTCGACTTTTAGACTCTCTTTCAACTCAAAGAATTATTTATTACCTACAGAGAAGGACTTAGTCCTAATTTGTTGTTTTTCCTGCATTAGTCTCACATAACGTAACATTATTGTTTTTTCTGCATTAATCCCATTTCCTAGGCTTGACCAATCACAAATGCTTTTCATTTTTTTTATTCTCGAATGAACGCGATATAATTCAGCTTAAGTAAATCAGCACTTTTGTGTAGTCAGACAAAAACAACTGTGCATTATTTGAAACTGTCATAAGCTCTTGGGGATCGAATGCATTTATCACTCACAATTTATTTTAACTCTTACACATAAAATATTCTGTTAACTCAAACAGTTTTAACACATTTGAATTTTAAAGAATATAGATTTAATTAGAAATATAGATTCTAGATTCTTCGAAAATATTGATTCGTTTTATTCTTTACGAATGATTTCATAATGTTTTAATGAATTTTATTTCATTCAAAAACTATGTATCAAAGATTATATAAATGTTCATATTCCTAAATATTCCTATGTATCAAAGATTATACAAAAATTACCAAAAATATTGTAAGATAAGAAAAAATACTAATGTGTCAAATTAATTTTCACCCCATCTCTGTTTTCCTGACCGAGAGGATCTGGCGAGCGAAGCATATGTCCGGATAAGGTGTTCAGCCTCACGCGAGACCTCTGGTGTTTAGTTTTCAAACATGATTAGTATTCAGTTCATCGATCCATTGAAAGGATAAAAGGCTGAGTTGACCTTGCCCCGCCCGAACCTCTAACCTGTGACTTGGGAACGTGAAACGCTACCACTAAGCCACCTGGATTCTAACGTACTTAAAACTTAAACTTAATTTTTATGTAACTCATATTTTTTAAAATAATCTTTTAATTGGTTTTTATATTATATATATATATATATATATATATATATATATATATATATATATATATATATATATATATATATATATATATATATATATATATATATATATATATATATATATATATACTGATGGAATATTTAAAATCATTCATTTTGAAATGTCAGAATTGATAAGCTGAAAATAAAACATTTCTTAAGCTTTCTGAAATATTAAAAAAAATTTTTAATATTGTTTATTCAACAGAAAATTTATTTAATTTCATCAAACAAAAGAATTTTACCTGGCCCAAGGTAATTTCCCAATATTAAATCCATTCATATTGTTCAATTAAAAAAATTATTTTTAGGTTATTTAAAACAAATTTGCCTCCAATAAATCTAAAAAGTATTCAACAGGATGAAGATCTTGTGATTATGCAGATCAATCCATATTTTGAAATTAATTATGCAAATTAGTGACTGCTTAAAACTGAAAATTTTATGTATCAATCTAAAAGAAAAAAAATGTGAAATTCAAAACTTTTCCTAAAAGTTTTAAAATAAATTATAATTTTTTTAAAATTTTAACTTATACAAAATTTGAAAAAAAAATGTTTCTGATTCACTTAATGCAGAACTTACATTTGAAACATTAATTTAAAGTAAAAGATTGTTTCCAAAGAAAACGAAGTTTAATTGAAATAGACGTCTTTCTCATATTAAAAGGTTGATAGGAAAACTTACCTTGTGAAATAGAGTTCATTGACTTACTCATCCTGCTGAAAAGGGTAATGTTCGAGATCGTTGAACTTTCGTAAAGTCTGATGTCTCTTCACTGATTAGAAGAGAAATTTTCAAGTGAATCATGCCAATTTAAAATTCGACTTTGACATTTCACCTTGTTCAAAATTACAAGGTGATTGATCTTGTAATCTTCAGTGGTAAACGTAATCTCTACAGATTACTTGTGGAGGTTGTTGTTGTTATTGCACCAGCTCAATTCACTGTAACTAATTCATAGTTCGGCTCTATCAGTTTAGAGAATACCGCCAAGTGGGTGTTTCCGTAATTTAAAATTAGGAACCAAACAAAAACCACAATGTTGAGACTTCTCAAGAGGTATCCTTTAACTTGGAGGGCATTGGGCCCCCTACTTATTTAATGTGACCCCGAACTAACTTATTCAAAGACCCGAGGAATAACAGGTCCTAAATACGCCATATTCAGGGCTAAACTCTGAATGTGGCGGATCGTTGGTTGTGTCAGTATTTGAACTCACTATCTTCCGATGATGAGATCACGGCGCTCTAATTAACAAGACCATAACTCAGTAGTGGGCGTTCCAGCTTATATGGTAAGAGGTAGCAGAGAAAGTAAACTGTCCTTTCTACTTTGAAAATGACCATTGCTTTGAAATGTCCTGGTTAGCAGAAAACTTTACTTATAACAAAAGTGATATGACAGTGAACGTTTGGCGTGAGAAAGTTGGTTACCCCTGATATTGCTACTTTGCCTATATAAAACGGCAGTTGAACATAAGCGCTATAATATATAATTCTTAAAATATGAAGCATATATAGGCATAAATCAGAGAAAGCCTTTATTGTGAATTATAATAGTCTACAAACCTTTTAAATTACTTAAATTTTTGACTGTACAAAATAATTTTAAACACTTTAATATTACCTGTTTGAATAGAATTCCTTTAAGTAAACAATAAAAAAATGTTTTAAAAGAATTTATAAGCAGATAATGATTTAAAGAGAAAAAAACAGGCTGGTCTTGTGTTGATTAGTTACTTACATATATTTACTTGTACTAGTATATAATTAAAAGAAGAGAGAGAGAGCTCATATTATTTTTAAAAAAAATTAACTCTCCAGTAAACATATAGAAGCCTAGATAACTCGAAGGGGTAAATAAGGGGAATTTGAGCTTGTTTATTCATTTTCTCCTGGTTTCCATGGGAACAAGCTTAGATTAACTCCACGTGTACATTTTCAGGAAAACACTGGCGGGAGTTCTATAAATAGAATTTTCCCCGGCGGGAACAAGAGAAGAGGTGTTTTCTTCCCAGAATCTCTCCTTATTTTCCAGTTTATCTACAGGAGAAAAATTTCCAGGAAAATATATGGAAAAAACAATGTATTTAAAGATAATAGTGAGTTCAAAGAAATATTGAATTATTTCTTATGACCAAGCAATAGACGATCGAAAATAAGTTTTTGTTGTTTAAAATAATATGCATTATAAACAGTAAGGAATGCAGAAACTTGAAATAAAATTACGGGAGAAAACATTCTCATATTTAAGGTTATGTAAAAAAAAAATCTGAAACTACGATTTAATTTCTGCACTTATTTTTTATTCTATTTTTTAATAAAAGATTTTTGGAAATGTTGAGTGAAATTATGAATAAAATAAGAATGAATTGCTTTGAATGATATATTCCTTTCAAATGTATTGAAAAATAAAAACATGTGTTTTATCAATTTTATGTGTTTATTCCTATAGATCACTTTGCATTTATTTGTTAAAAATAATAACTTTTTCATAAAAAAATCAGTTGAATAAAGATTTTTAAAAATCAGCTGACTTAATAAGTTTTTTTTACTTTTTTAATTTTATGTGAACTGTTGCAATAAATGTAATTACTTTTTCATCATATCTTGCACGCTCTTAATAAAAAAATATATTTGTATCATACATTTAAGTACATTATATGTAAATTATCAATCAAATAATGAATGTTGGTAATTACGTAGTAATTATCACTAATTTCCAAAAATTTTGGAAAAATGCTATGACTCAAAGAGTTTTACGATGACTTTAACGGAACTTGGACACAAATTAATTGACAGCCAACAAGCTAAAAACAATTTTAACTTTCATTGTGTGAGGAGCTTTTATAGATAGAGACCTTCAAATATAGCTCACCATCAAATATAGCTCCAGCAGTGTATTTCGTCCTTTTGTATAATGATATATTGTACCCATTTAACCTTTAATCCCGTTTTCCTAAAAGAAGTAAATTGGCGGAGCCCAAGTTTTAGGCATGTTCAATATTCTAATTCATTTAGCACTAGTTTATATTTACCATAGAATTGCACAGTAATTAAGTTGAAAAAGCAAATAAAATTTGTGAATTTATGAACATGGTTTGTATAAAATATACTCATGTTTTATTATTTTATTTCAATTTCTATCTAATATCTTTATTTCATTTGTATAATATAATGTAAAAAATATTTAATTTATAAAATTATTTGAGAAGATTTTATTATTAGTTGGATACCCCGGACTTATTTCTGAGTGTTTGTTATTTGGATAGTTACAAAAAATTTGTAGATTTTCCCTTTTAATTCCTTATCTGAGTTCAAATTACTTTTTCAAGTATTATATTTCAAATCATGCCTTATATATATATAGCTATTTGGCTTTATTTTACTTTTAAAATTATATCTGTTAAAAATTTAGCAGCTTTCAAAAGTTACAAATTTGTAGACATTTTAAAACGAATAGTATATTTAATTCTATATATAAATAATTCAATTTAATAAATGCTTCAGTAATTATTAGTTAATTATAACGTAATATTTACAATCAGCATCTCCATTCCTGTATCTCAACCTAGAGTTCAAATAACACTCAAAATATGAATAATTAATTCAGTTGAATGAATAGAGATCACATGCATCTTTTTATTATTTACAAAGTCCCTTTTCAACTAACATGTTTAAATCAAAAGCTATAAACTTAGTTGAACTCAAAATAAAAGCGAAAGTAATGCAAGTTAGTTTAATTACTTTCTCCGAATATAGAATCAGTTTGGCAATAAATAATGCATAACTCTATTAGAAGTATCCATTAAAACGCAATAAATACTGAAAAGGAGCGTGATGCAGTTATTAATGACTTATAAATGAATGTGATCGCATCCAAGTTATTTTAATCTTTAAAGAACGTCCTAAATAAAAGTTTTATGGTTTTATTTATCAGATATTTCCATAGCTTGACATGGATCAGTATTTCCAGATTGATTACCAAATTTATCAATATTATAAAATCAGAAATATCGTTTAGTTACTGATGTAAAATTCTATAAATTATTTTTATCTTTTATTATTGGAAAGCCACTGTATTAAAAAGATTAAATTAAGGCAAAAATTTGTAGATGTATGAATTGTTTTAAATAGAAAATGTTGTTAATGTTAATTTTGCAATGAAAATATTATTTCTCTTCCTCTCATATCAGATAAGCAGAATTTTAATAAAATTTTATGTTTCTGAAATTACTAAAATATTCGATTATTGAAAATGCTTATTTAATCACATGTCACATGCTGTTGGTTATACATGCATGCATGTATTTACACATTCTACAAATCTTTTTTATGCCGTGTTTATGTCAAAAAGATTATATAATCAAGATATATTGTTTTAATGTATCAATAATTATGCCTCATGTCAGACAAAAAGAAATGAACTTCAAATTAAAATACTGCTGCAAAGCTTTCCCGAAATGAATAAAACTTTACAAATTAATAAAAAAAATGCAATATTTGAAGATACTTTTTTAGTTACATGTCTCTAGATATTAAGAATGTGTGCATATATTAATTGATTAAACAAATCTTTGAGTGACTTTTGTGTACAGAGGATTGTGCAATAGAGATCTATGTTTTTTAGTGTGCGTGTTCATATTGTTTATATTTAAATAATTATGAAAGAATATTATTTATTCTACATTTGGTAAGATATATAAAACGTTATATTTTTATATTTAAGTATGAAACACTCAATATTTCACATCTTAGTATACAGGTACAATTATAATTCATTCAAAACCAGTAATATTTACAAAACACAAGCATGCATTGTTTATATTTCGATTCTTTTTTTGGACAACTTGCTGATGCCACAGATGTATTCAATAGTATACATGGACTTTTGCTTATTAATTCATATGCTTACTGTCAGATAAAAAGATGTTAACAGTGCTTTTTTCTAAATTTTCCAAAAATAACTAAAGAAATACATAACAATGTTTCCAAAAGTAATGGCGATATTCGATTTTTGAATATATTTAGTTGGTTGAAAGTCACAAACATAATCAAGAATATATGCATACATAAACCTTTTTAGGTGATATATGTAGCTAAAATTTAACTTATTGATTAGTTTGGTTTGGTTTGTTGGGTTTTATGGCACAAGGTCCAAAAATAGACATGCTGCGCCAATAACTTATTGATTAAGACATATCGTTAATACATCGACTGTTTTGTTTCTTACTAGATATGAAGACATAAACAGAGTTACAATAAAGTTTCTCTAATATTTATAAAAGAGTGTTTACTGAATTAATAAAAAATGAGATATTTGAATATGTTTATTTAGTTACATGTCCCAAACTATAGAGAAAATATGTATGTATTAATCCATTCGAAAAACCTTTTTTGATGTTGTTTGAGTATAGAGAACTGTCTAATTGAGATACATCGTTAATCCATGGATATTTATACCACTTGTCAGATAAAAAAGATATAAGTAGACTCATAACAAAACTTTTCAAAAATATTAAAAATTCGATCTTTGAAGCGTTAAAATCTTTTTTGACCAATGCTTATGCATACAACATTGTTTATTCGAGATTTATCATTAGAGCATTGATTTTATAATTATATTTACATTACATTACTATCTTATTCAACAGTTTATTTTGGGGTGAAATTCTTTGGTATTTTCAAAAACAAATTGGAAAACAATATTTCTTCAGTTGAATACATGTAACATAAAATTTCCGCAGTAAAGATGTTTTAATGTATAGCATGTTTACATATCTTACATTACATCATTTTGTAATACAGCAACTTACGTAAATCTGTAGCACGACATTTTAAAATACAGTTAAGATATAAGAATTGATATTCTTATCACACAAACAGATTAGAATGAATATGATAAAAAACATTCATAGATTTTTAAGGAAATTAATTTTTAAGGAAAAGAATTTATATTCTTATCAAACGGATTAGAATAAATGTGATAAAAGACATTCATAGATTTTTAAGGAAATTAAAACCAAAATTTTCCTTTAAAGTATGTAAATTGAGTAAAAAACTTTGACTATGAGGCTACATTTCATTATGCAAACACTTATGCATCTGCTTCGTTGATAGAAAGGAGATGTTCACACAAGGAGGAGTCAATGAAATTTGAAATTATTCTTCAAATTTCTAACAACCAGATGGATATTTATGGTTAAAACGTATTTTAATGTGTCATCTGGCATGTATTGTGAATTCTCTTTGTAGGATGTATTTCATCTGATATACGTAGAGTACATTTAACTGATAAAACTACTTCATGCGATTTTATAAGACAGTATTTATTTGCAATTATGAGCTACACTACCATCCCATGCAAACTTTTTCATGATTTCTTTTAATTTCAAAGTTGATATAAAACATATCCGAATATTTTTAAGGCTTGTATCTGAAATATCCGTTTGCCTATAGTTTTGATATTCCAATAAAGTTTTTTGTTTACTTCTATTCAATGTATCGAATCATTTCTTCCCAATAGATCAAGTAATAATGGCTAGCATCTTGAAAATTGGAATATCCTTTCATTCTTTAAGATCATTACATCTTAGTCTCATCAAAATTGCAGCTAGCAATGAATGAAAAAAAGAAAATTGGTCTTAGAATCTCCTCAAGTAAACTTTTATGAGTCCTGATGACATCAAAAATCAGAATTACTTCTTACTAAATGTAACATTTTGTAGAAGCAATGGTAAGGTCAATTACTGTCTTTGTAAGAGAGCCAAAAAAGGCATAATGTTAGCCAATACAAGGAAATCAAGGCTTAGCTTTAATAGCTGAAAAGTAAATTTGGTAAGATACCTTCTTACCTTTTTTCTTGAGTTGTAGGAAAATGAGTACACAAAATCTTTATTTTCAGAGGGTTTCCTTTTTATTTGATAACCCTTTAACCAATCAAAGATCATGCAGATTAATTTTTCATAACATTCTGCAAACAGAACTGTGCCAACTCAGATGTAAACCTCGTCGCACAAAAGACTGGCTTAGACCTGCAGGAATTTCAGATAGGTCTAAGCCAGTTAGTCCATTCATCAATCGATACACAGCTTTGTGGTTTTAACATATCGAATACAATGGTACTAAGCTTATTTTCATGATTCAGATATTTACCTTTATGAGTTTTGTTGAAATTTTCAAAATTTGAGTAAAACATTCCGAAATTTAATTTAATAATGAGTAACATTCTCTATAATTTGTTTTATTAACAATTTTCAATAATTAATAAATAGCGATCCAATAAGTGTAAAAATATATTAAAATTAACAAATAATTCATTTATTCGTTAAAAGAAAATAATATTAATATATATTTATTTTTATTTTTCTCGACTTTTAGACTCTCTTTCAACTCAAAGAATTATTTATTACCTACAGAGAAGGACTTAGTCCTAATTTGTTGTTTTTCCTGCATTAGTCTCACATAACGTAACATTATTGTTTTTTCTGCATTAATCCCATTTCCTAGGCTTGACCAATCACAAATGCTTTTCATTTTTTTTATTCTCGAATGAACGCGATATAATTCAGCTTAAGTAAATCAGCACTTTTTGTGTAGTCAGACAAAAACAACTGTGCATTATTTGAAACTGTCAAGCTCTTGGGGATCGAATACATTTATCACTCACAATTTATTTTAACTCTTACACATAAAAGATTCTGTTGACTCAAAAAGTTTTAACACATTTGAATTTTAAAGAATATAGATTTAATTAGAAATATAGATTCTAGATTCTTCGAAAATATTGATTCGTTTTATTCTTTACGAATGATTTCATAGTGTTTTAATGAATTTTTTTTTCATTCAAAAACTATGTATCAAAGATTATACAAATGTTCATATTCCTAAATATTCCTATGTATCAAAGATTATACAAAAATTACCAAAAATATTGTAAGATAAGAAAAAATACTAATGTGTCAAATTAATTTTCACCCCATCTCTGTTTTCCTGACCGAGAGGATCTGGCGAGCGAAGCATATGTCCGGATAAGGTGGTCAGCCTCACGCGAGACCTCTAGTGTTTAGTTTTCAAACATGCTTAGTATTCAGTTCATCGATCCATTGAAAGGATAAAAGGCTGAGTTGACCTTGCCCCGCCCGAACCTCTAACCTGTGACTTGGGAACGTGAAACGCTACCACTAAGCCACCTGGATTCTAACGTACTTAAAACTTAAACTTAATTTTTATGTAACTCATATTTTTTAAAATAATCTTTTAATTGGTTTTTATATTATATATATATATATATATATACTGATGGAATATTTAAATCATTCATTTGAAATGTCAGAATTGATAAGCTGAAAATAAAACATTTCTTAAGCTTTCTGAAATGTTAAAAAAAGTTTTAATATTGTTTATTCAACAGAAAATTTATTTAATTTCATCTAACAAAAGAATTTTGCCTGGCCCAAGGTAATTTCCCAATATTAAATCCATTCATAATATTCACTTAAAAAAATTATTTTTAGGTTATTTAAAACAAATTTGCCTCCAATAAATCTAAAAAGTATGCAACAGGATGAAGATCTTGTGATTATGCAGACCAATCCATATTTTGAAATTAATTATGCAAATTAGTGACTGTTTAAAACTGAAAATTTTATGTATCAATCTAAAAGAAAAAAAAATGTGTAATTCAAAACTTTTCCTAAAAGTTTTAATAAATTATAATTTTTTTAAAATTTTAACTTATACAAAATTTGAAAAAAGAAATTTTTCTGATTCACTTAATACAGAACTTACATTTGAAACATTAATTTAAAGTAAAAGATTGTTTCCAAAGAAAACGAAGTTTAATTGAAATAGACGTCTTTCTCATATTAAAAGGCTGGTAGGAAAACTTACCTTGTGAAATAGAGTTCATTAACTTACTCATCCTGCTGAAAAGGGTAATGTTCCAGATCGTTGAACTTTCGTAAAGTCTGATGTCTCTTCACTGATTAGAAGAGAAATTTTCAAGTGAATCATGCCAATTTAAAATTCGACTTTGACATTTCACCTTGTTCAAAATTACAAGGTGATTGATCTTGTAATCTTCAGTGGTAAACGTAATCTCTACAGATTACTTGTGGAGGTTGTTGTTGTTATTGCACCAGCTCAATTCACTGTAACTAATTCATAGTTCGGCTCTATCAGTTTAGAGAATACCGCCAAGTGGGTGTTTCCGTAATTTAAAATTAGGAACCAAACAAAAAACCACAATGTTGAGACTTCTCAAGAGGTATCCTTTAACTTGGAGGGCATTGGGCCCCCTACTTATTTAATGTGACCCCCGAACTAACTTATTCAAAGACCCGAGGAATAACAGGTCCTAAATACGCCATATTCAGGGCTAAACTCTGAATGTGGCGGATCGTTGGTTGTGTCAGTATTTGAACTCACTATCTTCCGATGATGAGATCACGGCGCTCTAATTAACAAGACCATAACTCAGTAGTGGGCGTTCCAGCTTATATGGTAAGAGGTAGCAGAGAAAGTAAACTGTCCTTTCTACTTTGAAAATGACCATTGCTTTGAAATGTCCTGGTTAGCAGAAAACTTTACTTATAACAAAAGTGATATGACATGAACGTTTGGCGTGAGAAAGTTGGTTACCCCTGATATTGCTACTTTGCCTATATAAAACGGCAGTTGAACATAAGCGCTATAATATATAATTCTTAAAATATGAAGCATATATAGGCATAAATCAGAGAAAGCCTTTATTGTGAATTATAATAGTCTACAAACCTTTTAAATTACTTAAATTTTTGACTGTACAAAATAATTTTAAACACTTTAATATTACCTGTTCGAATAGAATTCCTTTAAGTAAACAATAAAAAAAATGTTTTAAAAGAATTTATAAGCAGATAATGATTTAAAGAGAAAAAAACAGGCTGGTCTTGTGTTGATTAGTTACTTACATATATTTACTTGTACTAGTATATAATTAAAAGAAGAGAGAGCTCATATTATTTTTAAAAAAAATTAACTCTCCAGTAAACATATAGAAGCCTAGATAACTCGAAGGGGTAAATAAGGGGAATTTGAGCTTGTTTATTCATTTTCTCCTTGTTTCCATGGGAACAAGCTTAGATTAACTCCACGTGTACATTTTCAGGAAAACTCTGGCGGGAGTTCTATAAATAGAATTTTCCCCGGCGGGAACAAGAGAAGAGGTGTTTTCTTCCCAGAATCTCTCCTTATTTTCCAGTTTATCTACAGGAGAAAAATTTCCAGGAAAATATATGGAAAAAACAATGTATTTTAAGATAATAGTGAGTTCAAAGAAATATTGAATTATTTCTTATGACCAAGCAATAGACGATCGAAAATAAGTTTTTGTTGTTTAAAATAATATGCATTATAAACAGTAAGGAATGCAGAAACTTGAAATAAAATTACGGGAGAAAACATTCTCATATTTAAGGTTATGTAAAAAAAAAATCTGAAACTACGATTTAATTTCTGCACTTATTTTTTATTCTATTTTTTAATAAAAGATTTTTGGAAATGTTGAGTGAAATTATGAATAAAATAAGAATGAATTGCTTTGAATGATATATTCCTTTCAAATGTATTGAAAAATAAAAACATGTGTTTTATCAATTTTATGTGTTTATTCCTATAGATCACTTTGCATTTATTTGTTAAAAATAATAACTTTTTCATAAAAAAAAATCAGTTGAATAAAAGATTTTTTTAAAAATCAGCTGACTTAATAAGTTTTTTTTACTTTTTTAATTTTATGTGAACTGTTGCAATAAATGTAATTACTTTTTCATCATATCTTGCACGCTCTTAATAAAAAAATATATTTGTATCATACATTTAAGTACATTATATGTAAATTATCAATCAAATAATGAATGTTGGTAATTACGTAGTAATTATCACTAATTTCCAAAAATTTTGGAAAAATGCTATGACTCAAAGAGTTTTACGATGACTTTAACGGAACTTGGACACAAATTAATTGACAGCCAACAAGCTAAAAACAATTTTAACTTTCATTGTGTGAGGAGCTTTTATAGATAGAGGGTGGTATTCACGTATTGCAAGGGAGGAAACACTGAAAACAAGGAAGCACTCGCATAGAGAGATATTCATGCAGAAGTTAGAAATGCAACATCCATCATTCATTGGATAGGTTCAGAACCTTTTAATAGCGAGCCGAGCCACTAATTTCGAGAGACGTGGTTATCTGTTGAAAGCTTTCGGGTGAAAATTGCAATTTGTGAAAATAATGATAGTTAATACTTTAGTTATATTCAAAATATAATTTGCTCCACGAACTAATGAATTCACATATGCTTCAACAAAAAACAAATTAAATGAGTTACTGAACGTTTGGAAGTTTTCTGTAATTAGGAAGTTAGAATTAATTATTGGATTCGGGGTTATATTTTCATTCACGCTCCAATGCTTTTATTAACTGTGGCACATGATACAAATCTTAAGCACTTGGTTGCGACAAGTACAAACAATACATTTCCAAAAATCGAAAAATAATAATTTAAAAAAGAAATTATGCAAGAATATAAAAGAGAAATAGAGATTTGACACCATAAATATTTTTCTTCTATTTCCACTTGTTGCGTTAGGATGGTAATTTTAAGAGGAGGAAATAAAATAATGCATTTCCATTCTTTGAGCTAAAAGAGTTTACCAGAGGGAGGGGATGTTATATCATTTATTTTGATTATATCATCGAATAAGCAAACTTACAATAAATTCAAATCAAAGTTAATTAATATTTTAAATTAATTACGAAAAATTTAATTAGAATATGGAAACGAAACAAAGCATTTATTTTAAGTTAGTCAAAAATTACAAAAAAATTACTGATTGAAGTTTCTGTTAAACATGAAAATAAGAGCTTCTATTGTTTTCTATAGTCTTATTCCACTTGATCGATACGTATCAATCAAGTTCGTGAACCACTGCGAGTATTAACGAAGGCTGTGAGATGCAACTTCAGGAGTGTAAGGACCGAGAAGCACGAAATTAGGAAGGCTGATTTTTGCAGGAACCCAGGGGAAGATCCCCAACCTATATTTACCACCTACTGAGGTATTATTGCATTTGAAAGACACTGCGACATGTTTTAAGCTCCCCAGCCACCATTATCGAGCATGACGGATTTTTAGTTGGGTAAGGATTCAAGCTCGCTATGTTCCGATAACGAGAGCGAAAGCCCTTATTAACCAGGCCACTGAGGTCACACTGCTACAGTTTAACACATAAAATCATAATAAACATAATAATAAAGAATTTATTATTTTAAATAAATCTTCATTTCTTAGTGTAAAACATCAAATTCTCATAGTGATGTTTTACATTAAGAAATGAAGTCTTATCTACCAGTTAATTAAAAATAAATCAAATATGGTGTAAATTGCTTGAAAACTTTCTTTAGTTGCAAACTTACAAAACATTGAAATTTAGACTCTTTTTATCCTCTTTCCAATATGTTTCCAAATGGAAACTCATTGATAAAGACAAAAAGGCTTTCGCACAAGACGGTAAAACAATACATTTTTTTAATGGAAGGAAAAAAACAATAAATACCGTTATTTTTATTTAAAAAAATTGTATTGTGTGTAATAATGTAATGTCTTGTCCTTGTTTTAATTATTTTTCTTTACTCTCAAGTGTAACAAATGGATAGCAATTTATAAAGAAGAACCGAAATACGTGTTTCTTTCTTGAAGAGAAAAAAAGTTCCAGAGTGGAATATTAGAGCTTGAAGTTGCTTAAACTACGATATTTTTAAATCATTTTCATAGAGTCATAAGAAACTTTACAGGCAGTTCAAATTATTGTCAATGATGTTTTTAATTAATTACATACGATTTAATTAAAACTTGAAAAGAAATTTTTGTTTTTCTTTTCAGTAAACCAAAGACTGAGATCCTGTTAAAATTTAAATGTTAATATTTTAGCAATTAATCTCAATTCAATCCTGGATTCGGAAGACAAACTTTTCTAAATAGGTCACAAAATTGAACAATATTAAATAGGTAAAAACTAGATATTGAAATATCTAGTTTTGTAGACATTTTTATATGGGAAAAACGTCTACAAAATAGAAAATAATTTCTCAATCATTGATGAAAATATTATAGGGATGAATTAATCATACAAAAAATTATGTCATGTGTGAGGTCGATAGGGAATGAGAATTGAAGCTGTTAAAAGAAGTAGATATTGCTTGCAGTAAGAATATTCAGAAAAGCATTAAAGGGAAGCAGAAGTTTTCATCAGCTAAAGTAAAACTTGATATATATTATAAACCATTATTTGTGGTTATAAATTTAAAGATAAACTCGTAAAATTGTATTTAAACATCAGATATTTTAAAATTATCAGTTAGAGGCATGACTGCATATATGTACACTTAAGAAATCCAAAATCTAACAAAAAAATCTGTGCATAGTGCTTGTTGTCACAGATATATTTTCGCTTCCATATTTTTTTATCATACTAAGAATTTCTTCAATTGTTACTCTTATGGGAGTTTATGTAAAAATTCTTCAATACTACGTATTCTTTTAAATGCAACTCACCAAAGCACGTTACTTTTGATTCTCCATAACCTGCCTAATCCAGATTATTCCTCAGATTTTTCTAAAACCTTTTTTAAATATCAATGTGTTCCTGGCAGTTCATAATTAATACTCACGAATATTGCAAAATTTCCTTTCAAACAAAACACACATGCCCTTGTTAAACGAATTATTATTTTGTAGTGAAGTAAAAACACTCAGTTACCAAAAAAGTATTTTTATTTTTCCGAAAAACGTGAAATGCGTCATGGATTTATTCCGCTAAACTTTTTCTAAAATATATTACTCATTCCATACGGCGGGAAAACAAAATGTCAGATTATTTGAACAATTTTGGCAGCTGATGTTTCATTTTTTAGCTCTTGCTCAAAAGAATGTTAAGTAATGTTAACAAACATGCATCAATATATTAAAATCACACAAATAGCATCATTTGCATATCTCTTCTTTTAAGCAATTTCGACATTTTATGCCACCATCATTTTGCAATTATTTCTACCACAGTTGAAAATATGTGATTCTGTATTCCAATGACTAAAGGCGTATTTTATAATACAAAATCTGAAATAACATTAGAACTACCTGAGTAAGAGTAATTGGTTAAGACGTTATCCGAGGGTAATAAATTCCAATCCCGTCTGAACTAAAGATCCATCGTTAATTAAAAGTGGCTTGGTCACGTTAAGTGATTCCTGTTCTCAATGTCCATCAACAGAGATAATACGGGGTGGCAAGCCAAATATTATAGAAGAGCTTCTGCTTGATTGTTGCTTCAAGATTAAAAAAGACTCCCACACTTTTACTTCCACTAACTGGAAGAATCCAACTTTGGGCTGGGTATAAGGAAGTATGCTAGTGTAACAAAAACATTAGAAAAACTACTAAAACAAACAAAACTTAATGTCCTAAGCTTTAAGGGTGGCCTAAACCCAAAAGGAAGGTGGTTTAAGCAGTAATTACCCTTAACACCCAGAACCTAAAATTTTGAAACCAAAAAGTTATATTGAAATCTTATGCTATACAATTGAACCGAAATCAAATTAAAACGCATTAATAAAATTTTGAAAACTTTTCATTTTTTTGTTTTCATTTACTATCACGTTTAAGAGATTTAGAGCATTTGTATTTAATGTACTTTAAGAATTTCTTTTAATCAAATTTTTAAGTTCTTTTTCATTTTTGTCTTCATTGTGCTAATTATTTTTCGTTACATTATTTTTATCACTTTCAAATAATCTGGCACTTTTGAATAAAGGTGTGAAATACATCCAAACAGTTACTGAAATACCTAATCAGTATTTCTTTGTCATGATTAATCTAATTTAACTAACTAAACTCTTAAAAAAAACAGTTCATTTTTGTCTTAAAATCATTTTAAAGAGTTTAGTCTAAAATGTTCTTTGGAAACTAAAATTGTTTTAATTATTTATTCTTTCAAAGCAGGACATTTTTTGGCACTAAATTTAAAGTGAAATTAACATATAATTTTTTAATAAATTTAAAGTCTTTAAAAATTATTCAGTATTTAATATACATTAAAAATCATGAGATATTTGATAAGTATATAATAAGATTTCCATAAATTCTTTGAAATAGAATAAATTCGTATCATATAATATTTAAAAATATGTTTCGTATAGATTTAATATATTTGAATAATTTAGGAATATGAATTCATTTATAATATATAATATTAATATATAGCTATGTATTAAAACATACATTTTTAAGGAATCATTTATTCAAATATGAAATTAAAGACAATGAAAATGAATATACCTGTACTTCGTACATGATCTGGTTTTTTTTTGTAGCAATGTATCAATTTTATTCTTTAAATAAGAAAAGTGGATAAATACTATTTTAGTTTGAAAAAACTGATATATATATATATAGTATCTCAAATTTTTCAGTGATAAGTTTCAAATATAACATCAAAAATTGCATCCAAAAATATAGTTTCTGATAGAAGTCAAATAAGTTATTATGTATCATATTTACCCTATTTTCACTTTCATTTGGATTCTTAGTGATATAAGGAACAAGATATTTTGCCTCTTTTTATCTAAAAATAAGAAAACTAGAGCTTAACCAGGTTTTTCTGGTTAAGCTCTAGTTTTATTATATATATATATATATATATATATATATATATATATATATATACATACATATTATATATATAATTTATATATATATATATATATATATATATATATATATATATATATATATATATATATATATATATATATATATATGTGTATATATATATATATATATATTTCACTTAAAAATATAAGCTTTCATTAAGAAATTAATATTAATTTAGCTGAAAAAATTCTTCCAACAAATTGATTAACAATAAAAATTTCTTGATAAAAGAAATTAAGTTTGTTAGTATCGAGTAATTTTTAAAATGTTTTTTCAATGCTACTACTGATTAGTTAGAATTCTTTTGTGAAATTGATATATATGCACCTTTCTTTGGGCTATTAATTTATTAAATCAATAAATTCTTTGAGTTTACTGAGACAGTCTTTTTGTATAAAGCTATTTCTGTTAACTTTAAATAGAATTTATTTAACACATTATTATTAAATAGGTATACCTATAATTTACACAGACATAATAAAACAAAATGTGTACCTTTGTTGGTAAAGTTAAAGATGAAGGCGGTCAATGATGAAGCTCTATAACTTTATAAAAAAGTAAATGTGAATAATATCTATAAAAAAAAAATAAATAAATAAAAAATAAAAATAAAAATAAACAATTTCTAAAATTTAAATAATATTATCAATATATTTTACATGCTTTATAAATTTTTAAATGACACAAGCAATTCTGTGTATCAAAAAATTTTAATAAAACTAACTCAAAAATGCGTTCCTTTACTTGGCATATTTTTTTACTACTGTTAGATTATTTTTCATAATATTCATTGTAAAAAGGTTAAATATAATATCAGTAAATTTAAATAAAACTTCATATTTTTATTTTTATTTTATTTTATTTTTTTATTTTTATTTATTTTTTTTTTTGCTTATTATAACATATACATTTGAATAAGAGAAAAATTCCGAAGTAATTATTTTAGCTTCAAAACTTTTGTGGGTAATTGGGATACATATTCGTTGAGATAATTTTTCTGACATTCTATCATTAGAATATATAAAAAAGTATATTCTCTTTTAATTTACTAATAATAAAATTATTCAATATGTTTGCAGAGCTTACTTATATACAAATATGAGCAAAAATTTATGTATCGAAAAATTTAATTCAAATCTTTGATTTAAATTAAAACCCTCTCTTTTTTATTTCTGAGAATTTTGTGATGTTTATAATTGATTTAAAAACTTACGTTAATATTTTTTTATCCATATTTTATTCTGAAATATAAAAATATTCTAAATCTTTCTGCTGATAAAAATTAAATTTTTGTTAGTAAAACACTGTGTTAATAAGGAATTAAATATGAAAACTTTAATTTTATTTAATCTTAAATTTTTTCAACTATTTTGATTGAAAATTATATATAATTTCCAAAATAAAAATATAGAATTATAAAAATAGAGAAATATATATTGCTCGGATTAATCTAATATAAGAGCAATCTAATCTAATATAATCTTAACCACCATGATTGGATTTTTTATCACTAGTTCAAAATGATGTAATCGTTATAAACTATTGATGAAAAAATCAATATTGATATAATCAAAATAGAAAATTAATATTTAGATTTTGAACTTAACAATGTAAATAGATATATGTCCATACACACATTTTATCTTCCTTTTGAAAGTACTGAATTGTTATTATTTAAGGAATAAAAAATCAAGTTAAATATTATTATTTGTTCTTTTGTATAATTTTATATTTTTATTTTTGTGTTATATTACATAGAAGTGAAGATATATATATATATATATATATATATATATATATATATATATATATATATATATAGATGAATATTTTATAATCTAAAAATTTTAGGGTGCATTTATAGGTTTGTTAATCGTATATAAATAATGAACGTTATATTGTGAATGCTATGTATCTGATGAAACAAGTAACTACATTTCATCACTAATAGAATTTTAATGTTAATATATGGCATTGAAAATTAGCATATATGGAAAATAATAGTGTGAAAACGAAGAATATTAAACGAAGGAGATTGAGATTACTGTAGCAAATAATCTCAATTTATATTGATATATTCTCCTAAAAATCCTGTAATACTTTTGGAATATAACACAAAACATTTAAGCGAATCATATAAAACAATTTTATTCGCTTTATATAAAAAAAATTATATAATCATAATACTAAGGAATTGTTTTATGACAATCTATAGAAGATATAATTTTATTTTTTAAATTACTCAACATTGCTATAAATCGCTAAAATTTCTGAATTAAATATCTAACATTCTATTCATGAGTTTGCTATGGGCATCAGTATCAAATTTATGATGGATGAAAAAATGCTTTTTTTTTCTTTTTTTATTCTGAAATAAGAGTCTTTAAGAAAAAGATACCCAACTTCTTGTAAGAGTTAAAAAAACCATTTTATGTCAATAGAACGGAAAAAAAAAATAATAATATTGGCTAAAATTAATCAAATATATAAAAATATAATATGTTTGTATGTAAATAAAATAATTTATTAATAAGTTTACAGTGAAAATTGGCAATATCCTTATTGGGATACATTATGTTATGTACAGAGAACACAAAACTGCGACTTGGTATTCTTTTCATGACTACATAACACTACAACATCCATACACATATATACATGTAGTACATGGTCACGTGGTTAGTTGCAGGGACAATGGAACTGGGAACACCCCCTCGAGATTCACCAAGACCAACAGCGACAAGTGATATGTTGGCTCTCGTCTCCAATACGAACACAATTGTGATTAAAACAAATTATCATGAATAATTATTTTTGATTAAAGTTATCATATGAAATATTGCTTTCTATTAAACCTCGACATCCCATTCCTTTTTCAATAGCGGCACAAAAAGAATGCGTATTAAATTTTGTTTTTGATATTTCATCTAATCATTTATATTTTTTTCAGTGAAAATAAATTCAACATAGAATCCTCAAACTTAATAGTTACGAATCAAATTGTTTTCTGATATATTGAGCGCGGTTTTAACAATTTTTAAACATAACATTTTAGAATTTTAGATTTTAAAAAAAGCGAGCTGGCATCAGAATGATTACCGCTAAAGACATCGATTCAGCTGTTTATGGATTCAAATCCCACTTCAGACTTGGAGGTTTATAGGGATTTGAAATTCATTATAAGCTGTAGATGCCAGTCTAATGGCCATTGAGCGATTAGCAAACCAAACCAGGTTTAAAAAATTTTTTTTTCTTGATATTATGGCTTACTTACTTCTTTGGAAATATTTAAAATCGTATACATATTATTATACATATTTCAACACAGCTTTTTTCAAAAACAATTCAAATAATAAATTAAATAAAGCACTTGAAGTATCTAATGAAGATTATAGTAAAGATGAAATTTCTACAAGCTAATATTAATAATTAATACTTAACTTATATATCTGTCACACAAAAAACTAATTCAATTTCTTTTATGTATAGCAGATTTTTAATATGGAGGATTTTCATGTTATATCGACAAAATATCGATACTCATTCGATACACGAAACTTTTATTGTACACGTGCCATTGTTGAGCTTTCTTTATTAATCGTTATAACGATTACGATTAAAAGAATGTTGCTGTTCATCTTTAAGGTCATCCATTGAGCGAAGCAGGAATTTTATAGATAGAGGAGTTGATAATTAGATTACATCATCACGTGAGCATAAACTGCATTCAAGACTCTTTCTTGCCTTTAAAAGTTATTCATGATATTCTTAATTTCAAATAAAGTTGATCAAATTTTGTAAGTTTCAAAATATTGGATATTTACCAGAATATTTTTGAAGCATTTGTTCTGCTTGATATTTCGTAACTATATTTTTAATGTACTGGCTGAAATTACCTGAATCAGACTCATTTTTATAAATAACATGAAAATGTTGAAAATATAATACTATCCTAACTAATAATTATGATTACCTTAATTTCTCAACTCGATTAAATTTTAATTAAACAATTTATTTAAAAATATAATTTAAAACCGCTTTATTTATAACCGGTATAAACTAAAAAATATCCATAAAAATATTAATTTTATTTTTTTTATTTCCAATTGATAAAATTTTCTCTATTTTTTTCATTTAATAACGAGTCTTGAAGAACAATAAAAATTTAAAAGGTAGGCAGCATTAAAAAGATACATTATTTTATTAAAAATCATCAACAATTTAATGTTTAAAATTGATTTTTTTTTCTAGATTGGAATAAGGCCCGGATTTATATTGGTTAACTAATTTATTTTATTACATTAGTTTAAACTAACAGTCTCTTAATAATTGATTTTATTTAAGAGAAAAGAGAACGACTTTGAACCATTTTATATATACACTTCTACTCTCTTTTAAAACTGTCACCGAGCATTTATTGATGTATAAAATTCACCATCTCTTTAAGCGTTGTAAGAGATGCAGGAGTATCTTTTTCAGTGCTGCCCCCTGACGGATACACTAAACACATAGACTACGCCTATAGAAAATCGCCCTCTCCGAAACTGTGCGTCGTGACCCAAAAACGTTAAAAAAAAGGACTTCAACAACTCAACTCAACTCAAGCACACGTCTACATCGAATATTCACAAATAAAACAGGGAGCACAGAAGAGATCTTTTTGAATAACTTGCTCTTCGCGTTAATTTTTATTCTTGGGGCTTTGTTAAAAAGATCCCACATCAGTTTTAAGTTTTCAGAAGGAGGAGGAAATGTCTTTAGATCTTCTTCTTGAGGCTGTTGAGCTGGTCAAGAAGAGGGTCCTGTCGCTTATTCTGCTGTCCACTTTGAATCATTTTCTTCAGCAGAGGGATTGGGCTCTGGAAGAAACAAGAACGAATTTTAAAGATCAACACACGAAATAAGAAGTGGTGAAAAAGTAATTAAGACTTTTCATTAAATGTTTATGCTATGAATAATTAAAAATATTAAGCAAAAAAAATATATACCCTCCTAGTTACATCTTTTTAAACGATTTTTGCAAATTGTTTAGTTTTATAAACAAGTACTGAAATATTTTTTTTCTCTTTCAAATTAATTTGAGAGAAATTTTCGTCTGGCTGAAATGAATTTATTGATTTTGAGATGAGTTCTGTTAGATTAATTCAGACAAGACTGAAGATCAAAATCTTTTTTTCTATAGCCAATCTTAAGAAATACAAGTATTGGTAACAAGGTGCAGAAATTCTTCGATTTTATGTGCTCGGAAAATAGAAAGTTCGATACAGATTCAATCAAAAAGCTACATGTTGGGCGAAGTTATGCACATGAATCATCCATAGATTACAAAATTCTCCCATTGGTCTCGTGTGGAATATTGTGGAGGTCTAAGGTGTCGACGTCATTATTTGATCGTGGTACTAAATAATGAAGCAGTTGATTGCGCTCAGCGACATCGATCGTTAGAAATACGCAATTGGAAATATATAACAATAATTTAAAAATATCACCTATAGAAATAATTGTAAATTCGTCAAATTAGTAACAGAGTGGCTTGCTCTCTAGGCATCAATTCAAAGTTCATTAGTTCATTTTTCTACTCAAACGTGAATACTTATAAAGTAAAAATCAATACACTAACTTTAATAAGATATTCAAAGTATACATCACACATAGGCGCATCCAATATATGCTCCTTTAAATTTTAATAATATCTATAATAAACTACAGTAAACTATAAACTATACTCAAAATTAAAACAAAATTTTGGAAATTAATTTTTAATTTTTTTTTTTTTTTTAAAAAGAACTTTATTAAATTTATCTGAAAAAAATAATGTTTATAAATGAATTTCTTCTTATACGACATAATATTTAAAGTATGATAACATATAAATTGGAAGCTCCTAAAAAATTGTTCTCCAAATTTTAGCATTTATTAATTAAAAATGAATTATTTAAAAAACTATGGTTTATAAAATCAAATTAGACCTCCCCCTCCCCCAGTTTGTTTCTAATCAGATATAAGTATTAATTTATAAATGTAATTGAGAGGTGAATGAAACAAAATTCGGTAAGTCAAGACACTCGTGAAGTGTTTTCCTCATCTGAATTCACTCCTGAAAATTTTCTCCATCTCTCATTTAAATTATATCCCCATCTTTATTTACTTCTCTAGTTTGTTCAATTAAATGAGTTAAAAACATTTTTTTAATTGTAATTTAAAAAATGATTTATTTGTTTCATTTTAATTTAATCCTAACAATTTTATCATTTTAAGCTGCTTATTATTGACTTGAGTACTATTTTAATAGATGCTGTTTCCAATTTTTCATTGAATGGGAAGAATCTAAACAATTGGGCTCGAATTTAAAGTTTATGAAATTGAAAAAATAACAGGATATTTTTATTAAATACATTTTGCATGTTTTTCTACATACACTAAACTTTGTTTTAGATTATGTTATCTTAAAGACAAAAAGGATTATTCGTTTCCATGCGTAGTTACTGGAAATAGCAACTAAATTTGTTCTAGTTTCTCCCACAAGATTTCAAAGATTGGCTCATGCCCAAATATGTCTTTATGAGAAATATAAATACAGCTCTCGCTCCTTTTAAATATATTTTAATCACAGGAAAATAAGATCCCCGACAGGAACTCTCTACTGGTTTAAAACGACGTTATTACGTGTCAGCAGCTATATTTGGATTAATCACTAATAGTCCGATTACTCAAACATTCCCAATTTGGAATTTCGGTGGCCGATGACGTCAAAGTGACGCCAAAAGGGTGCTTAAGTTGGCCATCGGCCTGCTATTTTTAGAAAGTGTCTTTTACGTCACGCAGGATTTTGCCGCATTGAAGCGTTTTCTATTTCGGGACACGGGCACGACTTCATGAATGGGCACGAAAAGTCCTGAATGGGGCAAGCTTGCCATCGATTTCTGATTCGACCAATCAAAAGCACTGTCCAACTGTGACGTCATACTCCTTATTTCATCCCCTCCCGTTTCCCAATTATGCAGTTAACCTTTTTGTTGGGGGAGGGGGAGGTAGAAGAGGAAAAAGCACAAAATTGATATCCTCTGCAGTTTCGTAACTGGTAATTATCTTGGGTCTTCGAATCACATTCATGACGAAATTAGCCGACGAAGCACGCGAACAAAAATAAGTTCCTAATTGGGTCCCATAAGCTCGAAGGGGAATATACTTCCCCAGTTGTCTCGTCTCAAGTATTTTTACATGTTTTTTAATTAATATCGCGATTGCATGCTAACATGATATGAATATTAGTTAAGCTTGAGACTGATAAATATTTATAACGACTATATGCTTTATATCATTTTAGAAATCATGTAAAAAAAATAATCAAATATTTTGGTCATGCAAGCTTATTATAGTACATATAAAATGTTATGACAAGTTATAAAGTATAAAATACCTAAACATAGAATATATTTTTTCAATGTTATGATAAGACCAGATGTAATTAATTAACCATGCTGTTAGTGAAAAGATAACAATCTTCGAAATGCAAGATTCCAAATTTGATCTCAACTATTGTTAAATACAGTAGGCATAGTTGGTTTTCTGCATTAAATGCAGAAATCTGTTACAATGAGCTTTGTAATTTTCATGGTTTTATCCCTTTTAGCACTGTCTAAAAAACCTTTTGGGAAGATCATCATTTGAGATTCAAATGCTTTAAAACAATCTTTAGTTTTTAAACTACTTTCTCATAGGTGTCAGTATTTTATCAGAATGTGCTCTTGTAGCAGAATTGCGCTCATCATTTTGGAAGATCATAGTCTAGCTAAGTTGAACAAGAGCTGTATTTCTCATTTTCGGGTGCCTATCTGGGTGCTTGGGAGATTTCCAAGTTTACATTTTCCAGACACATGAATATGGGTCATTATTCATGAAAACTCTGCATGAAAAACAATTCGCTGAGAGAAATTATCAAATTTTTATAGCAGTTTTCAGTCATTAAATTATTTACATTGCGGTGGAAGAATTACATAGGCAATTTTTACCATGGTTATTAAGAATTACATATCCATGGTAAAAATAACGATTCTTCTTATGTCTATAGTGTTACACATTTAAAATTAGAATATTTTCATAAAAGGATTTCAAATAAACCTTTTGATCCAATTTAAATATTAAAAATTGTATTCAAAACGAATTATAAGTAAGTTTTATTGTACAGCAATATTACCGTTTCAAGTACTTTATTCTAGAAATTAAATGCTCAAATAAATCGTAAGTTGTTCAAATCGCAGATATTTTAAGATGTTTTTTCTAAAGAGAGCGATAACAATAAAATTTTCTTGTGTCTTACGTTAAAAGATAAACAATGGTTGAAGTCTTTTCTGACTTCTCAACCATTGTTTATTGGATTTAGTAAATCTGAAAATCTTATTACAAATCAGAATTTTTTTAAAAAAAAACGAAAGCTACAACTTTTTATAGAAATCTTTAAAATAATTTCACGTTTATTTTAAGATATTTATTTATTTAGCTTTTTCTTTTTGTCAATCCAAAACTTTTTTTACTTCAGTGCAAATAAAATTTCTTGCTTACATGGAAAATGTAAGTCATTCTATCACATATATTATAATGCCAAATTTAGTGAAGATCATAATATAGTTAAAATGCAAGAATTTTAAATTAAAAACACCATTAAAATGTATAATATTTTTATTCTATTTTATTTTGCATTATATTAATTAAATTGTAAATATTCTAATTTTCCATTTAAATAAGAAAGAAATACAATCGCGGTTTTTACTTTTAAAGTATCTGAATTACATTATTTTATAAAATAGAGTTGTGTATCAAGTAAAAATCAAATAGCATAAATCTTAAGTAAAGCTAATTTGAAATTTATCGAAACTTACTAAAGGAAATCATTTGTAATAAACTAAAAGTAAATATCTGTAACTATTTTCTTATAAAAAAGAATTCTTTTATGTGGCATCAGAATTCTGATAGTTTTAATATTTACTAAATTCTCCATATATATATATATATATATATATATATATATATATATATATATATATATATATATATATATATATATATATATATATTATCGAAAAAAAGAAATATGAGAATTTAAAGATTGCTGCTACAAAAAATATTTGAATTTTAATTATAATTTTTAATTGATATACTGAAAACTTCCAAATGATTGTTATGCCATTGAAAAATTCTAGTGTACTGTTAAGAATAATGCAAAATAGAGAATCAAGAGTTATATTAAGCACTTAGAGAATAATATTAAGAATTTCAGGGTAACTATAAGACCGTTGAGGGTAATATATTAAGAAGAATTTCGAGAGCACTGTTAAGAAAAATTTCGAGAGTAATGTTAAAAAGAACTTAAAGAATGTGACAACGTCGAAATTTTAAAATAGATATAGGAAACTGTTCCTTACTTTCTGCTGGGTGTTCTTTACTCGGAGTCCATTCCAGTTCGTTCTTTGGCTGGTTTGAAGTGGTCTGAAGAGGGGTTCTTCTTTCTGTCCCTCCTCATTATCTCTCTCATTGACGGGGTCAGGTACGACACGAGATTTGACGTCTTTCTTCTCTGGAGCAGAAGGTACAGCAGTCATCTGCACCTGGAAGAGAGCCCACTCTTCAAATAAACAACTCAAAAGATATTCCTTTTTAACATTCTAGAGAATACAGTTGTTTGTTGCTGGTCAGTAGCTCTCTTTACAGCTGAAGATTCGAGTCAAAGATTTAAGTATACCTTAATGAGGGTTAACTATCTTAGTGAAAGGAATATTTCATCTTTTTTTATAAATGCTTCAGCGTTTATAATTTGGAATTCTGTGCCTGTGATTTTGTGTTCGCCACTACGAAATTAATTTATATTATACAATTATCTTCAAAATAATATTATTATAGAATAATGTTTCACTTTATAGAACATCGAATAAATTTAATGATATTTTATAATGTGGCTTATATGGCTTGTTCATTAACTTTTAAATAATCGTGGAAGAAATTTGATTTTCTATGAATTAAACTTTTTATTTCTAGGACTAAATACAGGTATTTCTTTAAGAAAACAAATGACAAAATCTTTGTGGTTATAAGTCATTTCCTCAGAGAGTTTTTGAACATTTTTAAATTCTTATAAATAATTCATCCGAAAAATGAGCAATTCCGAAAAGAAAGACCCAACAATTTCTTAATATTCTACAGTGGTCAGGAACAAATATATTTTATTTTTTAAAAAAAATAGGCTGTACCATTAAACTATTGTGACTTTAATTCATGGATGGACAAACTTTTCTAGGTCATGAGTTATTTTTAATTTTTTATTTGCCTCGCGATTACCTTCAATGACGATCGATAGTTAATTAAATGTATTTTTAGGTATGAAAATCAAAAAGATAGCATGGGTGATCACCCCAAATGTCTCAGCAGTCCACCGGTCAATCAAGGTCCCTTTAATGTTCACTCCTACCCTTGTTCATCATAAAATATCTTACACAAATAAATTCAAGGAACTTCAAAGCTCTTTTCTTACAACAAAATCAAATCACTAGGTTCTTGGGCACATCATTGCCTAATACTAAGAGCCCTTCAGAGGAAAATCTAAAAGATCTTACTTATTGAATAGCGAGATATCATTGGGGGATATTCAACGCGGCTAGTGGTTTTCAGAGATAAGGTTCCCAAGATCAATCCCACCCTATGATGAACAATCGAAATAGAAGCTGCGCTCTTCTGCTTTTTGCATTCACATCTCTCGGAGTAGGTGTTTCGAAGGTTCTTTTTTTCTTCTCTTCCAACTCATGAATACGGCTCACTATCTAAGGAATAGTATATCGGAAGGCAACTTACAAGGTGGAGACCTAGAAAGTGCCTTACAACAGTCTCAGGCACTACATGGTACCAAATGCTAACTTTGAAAGTGTGTATGCTTGAGAGTTTTCCAAATCTCTTCTCTTGTGATGCGCGCATGCGATCCATTACGTTATCATTATAAATTACTCATCATTTATAAAGTATATTTATGTTATATATGAAAAACTAAACAAATCTTAATTTGTCATCAAACATAGAAATAATATGAAATCATAATTTCATTACCTACTTTTAAATTAATTCCTCTAACCAGATGATTTAATGTATTTTATTTCTTTTTGATCTGATAAATTTTAATTAATTAAATTTGAAAGATTGCAATTTTTCCCTGAATAGTGTAAGGTATTATAATATATATATGAGATTATGAGACTGACACCTACTGCGCTACCGAAGCCTTTAATATAATATATAAAAATACATATTATTCAATAACCTATTCATATAAACACAAGAGTATGTACAATAATATATATCATTACAACACATATAAATACATGCAAGTGATTTTATTTTTATTACGAAGCTTTTTTGTATAGCACTTCACTTACATAGATAAAGTATGTGTTCATTATATTGCTTTTAAAATTTCATTTCTATTTTAAGTTAAATCTACTTAATTTAACATTACACAGAAAAATAATAAGCTCATCTTCCAGTTAAATGCCTAAAATTAGAAAGATTATGAAAATTATTCAAATTCTTCTCTCTTTCAAACAAAACTAAAGTAATTTAAGCAAATCATAACTTGAAAAATAATGAATAAAGGAATTATGATTTTTTTTTCTTTATTATCATTATAATAATTCTCTATCTTTCTCTTCTCTCTTCGTATTCCTTATTAACATAAAAACCAGTATATATATATATATATTATAGTTACTTCCTTCCGAACGTAAGTACGGCGTCTTTTCTTACTGCTCTACTGTAGAGCAATAGGAAAATTTTACGATATAGTTTCAGAATAACATTTTTAAGTTCAAATAAAATATAATGGAGTAATATGTAAAATTTTATTTATTATTTTTATAACTTACATCAATATATTTAAACGGAAGAGAATTATAATGATTATGATTTGCCTGTGAACTCTTATAAAAAGTAATTGCTGATCTATGGTGAATAAACACACAATACTATTTATTATAATTTTATTTCACTTAAATTATATCTATCCGCATATTTGCGATTAGTTAAAACCTAGTTGTCCCTATATAGAGATGGAATTCCTATATCGACTGCGTATGGAAAATTTCAAGACATCAATTTCCTGTCAAGAACATCTTTAGTTATAAATTTGCTTTTGGAAAAACTTTGAAATATCTAAATACATCATTTTTTAATTCATCTAAATATATCAATTTTAATCATTCATCTCTTTTGGAGTATAAACTTAAAATTACATACAATGTTTTATTGTATTTAATATAATTTAAACCAATAAAATGTTGTTCAAAGTGCATTTAGTTACGAAAAATTTAACTGCAATAGTATTTCATATTTGTTTTAGCATAGTGATTAAAAAGTATGTTGATATTTTATAAGAACAAACATTCACGCTATAAGGGTCTATACACTTTAAATATTATATTACGATCTGAATATTCTTTCTCTGTTGTGTAGTGGACAATCCCAGAGCAGCCGTTAACGCAATAAATTGTTCTTAGTTCAAAATTTTTAAGAGGATGATTGTACTTAGAGACTTTGAATGGATGAAATAGTTAGCAGGAAACAATGTAATAATGAAGGCATTCCAATAGAAAATGCATCGTATTTGTAACTAGAAGTTATTTGGTTCGATACTTGATCCAGTAGAAGACCATCCTACTAAGAGTAGAGAGATAGTCAATCTCATCATTTGTGACTATGTTTCAAAATTACAAGATGGTTAGTTGCGTTTAGTAATTTCGTCCAGCAAAAATAAGCAGTCAGAAATTCATTGCAATAACTTAACAATGTATGTTGAAATCAAATGTGCAATTTGATATTTTAATCAATCAGTGTTATCATACAGAAACCGTTGTTTTCTATTGTGCTTTTATAAATGAACGAAAGCTAATGAAAGTATTTACACATTCGTAAAAATACTTTTTAACTAAATCTAGATCTGTACAAATATTTTGCTTTTTGAAAACGAAACTATAATTTAAATATTTTAGAATTATTTTTAACTCAAAAAATTAAAAAAAGCTTAATAAGGAAAGAAATAATTTATAAAGTTATAGCATTTAATTTTCATTTAGACGTTTTTTTAAAGAATGTATGTAGTAAATTTTAAATTGAACTATATTTATATTTCCTGTGTATGTGTATATACATATTTGTGTGGAGGGGAGGTTGTATTATAATTTATAAAAACAATATTTTATTGTATATTCAGTATACTTATTCTCAAAAGATTTATAGTGTTCGCAGAATCAGAGAAATTTTTATAATTGATACTAGAATTAGAGAAAGTTTACGATTTACTGCCATCTAGTGAAAGTTGAAAATAATGTACGTACTTGTTGAGTGGACGAAGGGGGTTGAGAAGTGGTTGTTGAAACTTCTATTTCATTCTCAAGGCGATTGCTGCTTCGCCTCTGCAAATCAAACATTTCTTCTTTCGGTTCATCCAGAACTCCCATCATTTCACTTGGATCCTGAGAAAAGATTTTCACGCTTTCATGATAAGTCATCATTATGATAAGCAATATCATATAATTTTTATGATAAGCTATTTCGTTGATTAATCATTTCTTGATTATGGATTATCAATAATAGAGCAAATCAATGACTTTCCCTCGCATAAATTTGAAACTACCAATAATGAAAATGTAATCAATTTCCCGACGACGATTGAGATCGTTTATGAAATTTCGATTAAATTAATTGTAATCGTTTATTTAAATTAAAGATTTATGAAATTTACAAAGCATATGACAGATTAAGAATATTTTATTACATATCTTATATATAAAGTATATTGTAATGATAATTCATATTTTGTGAAATTGTATAATTCATCACAAAGTAAATAATTTATAAAATTGAAGAGCTGATTCAAAATTATTTCATGATAAATTTAACAGAAATCATTTTGACCTGGTGGTAAGATCGGACATATTTGATGGTGTATTGGCTCTCATATACCATTAAATGTGCCGTATAGTGAACTAATGTAAAGATAATTTAATTGGTGTGCCATTATTACCTCGAAAAAAGGTCCTCGGAATTGGGAGGCTAGATTCGGAATGGAGACTGCCAGAATTATTATTTTACTTAATTTACGTTGGGGTAACGATCTATTTTTTACTTGCTCCAGCAACTATTAATAAACACGGAGACGCTCAGCTTTGATACATAGTGTAATAATATAATTTGATACATAGTATGATAATAAATAATTAATTGCGCAATTTAAAATTACTTAATAACATAAAAATTTTGCTAAATAACATCAGTAATTTCATAATATTACTTAATTACAGAAAAAAAAATTTAAAAATCCTTTCCAAATTTTAGGAAATTTTTAAAATTTGTACATTCTATTTGCAGTATTCATAATTAAAACAAAATCTCTGGATTTAATTTATTAATATAAAATAACATACTGAAGAAATTTATTTGGTTATAACTTAGCGATAATAAATCTTTGTTATTTAATCTTATCAACGATGACAATGGGTTTTAACAGAAGAACGATGGGTCCCTGCACATGTTAATATCGAGGGAAATGAACTGGCGGTCTCCCTCGCCAAAGAGGCTAGTTATATCAATCCCCCTCCCACTACTACCATTTGCTTCAATGCAAACGCCGTCGCAAGGCATCAACTCTGCGGAGGACTGCGGGAAAAAAAAATTCTGCCTACCGGAGCTTAATTCTGACCGTGGTATCACTTCTAACATCAGCAGAATGTGGACTGGGCACATGAGGGTTATGAAAATCATGCCCGATGAATCTAGAAGCTACGCAGAATGCAGGCACTGCACAGCAGTTCCCCTGGATCCGAGACATCTCTTCAACTGCATCGCTGTTGCCTCGACCCCCTTCAAGATCGACCCCAACTGATGCCATGATACCCTTTATACGGAAAAAGCTGAAGATGTGACCAGAGCAGTGTTCCATGCCTTTGGTCCCATATGACTTGTCTTTTTTACCTTTTCTTCTTTTTTTTTCCTTTTTGCACTTGTCACACGTCAACAAGAACAATAGAAGAACAATTTTCCTTATACCTCGTACCAGGTTTACTTAAACAAGAAAAAACATTAAAACTAAATGCTCGGTAATTTTTGTCATAATATTATTTATAACTTTAGGAACGTAAAAATGTGAATAACTAACAACAGATAGCATAACTTATCAATGTAATAATTTTGCCAAGTGATAAAAAATGTTTTAATGCACTTGAGTTAATAGTATAACTAAATAAAACTCGACTACATGCGACAATCCTAGTTGTCAGCTTTAAGAATATTTTAAATTACCTGGCCATAGACTGGATAAGCTGGAGACCTGTAGATAGTGTTAACGGGTTCGTACTCGTAGTTGCCATAGTCTTCCTCTTCAAGAGGCTGTTCCTCCTCAGTCCACATAGGCAAAGCGTACACATCTCCCAACTGGTAACTAAGGGGTGGACCTTGGTAGGGAGCGGCCTGGGTGTCTACCTAAAAGGATCCAAAAACAAGTGGTTTCATAAAGATCCAGATTACTCTGGAAAAGTGCTTTAGTGAATTGTGTTCATCATAGCTGATTTTAATCATTTCCTTCTTTAATAAATGGAAATAAAAAGTTTTGAATATTCTAAGAAATATTAGGCCACTTTATTCTGATAATAAAAGAAACTTTTGAAACTTACGCATCAGGAAACTTCAACTTTTCTGTTATTTTTAAAAATTATCAGTTTTTTTTTTTTTATTTTTATTTTTTTTTTTTTTTTTTTATTAAGATAAAAATTGAAAATCGCAGTAAATGACGAAATAGTTACTTAAGGGTAATTTTAATTAAGCAATTATTCAGTTTCAAAAATAAATTTTATTATGATTAATAGAAATAAAAAGAATCGTTTCTTTAATGTGGAAAAACTTAAAAACTATACGTTTCCAAGGGTATATAATTATTTTAAGAATTAATAATTTTTTGGTGGTTTAATTTAAGAAACTTTTAATAAAAAAAAAGTTATTTAAATATGTAACCATAAATTTTGCATATTCTGCAAAATATCACACAGAAATTGTTACTTGCAGTTGACATGTATCATGTTAAGTGGTTACATGTTATTAACATGTTTTGCATATATTGTATTTATTAAGAATTTAAGGTAAATTGTATTAATGCTAATTTTGGATAGACTTGATTGATAACAATAATGGAAAAATTCTACAAGAAAATTACTTTTCAGAATTTTACAGAAATCCATGATTTTTTTTTTCAAAATTTAAGTGATTTAATGGATTATTTTTATTTTAAAATAAAACTTTTGATTTGATTTTGGAAGGAAAAAAAAAACGCTTGAAAAACAATCTCTCAGGAAAAATGAATACTTAAAGCACAGATTATAGAGTTTCAAAATTTTCCTCCTTAAAATATCTATTTTCTATGAATTAAAAATAAATAATTATATATAATTTGTAAAAATAACCAATTTTTATAACTTTTTTAATTTATAAATAGTTAAATAATTGAGAAATGAGAAAAAAAATGTAACATTTATATTTAATATTAAGTAAGTTCATATTTTACGGAGCTTGTTATCACAGCAACTCCCCCCCCCCCATATTCGCCATAAGATAAAATTTATATCAGATTTTTTGCATATCATGTAGTGTGCAGCCAAACAATCGAAAGCTTTTATAATACATTTTATTATCAATTTCATACTTTTCTTGGGAAACTTTTAAAATAGTCGATCATATTTACATTTTTCAAGCCTTATGTACATTACGCATTATTAAGGACTCAAAGTGGTTTATAATAGAATATTGGGGATAAAAATATGTCAGTTTCAGAATCTTGGTGTTGAATAGTAAAAAGTATTTGAGTTTGACACTATAGAGTAGATGGACAAAACAGCTTATTGATATTTGGGAAAATTTTCCATAAATAGTGATCCGTATTCACAAAAAGGAGAAATTTCCAAGTATATATCCCGAGATATATTCATGCAAAAAACAATATACATTTCATATATACTGTTTTATACACAGAGAAAATCAGTAAGCATTTCATGTTTTTAAATAGTGATTAGTCCACAAATCACGGCTTTTTTCATTGAAAAGCACAGACCTGCGAGAAGGTCAATTTTTTCTACTTGGTGGACAACTTTATTCTCGAAAGCCGTTGTGAAGTTTTTCAATATTTACCACATATTATGTTCTAAAGGGACTTCTAATATATTGCGACACTGTTCGAATATCGCAAAGAATAAAAACCAAAAGCTCTCAAAGAGCATACTACTAAAAGCAGAATCGCAATAACTATCTCTTTTTGTTAAATAGTAGATTGAATCGAACTCAAGATATCCCATTTATTTCTATCGTATCTATCATAAAGCCACAGTAAGTCCAAATTTTTAACACAATTGACAATGTATATCAGATAGTTAAAGATTATTATAAAGGTTCGTGCATCAAATGAAATTTACTTTTATATTTTTATAGGTATAGATTTATTAAGGATAATGCACTATATTCATGTAAGGCAAAATAGAAAAGCTGTTTAGCTCCTAATATACGAGCATGCAATATGCTGAGACACCTCGTCGATTTTAAGTCCAACATTAATTAGGATTGAAATCGGAAGCTTTTACTCTGCAAAGTCTGTTCCCAATTATTAGGACTAGGCCGACTTAAATTTTTAGAAGTTGATGGATTTTCATTGAACTTTTATTAAAATTAATATAAAATTTTATGGTCTTTTAGCTTTCATTCAACATTTCGTTACAATCGTTAACAGCTGCTTGTCTTATAAAAGTTGAAGTGCGCAAAATATGCCGATAAATTGGAGGAATAATAAGCTAATGGAAGAGTAAGCTCTTCAGAACTACACTGTTTGTCTCTTTTTCTAAAATTTTCAAATTTTCCTGAACGGACAATATAATCCGATTAATTTTAAAACGAATTCAGTATAAACTAAATAATCCCGCCAAATGCAACATTAGATGGGATTACTTAGTTTAATAATTTAATGGCCATAAATGGAATGGAAATTTAAATGCAGTTAATAGATCTGAACACATTATAATTATTTTAAATTAGTTGACTGTACATGCTTCTAGTCTTAATATTATGAAATTTAAGAGTACATTATGAAATATGGCCTCATAACACATAGCTTTTATAATATATATAAATCGTATTTGTGATAGTTATGCTTTTATACATATAAGTTTTACGGACAATAATTTATAAAACACTATTCCAAATTTTGAATATATATTAAATTAGGACAAATTTTGACACATATTGTAATTTTCTTATGCTAAAATCGTCACAATTTATAATGAGTTGATAATAATCAAATGGAATGTGCTAACTTAAAAAAGCATACACAAAACTTTCTTTCTGCTTAAGGGCTTGAACGCTATTTTTTAATTAGGTATGTCTTCATTGGTACTCGTCTGTATTCGGATTGTACTTATCAGGTACAAACCTGCTACTTTTTTTAAATACAGTTCTACCAAAGTATTCTATTCAATATATATTTATGCCCATTTGAATTTGATTTATGTGATAATTAATTACTAAAATGCGTGTCTTAGCTGTTGTCATTATATATTCTAAATAAAAATACAGTTTGCTGGGTTTGGTTTGTTTGTCGCTCAACGGTCATTTTTTGCTCACGAGGGCTAATTAGACCGGGACCTACGGATTAAAGTGTATTTCGAACCACTACAATCATCCATACCCTAGGTGGGATTCGAACCCACGAACTGTTGAACCGAAGGCAAGAGCGAAGTTTTCTGGGAATTATTAATTTAAATAGTAGGGATTATATTTATACGGTATTTAATATTGCTGATGTTAAAAATAATATGAATCTGTGGAGGTCATAGTACTGTAGATTTGATTACTGCTACTTTGTCTAGGGATATTTGAGTAATTTGGATTATATTTGAAAATGTAAATCCCTATCAGATAAGAATTAGTATAAAGAAACCATTTCAAACAAACAGATTTAGGAAAACGAATTTCAAGAAATGATCTTACAAAGAGACTTATAATAATAATAACGTATTATTATAGATTTGCTTAGCAAAATCATTAATTCATAATGCAGTACATAAAAACTTGTTTATCGAAACCAAAACATAAAATGTATTTTGCCTCAGTTAAAGAGATATGTATTGATATTTCCTATGCACACACACAACTAGAAACTGCATAATTATCTAAGTATTGATCCGTCGTGCGAAACCAATAATTCAGTGCTAGTTATTAGCTTCCCCTTGCAAGTAATTGATTTGAAGCTGCTTTTAGTCATGATTTTATTACCCGATTCTCTTGTTTTCCAATTCCCAAAATCATTCATTTTTCCAACCCACGCAATGAATTAGAAAACAAACATTGGATTTTTTTATTCAATAAAGGACGATTTCATTTTTGTCATGTATGAAGAGAGCTTTGAACTTATCAATAGAGAATTTCGGGCAGAAGGGCTTCAATAGAAACTTTATAATATACGTATATATATATATATATATATATATATATATATATATATATATATATATATATATATATATATATATATATATATATATATATATATATATATATATATATATATATATATATATATATATGTATACATATATTTTACAATTATATGTAAATTAAATAAACTTTAGGTGAACTTTATGCTCAAAAAAATTTTTAATGCAATTTTCGCAAATAAATGTTGGGATAGGATCATTTTTATTGGAGGACATATTCTCAAATTTGATATTAGCTGCAATTTAATTGTAAAAGATACGTATTTATCACCAATATTAGATATCATAAAAACTGAGATTTTTTAGATGATATACTATCTCTAAAAAGGCATGCTGTCTAAAAGAGGATTTTTTTAGTGAAAGTGGCTTGCACTTACATGTTGCGAAAGCGAAAACTTGGAAAAAGTCTACCGGACAAATAGTGTAAAGAAGTAAGCCTGTAACTTCCATCTTCCGTTATTCAACAGTAGCTGTGATTGAACCTAAGATCTTTAACTCACAGAAACACTATCGTATCAGAAGGCTACGATGAGTCCGAGACACGGATAATATGTTTCTGATTTTTTCAGGCAGATTTTCAGCGTGAGTTTTTGGCAATTTCTCAAGTTTCCTTCCTGATAATATATGAATAGAGCGCACCATATATAAAAAGTTTTCTCGAAAGATAATAATACGCTGTGAATGTTACAAGATTAGCTATTTTTGCTTTGCTATTGAATGAAGTTAAATAGGTACGCAAATTAAAGTATCAAGAGGTCGAGAATAGAAACACCAGTCATTGTAAGAGTAAGTCAACCGCGCACTTTCATCAGTCATAACTCTTTACCAAACCGAAGACAAATAGATATATACAAGGAATTCATCGTTTTTGTATGTATTACGATTTCAAAGTAGACTTTATCAACAACAAGACGTCAGATATTTTCCTTTTCATGGTATGACATCATGGTATGACCATTGGCAAATTGTCGAATATGTCAAGAGTTTGGAGGTAGTGCTGTAAATAAATTTATTGCAAGGTTTGGGTTGAAAACATTTAGGTCTGAAAGAAGCAGACATGCGCCAAGCACCTATAGGTTTTTTCTGCGTCCAAACAGCATATCCCGAGTTTTAACTCTAAAGGAATTGCAATATATATATTGTATATATATACAATACATATATATATATATATATATTTCATGCACACTGGCCATGTATAAAGTGAAATTACACATGTGTTACATGTATTCAATAAATATCTTATATATATATATATATATATATATATATATATATATATATATATATATATATATATATATATATATATATATATATATATATATATATATGAAATACTGGGAATGAATAAGTTGAAAAGAATACCTGTGGGAAGTATCTGGTAACGGGCAACCGGAGCCTCTCCAGGGCATCCATAGCTGATCGGCGCACAGGACGAGCCATGTACCTAGGATCATAGGACATGAGACGGTTGTAGACAATCTGCGAGTGGGCACAGGCTGACCACACCGACAGCAGGAACAGAAGAATGAACATTTTCAAACTGAAACGAGCAACAGCATATCTTACTATAGATAGTGAGGAAAATTATAATTAATTTTTTTCTTTACAACATCACACTTTCAGAATTTCAATAGCTATATAAATTCTATTACAAACGCCAAACTAATGCAAAAATGTTAAATATTTTGATGAAATTTCTATTTGTGGATATTAAAGTGTTTGGAGTTTATTACATTTTTATTTTTAATGTTATTTAAAGATCGCTAGCAGATCGTCATTTTTTCATAGTGAACTTTAATAAGTCTTAAAAACTTTTATTAAATATTTTAATTTTAATTGATTAAATATATTTTGTTCTGCGATTTACTATTTAAGTAATTTACAAAATATAAAAATATGTTTATTTATAAGCGACATCTGGAACTGGATTGCGAATTTTTTATTATTTTTTACGAACTCTAATAGTGTGATTGTCATTAAAAAATGGAACTTAATATATAGAATTTCTTTTTAATTTTTTAACGAATGATTTTCATTTAAAATTTATTGTATTTTATTAGATTTTCAAATCAAATAAAGGTGAAAGCTAACAACATTTTCTATATAACTGTACCAATTTTTATATCCCATTAAATATAGTTCATCTGCGCCATTTGAGGTAAAATAAATGATTTTAATAGGTATATTTGTAAAAATTAAGAAAAATTGTCAAAATATTTTCTTTTCATTGTAGCTTGACTATGAAAATAAAAGGATTTTGAAATCCTTTACATCACAAAATATATTAGTTTTTCTACAAAAGCAATAAAGCATGTAGTCATAATTCTGATTTTTAAATTATTTTAAAGGAAATTTATTTTAACAAGTTATTAAATTTTAAAATAATACTAAGAAAGTTACTTTAGAGCATTCTGAAACGATATCACTTGGAAAATATTTACTTATCATTAACAACTACAGCTTAAAAATTGGTGAAGAAGCATATTGTTTTCTTGCAACTTAACTAAAGAAACTCTAGTTGTGTAAAAACACAAACTCTTTTGTAAATAAAAATCTTGTTTGTAAAAACCTGTTTCATATGATAGTTAATCGCAATAATTAATGTAAGTTTTTCAGATTTCTTTTAAAAGTAACCGAAGGCAAATTGTTTTTTATATTCCAGTAAATTTGATTCATTAAATTACCTGAACTAAGATTCTTCTTCGTATCAAAGAAGAACTATTTAATGATTCATAAAAAATATTCACAATATTCATTTTTTTAAAAAAAAAATTATATTATGGATTATATTTTATTTAAAAAAATTTTTCAAATTTTAGAAAAGAAGATCAAATTTTAATTTAAGTTAATAATTTTACTTTAAGCATTTGTGCGCAAGTCTTAAGTAAATAGCTGATAATCAATAATTTCACTAAAAATCTACTAATGTTAATAATTATTAAAATATAATCGAAGGAATATAAGTAGGAATTTTTAACTTAATAAATATTAAGTTTCTATTCGTTTTATAAATAAGTTAAAATTTTTCAACACATTTTCTCGTTTAAAAGAAGTGGGAATAAGACAGAAAATGCTCACCAAGTCTGAGGAGCCGAAGAATCAGCAAACTGTTGAGCGAAAGCGGTAAGAATGCTAAAGCCTTTGGTCCCCCACTTTTATACATGGCCTTCATCAGCTGTATTTACCGCCCACGCAATTTCGATCGATCTAACCCGCTCGCGCATGCCCCGCACGCTCTATTGGCAACCGACTTGACATTTCACATCATTTCACTCCGACCCCTTCCCCCACAGCCTCCCACCTGTTTGTAATGCAACCCGAAATTGGACAGTATCATAGATACCAAAGTATACACACACTAAGCCTGTACTGTGTTTCCAAAGCATCGGTGTATATCAGTTCCATCGCCAAGAACCAAAAATAAATTATCAGAACATGCTGAATGAAAATTCTGACATTCATCCTGATGAAATTTGGTACAAATAATGTTTTTTTGTTGGATTTATAATTTAAATCATGCTTTTATTTAATAAAATGAATAAATATTTTGGTATACATTAAATGATGGAGAAATTAATGTAGCTTTTTGAATTTATATTAATTCGTCATTCAAAAACTTTTGTTTTCTTATATAAATAAAATACAAACGAAATTATAGAAAACGATTTCTTACAATCATATAATAACAGATGATTGATTTACAAGTATCCAAGTTAAGATTTGGAAGATAAATATAATTACAAAATAGAAATAATAAATAGACATAACAGAAGATAGATATAACGGAAATTTTGAATCAATGTCAAGTTCCAAACTTTGAATCATTTATATTATATTAGAAAAGTATTCATAAATAAATAAAAGATTTTCTTTATAAATATCGAATGATCTCTTAACTAAATACATTATTTAAATCAACAAGTTTCATCCAAAAATAAAATTTGGATAATAAAGGAATTTTAAAGTTCCGATGAATTCAACGTTTGTTTCACTATAACTAAATTTGTGCAAACAATAATTTGTAAAATGTATATCAATAATAAACGCAAATGAATGATTTATAATATTATAATTCAGATTAATAATTGGGATAATGATTTCCCATTAATTTTAAAACTTATATGCAAGTTTACTAACAAATATTGAAAAATATATACAAGAACTTTAAATAAATCATGAATATTAGTGTTAGTATATCAATGTTATTTCAAACTGTAAAGATGCATTTTGTTTACGAAAAATAAGCAGATGGCAGTGATATAAAATTAAATAATCAACATTAAAAAAATTTTCCCTCCAAAAAATATTGTGTTCAGCCGTAAGATAAAGTGTATGTGCTTGATTTTACAATTAATAGTTCTTATTAAAGTGTAAAAGCAAATTTCGCTTAAAAAAATTTTAAATGTTGCGTTTTAAAAAATGTGTTCATGTAATTGGCATTGTTTATTCTGGAAAAAGCAATCACCTTTATCTTAAAATGTTCTGAATTTTATTATTAATTAATATTTTTCCTTAAAATTTTCTCTTCGATATAAAATATTTGAAATCAATAAAGAAAAAACTTTACATATTTTTGCTAAATAAGAATAAGTAATAAATAACTTCATAAAACTTGTATTAAAAATAAAGGATAAAATATGCTTCTGTTCGTGTGATAGGTTACAAATTTTTTAAAAATTCATTTTAACGCAAATAATATTCATTACTAAATATAACTACAGTTTAATTTTAATAACATCTTAAGCATTGAAATTTTAAAAATACGTGAAAAAACCAAATGAAAAAAATGAAATATTGATTCATTTATCGATAAATGATTTATCACATTTTGTAATAATATTAATTTATAAAGGTTTTTGTATAAAACTATAATTTCTTTTGAATATGTAAAACCATTAAAGCAAGGCCTTAAATGTTTTTTTTTAATTATTTTTTTTTTATTTTCCTCCTTTACGTACACAATCAAAAAAAGCACTTATAAAGTCTAAAAGTCAAGAAAAATAAAGAATATTAAAAGTAACTATTTTTACCTCGTATATAAGTGAGATAGTAAAAGATTCGATATGGTTCCCTGAATATTTCATTTTCTACAAGTTTGAATCATGTTTTGAATCACTATAATATTATTCTCCAGATTTAACGTAAATGTCTAGCAACATATTCTAATGATAAATGTGGTAGTAACTCAAATTGCAGATTTTGTTAAAATGATATAAACAAGATATATACATTTTTCACATTGCCATTTTTAGATAGAAAAAATTTTATATTGCTTAAAGAATGAATATTTTCTCTTTTATGAATATATATATATATATATATATATATATATATATATATATATATATATATATATATATATATATATATATATATATATATATATATATATATATATATATATATATATATATATATATATATATATATATATATATACTTTGCTAAAAAGAGAAATAACATACTAGGATCATAAAATTTGCAAATAAAAGAAAACTAAAATAAGATCAGCTCTTTTCAACTGTGAGACGTATTTATGTATTCATTATTTTAAAAGGAATGTCTCGAGATTTTCAGATAATTTTCAATCGGTAAATGAAAATGTTAAAAAGAATTAGATAATTACTTTTTAAATTATTTGTAAAAATTATTTTTTAGAATAGAAATGAAAAACATTTTTTAATCATGTTCCTTTATAAGACGTCAATTTTTTGAATCTCAATATATTTTTTCGCTTTATTTATTATGAAAGATATTTCTAGGTCATATATGAAATAGTATTTGTTTTCAGTATGTAATTTATCTATCAGTTTCTATTTTTCAATATTTTGCTTAATTTCCCCGTTTATACAGAACGATATGTTTTATAATTACATATTTATATTTATTACTGAATTTTAACATCGCATATAAAACATTGTTTGTATTATGGATTCTAATTTGTAAAGATAAGTTTTTAGTTTCTTATTTGTTAAAGTATAAACTGCATTTACAGATATGAGCATATTTTGAGAGTCATTGGTGCAAGCTGCGTAAAAGGGCTGCAAAGACCTAATTGGATAGGGCATCGTTCTCACTTTCGGAAGATAAGGAATTCGTATCCCAGCTTATAACAAAGATGCACCGTGTGCACTAAAGGCACCTGGGGCAATTAACAAAGGTCGTAGTCACAATGTCCTCCAAGGGAAATAAGATCTGCGGGGATGACAGGTGAAGTATTAGGGGCTCTTCTGATTGCTCCCTGCTTCTAAATTACGATGGTACCACTCAACTGTTTCCACCTAATTGTTAGAACTCAACTCTAAGCTAGATACAGGGAATTATGCTCAGACAACAATAACTTGCGTATAAATCGTGTTAAATAAATTACATTAAATATAAATTAAACTTTAAAGAAAAAGTTACAATTTATTATATAATGCTATAGCATTATATAATAAATTGTAACTTTAATGTTTTTTTGATGAATACTATTTTTCACAATAAACAAATAAATCGTTCATATTCTTGCAAAATAAATTTTTTAATTAATTCTCATATTGCAACTCCATTATTTGAATGGCACGAAGCTATATATTTTATAATTTATCAATCTGTGCTTACAAAGTTAGTTAAAATAAAAGCATGTACACGAAGTATGTATTTAAATTAACATTTTTAAGTATAATATATAGCCAACGCTATTATTATAATACTATTCATACAACATTATACTAGATAGTATTGTTATAGAATATTATTAAAAATATAAAATAAAAAAAATGCTTCAAATAACTGAATTTTTTGCCTATTAAGTTAAGTAGTAGATCAGACTACATAGTGACAAATCATAATTAACATAACGTAAAGCTCATTAATTTAAGATAGAAATTTTATTCTTTAACCTCTTAGAGATTAAATTTCTGATACTCATTAATTGTTATTTTATAAGCCGTTAACATTTTTGGGCATGTAAATTTGACCCTGCATATAAATTCATGTTCCACTTATATTAAATTGCATCTTTTATCATCGTCTTTTGATTATTCCATTTAATATTTTTTCCTTACTACCGGATACATTGTATTTTACAAATAAAGTTTATCATACATTTAAACGTACGTTAATTAAAGAATTCAAGTATGAACTAGAATGGATCAACTACATATTCAAATCAATATGAATTATTACATTCTTTTAGAGCAATGCAAAGTATTTAGTACGAAATTATTAATTATAATCCTGATAATGTCATCCGAAATGCGCAATACCGAGGAGACGTAAATCATTATGACTTCTCTAGATAGTTATCTTCAGAATGTCATCTTAATAACATTCCTGGGACATTTTGAGAAAATCAGATACGTATCCACCCACGATAGAAATACCAACATATCTTATAGCATTATTTTTGTTGAAAATTATTGCAGATTTATCAGAAAGAATTTAGTGAAACATTAGTCCAAATAAATATATATATAATTTCTATATATACCCTAACAAGAAAATAATATTAAAACCGATATTTTAATTCGCGCGTGGATGAATGTGTACGATTCATTCATAATATTGTGCCTGTTTAGACTTAGACAAACTTTCTTCACATTAAGAAAATCGAGGAATTCATTGCTGAAAAAGATTGCATTTTCATTCACATAACACTATCAAACCTTGAGAATTTTAATGAAGGATGTGTGAATAATCAATAAAATATTCATAACTATGCATTTGACGTGATTTTTTATTTCCTTAAAACACCTTCTAGGGAAGATACAGTTGATATCTTTATGGTTGGAACTCCCTTTTGATTAAGCTTACAGTAAGAAAAGCTTTGTAAATTTTAATTTTCTTAATCAGTGGTTGCCAATCTTTTGCAACAATTGCGTTCGTATATAGTGGTGACAGTAAAACATTTGAACTTGATAATGAAATCTTATAAAATTGTTGGCCATAAAAACTGTAACACCAAGAAATATTTGTCCGACGAATAGCAAAATCACAGGAAAAGAAGAATTGATTAAAATATGCAAGTGATTGGGATTTCAGCGCATTTTATGACGCAAGAGAAACAAACGACGTTTGAAGCTCTGAATTAAAGTTGGGCCGTCGATTTCTAATACATAAATTGCTTTGCAAGATCAGAATTTTCTCAGAATATTGTATTATGCCTTGAGTAAAAGTAGGAGAGATCTTTAAAAGTAGTTATCAAAATTCGATAAAGACAAGATCGTTGCTTATGGAAAGCATAAATTATCGTTCTGTGATACTGCTTCACATAAATCGAAATCAATCAGTGCCATGCGAATATGGAAATGATGTTTATTGGTGAAAATTATGCTGAACAACAGGCAGGATCTCAATACCCTCAACTGATTAATACCTATGAGAATTTATATGAGGTTATGAGAGATCAGACTTGCAAATTCATGCAACCACATCACAGGTCATTAATCAGGAAATGTGCGCATTTGCAATATTAAGTGCAACGACATTTTGACATGATGTAATGGCTAGCCTAACGGCCTAAGGCTGATGTGATGCACTGCTTAATGCTCATACATAAATTGTATTCCAAGGATTTTAAATCGATAGTGGGTCATTTTCATAAATCACAAAAGAGGAATCTCATAAAAAATATCAAGCACCCATCCTTAGAGACATGCTCGCTAAGGCATGTCTGCCGGCAGAAGAGCAATATTCATCTTCTATTCTTCAACAGTGGTTGGAATCAAACTTGAGACATTTTCATCTGCAGAGAGTTCTTCTACCAGTAGACTACCGTGAACCTAATGCGACGACGTTTGGAACAGCATGGGCATTCAGCCTGACAAACATTACTTTAGCATCCCTTGATAATGCAGCATAGAGGAAAACTGCGATTTTGGTGTGGCTAACTTTAAAGTTGGATGCAAGAATGATACAACGTCGTCATTTTAGACGAATCTTGGTTCTGCATGCAAAATTATTATGTTCGTATACACACTCGGTGGCCTCCAACAGAATGCTCGTGGTTTGAGTACATTCAACATCATCATTGAGGCCCTATTTTCGAATGATGGTATAGCAGACATTGAATGTACGACACACACTTCTCCAATGTGGACAGATAGTAATTTGAATCGCAATCGGTACTGTCTGACATCGTAAGGCCAATAATTGTTCCTTGACCTTTGAGGCGAGAGAAATTCACACTTTCAATAAGATAACGCAATGGCACATGTTCAATACCATGTTTTGACTTTTCTCTATAAAGAAATATTCGATTTTTGTCTTGGTTATTCAAAACTTCTGGTCATGAATTGCTGAAGGACAGGTACGCTAACCCTCTCCTGCAAATGCCTTTGATGAAATATAGAATAGACTATATGGAATGAATTACCTGTTTTTGTCATCTAAGCCCAGTTCTTCCTTGCCTCACCGAGAAAGGAGTGCTTTAGATATCAAGAGAGCAAAATATATTTACTAATTTTGTATTCCTGTGTGGATTACAGGTGGCGGAAGAGATCAATTTGGCTCTAATCGCTAGTGCTGAGACAAATCTATATATCATTTCCATTTATCTTTCATTGAATTTATCTTATCTATGTGTCAGGAAACACAACCAATAAGGAATTACATTATCTACAATTACCTCTCAGTTTATTAATGATATACTAGAATATATAATATTAATCTTCTTAATAATTATTCTCCTTTGAATCTATATTAAAGGATTATATAGGCTCCAATCATTTTGATGGTATGTCCACACTCTTTCAGTAGAAAATATTTACTTTGATTCAAGTCATTATTTTTGCACTTTTGTTCCTTACCTGTACATGTTTTCAATTGATACTTAATATTTATCCAAGTTTCCACCTTTGCTATATAAAAATATAGCCCATATTCGATAAAATCGTCCACGAAGAAGACAAAACGTAAATGTATCATGAGGAATGTCAATTCTCATGAGGTAATGATCATCCCTTATGAGGGATGTCAAAACTGCTTACAGTTGTCACACACATACCAATGAGGATGAAATCTTGCATTTAGAAGTGATTTTTATCTGAAATTTCTAGTCTTCATGTAATAACGAAATTTGTCTTACAAATTACTATTATATGATTATAATCAAGCCTTATTTTAAGAAGGCTGGGATTTCTTCTTAAAAATTCCATCATTTGATTATTCTCTTGTTTGTTGTTCTATCATTACTTTTGCATTTATTCTAGATTAGAGTGTTCGAAATCCTGGTTTTCGAAATGCACACCAAACTTCTATAAATATATCCGCCCAAGGTAGTATCCAGTTCACAAACCATTTCAATGAAGCTTATAATGTCAATTCCACAAGTTTCCATTCAACAAATTTCTACCAAATCTTAGCTTATACTTCAACAGCTTAAAAATTACTTATAAATACGGGGATTACTCTGAAATTTTTGAGATGCGTGCAGACGAGAATTTACAAAATAAAAATAACGGTTTAATTTTAAAATACAAAGTATTTTAACACAGATGACGATTTTTTATTGACTTACTTCAACTTGTCTAGCGTAGAATAAATGTTAAACAGAAGAGAAAATGGAGTTGACGCGAGAACATTTTCGGGCTATGATTTCCTACGATTTGAAAGCAGGATTAAATCAAGAAGAATGCGTTCAATGGTTGCAATTAGCATTTGGTGATGAATCTCCAACTCGTGCTACTGTATTCAGATAGTTTAGAAAATTTAGAAGAGGTCGCAATTTTCTTCAGGATGAAGAACACACAGGAAGGCCGCCGTCGGCAGTAATCCCGGATAATGTGTCTGCCATACGAAAAATGTGAATGGATAATAATTGCTGTACCTATCAAATGATACAGAAGGAACTTAACATTGCATCTGCAGCCATACACAAAATCATTCATGAAGAACTGCTTATGTAAAAAGTAATTTACCGTTGGGTTACCCATAATCTAACTGAGCACCCAAAAGAGGAGCGTGTCAGAATCAGTAAAGAAACTCTTAAATTGCTAAATGATGGTGGCCACCGCATCATTTCTAAAATTGTAACAGGTGTTGAAACGTACATACCGTTTTTGAGCGTTCCAACACGTCAAGAAAGCAAAGATGGGTTTTTAAAGATGATCCCACGCCGACAATGGTGAAAAAACAATGCGCACTGAAAAAAAAGTGATGTATGCCGTTTTCTTCAGAAGTACGGGATTGGTCAAAGCCATCAAGTTGGAAGGACAGAAGGCAGTAACAGCTAACTGGTATACCACTAAATGTCTTGCAGAAATTCTACAAGAACTGAATGTTAGGGGACTAATGCTTCACGATGACAATGCATCTTCACATACAGCCGGATTAACAATTAAGTTTCTTAAACAAAAACGAATTAAAGTGATCGAACATCCGTCGTATTCACCTGATCTAGCTATGTGCGACTTTTGGTTATTCTTTAATCTAAAAAAGAACTTACGTGGACGTCGTTTTCATTCAGAAGAAGAGATTGATGTGGCTATAAATGCACTTTTTACATCGATTCCAAGAAATGAAAGACTTGAGGCATTTAATCTGTGGAAAATTCGTCTACAAAAGTGCATTGATGCTGGAGGAGTCTACTTTGAACACACCTAAAATTTTGTAAGTATAACTTTAAAATCCTAGTATTATCTCAAAAATTTCAGAGTGATCTTCGTATAATTAAAAATTACTTACAAATATAATTAAAAATTACTCTTAGTTATGAATATAAGATAGCTCTAATTTGCTGGATACTTATGAATTATTTAATATTTTACTCTTATCTTGTAAAAAGTATTTGCTTTAACTATAAATTCTCCTTAGAAACTAATTGTAAAGTAGGTAAATCATAATTAGTGATCTTTTTAGAAAACGTATATAAAGAAAGTAAACCTAAAAGGCTTAGGAATATATATAAGCATATTTGCCTCTCTTTGTTAAAAATAAAACCCTTAAAATGATGAAAGTTTTTTTAATAAAGTTGAGATGTGTTAGAAAAACATCAAAATAATAATTATTTATTGTCCGTTAGTGTATGTGCATATTGAAACAATACAAGACTGTATAATGTGCAATAGATAATAATTATTTTAAGATTTATTATAAGCTAATATATTTAAAAATAGTAACTGATCAAAGTCTGAAATCATCAAATAATAATTTCAGCACAAAATTAAAATAAAAAAATCTAAATAAATAACTTAAAACAACTTTAAATTGTAATTGAGAATTTATTGAAGATAAGGATTTTTTTTGTGTGTGTAAATTTCAATAATTAAAATGCTAAAGATTTTCCTTAACATAAATTTACATGTGCGCAATTTAACTAAATTAAATCCTACACAATAAATAAAATAATAGTTTAATATATTTATTAAACTTTTTCTTATTACTTAATTAACTTTTTCTTATTACTTAATTAATGAAGAGTTAATATTAAAAAATTAATGAGATATTAATAATAAAAAGAAAGAAAGGAAGGAATTGATATCAGCAATACTGAATACTTTAACAACTTTTAATATAAAGGAATAATATTTTGTTCTGAAACAATCATTTTAAATATTAAAGGTTATCTAAATTACTAATATTAATAATTAATGTCTTAACTAAAATATATGTTTTTTTCTCTTCTTCCCTACTAAATTGGAACTTTTTTAATCCTTTAATGAAATGGTTAGAAAGAAACTATAAGACAATTTTCTTTAAAGATGAATATTAATTCAGTGTCACCTTTGTAGGACAATTAATTAACAACTAATGAATTATTAAAACATTAATATTTTTTTACAGTAAAGTAACAAAAAATTGCTAATGATGTTTTGAAGTGATAAATTACTAAATCTTCAGAAATTGATATTATGATTGGCTGCTAACATAACACTTTGCTTAACAATATAATTACTTTACAGTTGACGTCATCTGTAATCAGGAGTGCATTTCAAAAGGCTGTACGATGCATGAAAAAGATTTCTCTTTTCATTTTGCTTAATTTTACACTGAGACATTGACGAAGTTGATACTCTAAGCTCAGGTCTAGATGGATTAATTATCTATTTTGTCTATTCCATATCCATTATAATTCATTTATCATATCTATTTATCCCATTCATACTTATTTATTTCACTTATACCTGTGAATGTTTTCAGAATTTCACTCGCGTGAATGATTGCTTCCAATAAAACTTTCTAATAGTTACTCCATAAATTTTCAAATAGTACTCTACTTCTCAACCAAAAAGACTAATGTCATAGTAGAGATGAAATTTTTTTGAATACTCAGCATTTAATATAATTGTATTAGTTTAATTTTTTAATAAAACAATTTTTAATAGTTAACTATTTCTCAACAAAAATGACTATGTCATTGTAGTTTTCTGGAATTTTCGGTATTTAATAAACTATACAAGTTTTACGAATAAATAAAATTCTTTAATAATTAGCTTTACTTCTCAATTTAAAAAAAATTAATTTATACCTAAGATGAAATTTTCAGGAATTTTCGGTATTTAATAAAACTGTACTAGTTTAATATATTTATATAATGAATATACATGAATCATATAGTTAGTAGCTAAGTATAGAAGCACTTGATTTAATAAGTTCTATTTCTTTACGTATTCGAAAATATAAATATCCGATTCACTTTTTAACTCTTATCGCTCTAATTAAATCATACTGATACATTTTGAAAACAGAAATTTCAGTAGTATTTAAACTGGAAACTATATAAACTATGTAATTCTCCATTTGAAAAATACAAAATCAGAAATATATCAAATGTATAATTGGGCATATGAAATAAAAGTAATAAAAAGAATATATATTATTTTTTATAACCTACAATATGCATTGATAATAGAAACACAATAAAGTAGACACAATTGAAATGAAATAATATATTTTTGTTTATCCTAAATCTAATTATTATTAACTCAGTATATAAAAATATTGAAAGAGATAAAAAGAGTTACAAATGCATTTCACATGTTTATTCCAAAACAGCTATATCAGATTTATACATTGTTATATTTTTATAAAAAAAAATATCTAATGCATGTGTCACAATAAGATATTTTTGCTTATGCGCATAAAAGCTGAATAAAAAGAAAAGCTCAAACAAGAGCAAATATGTTGCAAAATGAAGAAAATATTTTAAAGAGAATTTGTGTATTTGAAACTAGTACTTTTGAAATTGAATAAAAGAAAGCAAAGTGAAAACGTAACAAAATTGTGTGTACAGAAAATATAGTTTTCTCTAAGCATTTTAAGTTGAGCGAAATAAAACTCAATGCGCATAAAAATATTTTGTGAGAATGCCTCTGTGAAAAAAATGTTTCAAACAACATTCCACAGAACAAATATTTCTCTTTTTATAAAAAAATATATATATTATTATGTGTATGTGCAAAATGAAAGGAAATATTCCCCCATAATATTTGTTTTTATTCTGGGCAAGTTTTTCTTGTTTATTTCTTAATTGGCTTAATTTGAAAAAAATTTACTCCTTCAGCTGAAATTATAATATTAAAAAGCAAAAAATGATAGCAAAATAGTGAAATTAATTTTTAAAATTTAAATTTATTATTAATTATTTTGTCAAAACTTCAAGTCCTTTTTTTACATTATTTTTACATTTTAAAATAATTATTACATAATGACATGCTGTTAATAAGTTTCAAAATAAAAACTTGATAGATTCTGTGGTAAAATTATTTTCATTGCTAAAAAATTCAAAAAGAAATAATTACATATTAAATACAGAATCTTGTTGAATACTTAAACTTTTTTATAAGCTTTACTTATAAAAAGTAATAAATTTTATATAAGAACTTAAATATAGAACAAAACACATTTATTATAAAAAAAACATTTTTTATGCCAATCATAAAATAGGAATGTCCTTTTATTTGTATTGTTGAAGTGACAACAATAGACTGGTGCGGAAAGGTGTCGCGCTTGTGGCCAGGAGGCTATGGGCTTAATACCTGACCCAGCCGAAGTTAATCCTTTCTAAAAATGCCTATGAACGCGAAAACATCAGTAAATTCCAATGTTACTATGCTAATATGTCACAGCATTGAAGGACTGGACAGTGATGCAAAACTACAATATAGTTGGTTGTATTTACTTGTTTTTTTTTTTTTTTTTTTCTTTGAAGAAGAAGAAGAAATTAGACAAAAATGCATCGCAACTATCTTTCGGAGAAAATTTGAGAAATAAATAAATATATATATAACACACTACATTTTAAACATAACATAGTATGTAATAACACAATATGAAATGAAGTACGGAATTATTTTATTGCTTTTTTTAGTCAGATAAATTATCCCTTGATTATTGGAAAAAGTTTTTCAGTCATGCATTTTTGTACTCTTCATTTTTTTATGTTAGTGGAAAAGTTCTGACATTCATTCTGATGTTCATTTTTTTATGTTAGTGGAAAAGATTGATACAGTTTTTTCCTTAGAAAGAAACATCAAACTCATGAACATGTTCAGAATAGAATTGGAAAATAATTGAATGTTCATTTGTAGCAGCCAATATTTTGTTATACAGACCATCATACAGATGAAAAATTTGTAAGTTCAAAGGATTAACGTATATGTGAGAAGGTTTCGCGGATATTAATTGGTTTAATTTATCGAATGCAAGAGCGTAGTTGGAGTTTAATAGATCATAGAAGTTATATTTTAATTGTTTCTCAATATCAGTTTCTTTTATATACGTGAAACATGAAAACTATAAAATTGGAATAAACACCAAAATATACGAAACAAATGAAATGAAGAAGGCATAAGGACCACGTCTTCATCAGGAGGGAGATGGCCAGCTATGCAAAAAGAAAGAACATTCTTTTCTGACATGCTCGAAGGACAAATGTCTAAAGATCTTCGAGCAATTCCCCCAAAGAGTGTTCGTATTCAAAGAACTTAGGTAAAGCATTTGAATAAATATAAATGCAGAAAATTAGGGATACTAATAAAAAATGAAACATAATTGCAGAAAATTAGAGATACTTATATAAATGAAACATACAAACAGTAAAAAAAATAATAATAAATAAATACATAAAGCCAAAGTCAGCAAATCAGATTGAATTTATAAATGGAAATAGTAGGAAAGTTGCCAAAAGTAATTTTGAAATTAGAGTCAAGAAGTGTTGCCAGGAGTAATTAGGTTTAAAAGTTAAAGTGCTTTAGAAAAAGAATATAAATGTAGGTGTTTTCAGGATTTTTGTAAGAAATTCAATGTTTGGATGGCCCTTCTGTAGTTATATAAAAACTACACATTACTTCAATCTTACAAGCGATTCCCTACTTCCTACATATTTTAAAATAAAATTAATTGGAATATTATTATTTTTTTAGGTGAGCTGTCAGGCGTTTAATTTTATTTTTAGTAGATTCATAGTGGTTACAGATATTATAAATGCGATTAAGTTCATTAATTATAACGTTTCTGTGTATTTTGAAGAACTATTTGAGTTCCAGGAAATTAACTTATTAAAATGAAAACTAAATTGATTTTTTTTTGTCGAAAACATCAATATATGTATTAGAATTATCAATAGTGATAAATAAATCCAAAAATCCCCTGTTTTAGAATTAAATAAATTAGTTTTAATTAGAGAAATCTCTTCAGGATAAATAGTTTTAGAACTATCTTCAAATTTTAAATTGTTGAAAATAATGAAATCATCTATGTATCTGAAAGCAAAAGGATATTGATAAAAGAAGTTTTTTCAAAAATGTAGAAATAAATTTGCCAGTGTGTTGGAAAAGTTGGATCCCTGTGGAATTCCACAATTTTGAATAAAAATATTTTCACCGTTAAATATAAAATTACCATAAGTACAAATTTTAACTAGATTATTCCAGTATTCAAAATTAATATTTAATAATTTTCTATAGTCCTGATAATAAAGGTAATATATCGTTTAACTTAACAATGGGAATATTTGTAAAAAGGTCTTTAAAGTCAAAAGAACTAACACAATGAATTTTATTTTTTGATAAAAAATCCAAAATAGGTTCATTATTATTAATGATCCAAGTAGCTTCTGATTTAACAATATAGTCTAATATAATATTAAGAATTTTAGCAAAAATGATTCCAGGTTTATTTACATACGATTTAGTACCACACGGGATAAATCTAAACTTTTTAGGAATTTTGTGAAATTTAGGAATGACTGTTAAATAAGGAAACTTTAATTTATAGTTGTTAATGTTTAAAAGTTTATAAAAATCCAATGATTTTTTAATGATATTAACTGTGGAATTTTAACGTTTATAATTGCTGGAATTTAATGCTTCATTATCAATCAAATCTAAAGAAAATTTCTTACAAAAAATACGTTATTATTAGAGGCCTTATCTACTGGTGTAATGATGAAATTATCTTGTAGATTATTAAAGGCTGGTTTTAATGGACCAAGCTTAATGCCAGGAAATATTAAATTATTAACAAAAATAAATTCTTTAATTTTATTAAAAAGTTTAGACTTCCAGACTGTAAAAAATTCAATAGGTGTATTATAATATTTTGAAATATTAAAGATAAATGAATCAATATATTGTGTAAAATTATTTTTATTATTTTAAATTTATTTATAGTTGAAAAACTGGTCTATATTTAGTCCCTTTACGTAATATTTCTTTTAATTTAGTGTAATTAACAATGTTTAGATCACCTGTAATAATCTGACCAAAATCAGGGTTAATAAAATTTTTTAATTCATTATTATGACAAATGCATTTAGAAAGTTTTCTAGATGACGAGATATTTTTACAAAATTGATTGTAGTTAAAAAACTTTACGTCCAAAAGGAATATCATAAGAAAAAGCAAGTTTGATAAAAGTATCTTCTATAGGAAAAATATTATACAAATCATTAACAAAACTATTTAATTTAATATTATCAAATTTCAGATGTTGAAAGTTAATAGTGGAATAATGTAATTTCATATTTTTTTTATTTTTAATTTTATATCTGTATTTAAATAGGTCATAAAATAATTATTAAAAAATCAGTAGCCACACCTTTTCTACTAATGGTATCTCAAGCAAATCGATTAAATGCAAAATTTTGCATTGCAACGAAGCTATTTTATTAAATATTATAGCAACAAGAATTTCCGGAACTTAAACTCATTACTCTCTGAAACATTTGTAGTACCACAATGGGCCAACAGAAAGTCAAACGCCAACTCATATGAAGTGAGAAGGTGAAATTCTATATTACTGAATTAAATGTCAAGTTTCTATTTTGCTCTTCAATAATTTTGGAACAATTCTGTTGTGTTTTCATTGAATATATTAATAAATAATTTTTAGATCTAGCTATTCTTAGAGTTGTTTTTATTCCAAGAATAATTATAATATTGTTTTAAAATTTTAATTTTGTTAAAATATCTATGCAGTTTCTAACAAATAATTTCACTAGAAAGTGAAGTGAAATCTGAATATTGAAATTTTTATGGAATGAATAACAATGAAAGAATTACCAATAATATAGCAATAAAAAATTATTACAGGAAATGTAATACCAGAGCATTTAGACTTACTACTCATTTTGATACTTACCTTTAGTAAGTATTGAGTTGTTCGGAAAGTAGTTTCGTTCCTTATAAAAATGGAAAACGTATAACGAACGTATTTTATTGAATTTTATATTCTCAATTTCAGTCCAACATCTTTTACCATCTTTACGGTGGTAGCTTGATTTCACACTTATAAAATGGTTGGTTTTTACTAGCAAAAAAAAGTGATTGAGGTGGGTAAAATGAAATTACATATTCCGAACAACCCAATAGTTACATTCTAGCTATATTTGAACGTACGTGTGTGTGTGTGTGAGTGCGCGTGTGTGTGTGTGAGTGCGCGTGTGTGTGTGTGTGAGTGCGCGTGTGTGTGTGTGTGAGTGCGCGTGTGTGTGTGTGTGAGTGAGAGTGTGTGTGTGTGTGAGTGCGCGCGTGTGTGTGTGAGTGCGCGCGTGTGTGTGTGAGTGCGCGCGTGTGTGTGTGTGAGTGCGCGCGTGTGTGTGTGTGAGAGCGCGCGTGTGTGTGGGAGAGCGCGCGCGTGTGTGTGTGTGAGTGCGCGTGTGTGTGTGTGTGAGTGCGCGTGTGTGTGTGTGTGAGTGCGCGCGTGTGTGTGCGTGAGTGCGCGCGTGTGTGCGTGAGTGCGCGTGTGTGTGTGTGTGAGTGCGCGTGTGTGTGTGTGTGAGTGCGCGTGTGTGTGTGTGTGAGTGCGCGTGTGTGTGTGTGTATATATATATATACATATATGGGGGGATGGGGAGTGGCAAAGGCGTAGTTTAATTAATTAACAATCCTTATCTTGGCTTATATTTAACTCTAACACATATTTACAAATACAAATATATACAATTTTAGAATATTTACAATTAATTGCCTTAATGATAATAACATGAAATGAAGTTTAAAGTTATGGGGGAAATTAGCAGTCGTCTTGCTGCTATCAAACGTAACGTTTCACAGCGTCTCAGTCTTTCGGATTACCACACACCCATATATATATATATATATATATATATATATAGAAAAGCGAAAGAAATTTTCTGGTAATTTGATAATTAGAGTAATTATGCCGTCTGGTGACAAAAATTGTGTGTGTGCTCAACCATTATATATATATATATATATAATAAATTATTCTCAATATATTCGTACCATCACTATATAAGTCTTAAAAGAAATATAAACTAGTGGTGTTTTTGCTGGTTGTAGCAATTTTTGTCACCAGACGGCATAATTACTCTAATTATCAAATTGCCAGAAAATTTCTTTCGCTTTTAGATAAGACAAATTATAAATGCCACTATACTTGCGCATGAATTAGCATAAAGTTATCTTCGGTATTTTTAGGCAGATTACATATGACTTGCTCAGGGAGAAATTTTAACCATTTTGACACAGTTTGTGAATTTGAAAAGAGATTTAGTAACGACTTATACAAGGATGTAGTAGAGCATGCTTATTAGAGGAATACAAATTTAGTGAGAACTTTACTGATAAATGCCGAAAAATATGCATGATGCTCTGAGACGATGCACTAACTAAATGCGCCTCACAAAAGTGACATAACGAATTTCCGTAACGGTGATGAATCGCTCGAAGACACACCACAATCGGTGCCCCTACAGCCTCGAATGGTGATGATTTTAAAACTGCTATCAAAAAGATACTTCTCCAAGGAATCAGATTTTTCCAATTTTCAATTCAAACAATTAAGTTTCACGTACTTGATAAAACTTTTCATGCTCACTTACACAATCTGGAAAAGGTATGGGAGCTAAGCAAATGGCTCCTTCATGAGCTTACTAAATGCAATAAATTTCATAGGTTTTCTATTTACTCCTTCCTTCTTTCCTGCCAGGAAAATTAATTATTTCTGGATAATCTGCTAACGAGTGATGAAATATGGATCCAGCCACAAGAGTTTACATTGTTATATATTACGGACTGGTCCTATTTCCGAGACTGCAAAACTCCACTCCATTCCGAGCAACTGCTGTTGTGTGTATAGTGGACATCAGCAGTCTTTGTCTATCATAAGTTATTTTACACTTGGAGAGACCATTAATGCTTCTGTCTACATGCAACAACTAGAACGGGTGGAAGAACTCTGCGTTAGAAACAACCAGCATTGACGAACAGAATAAAGGCTCAGTTCAACGCAAGACCACATATCGCAAATGCGATTTTGAATGCTATTACTTCCTTTGAATGAGAACTTTTTCCACATCCTCTCTATTCCCCACATATTTCTCCAAATGATTATCACTTGTTCTACGCCCTAGGCAATCACGTGCCAATGAGACAGTTCCGTGATGTTGAAGAGGCAAAAAACGAAGTGGCTAATTTTTTTGCTTCGAAAGGCCGAACATTTTATTGCAACGATACACATCAGTTTCAATTACGCTGAGAGAAGGTTGTTACGTGTAATGGTACAAACTTCGATGAATAAAGTTTGTTTTATTATACCAATACCACGACTGGAATTCTTACGACACACAGCGATGAAACTTCTGACTATTTACAATTTGTAAATAAAATGTTTGATAAATGTTTTTTTTTATAAACTTTTCTGCGAGACGTTTAAGCAAATGAACAGTACAATTTGAAAAAATTTTATTTTAAAACAGCACTTAATTTTCTCTTTCACAACATTTTTTACTTGTATTTTACTCTTTAAAAACAATTACTAATTAATAAAAATGCTTCATTATATTTCGTAGAATATTCTTGCATTGTTTGTGCTCCTCTCTATGTAAATCGCATGTAAATGCATGCCTCTCAATGTAAATGCTCGCTTAGATAATTCCTTTTTCTTACCTCGTATTTATATCACTGCTTTCTGTATCACGGCTTATCTGCAGCTACTGTACGCCGATGATTGCATATCAGTGGACTGTACGCCTGAGTACAGTTTTTTTGTTTGTCTATCCGTCCAATCAGGAGGGGCACGATTAAAGTGGTGCCGGGAACATGTCAATTGGACTGTGTCTAACTGTGGCAATGTCATGCTTACTGATGAGACAAGATTTGCTCTGGAGCCAGATGACAAGCGTATAAGGATATGGCGTGAACAAGGAACGCGCAGTCAGTCCTTAAACATCACCGAACATTACGCATTCCGAGGCGGAAACATTATAGCGCGGGCAGGAATTTCATTAGAATACCGCACCAACCTACACATCTTTAAACGGAATTCTATGACGGCTCTCTGGTATCGTGATGAAGTCCTAGAACCCATTGTGGGATTGTACGTTGCAGCAGTTGGTTCTACTTTTGTTTTAATAGACGATAACGCACGTTCCCATAGAGCTGACATCGTCGATGACTACCTGGAAAGTGAAGGGATTGCGCGTATGGCGTGGCCAGCATATTCGTACGACCTTAATCTCATTGAGAAAATTTAGAATGCTCTCGGCCATGCAGTATCTTCACGTTACCCACCTCCAGCCACTCTTATTGATCTGGAAACTGCTTTACGAGATGAATGGCTACTGCTTAATTCTGCGGTGGTTGACCACATAATTGAAAGTATGGTCACAAGATGTAAACTATGTATACAGATGAGGGAAAATCATATACCCTTTCAATGTCCTTTTTTTATTTTATGCTGTTTATTTTCACTTATATATATATATATATATATATATATATATATATATATATATATATATATATATATATATATATATATATATATATATATACATAATTCTGTTTAAATCTCCAGTGTCACTATCTGATAACTTACAAAAAATTAATACTCTTTTCATTTCTGTATATAATTATTGATTTTATTTTATGCATAAATATATATGCTACTTTCCTGCCGAATTTTGTGTCAATTAAAGAAGTGTTTATTGATTTTTTGGCATTTTACATCGTCGTGCTTTTGGAAGTGAGTATATTTATATTTAAAAAGCAAACTATTATATTTTTGTACGAATTTTATCACTGTTTTGCAATTAAAACAAATAAATCTCTCTACTAATAAAGATATATTAATCCATATAAATTTTAAAATTACTAACAAAACTGGAATACATCATTACGAAATAAAGTCGCAACAATACTATAAACCTATTAATAAATATAAAGATAACTAGGTTACTATTTTTTCACTATACAATACGAAATCAAATATTTCTTTTATTGAGATCAATCAATAAATTCAAGGTATCATGATTCACCTTGTTCTAGATCTGAATTTAGTTGAAAATTACATTGGACTTTTGCGATCTAGGTTGAAGAATTAATTATTATGACGAGACATTTCAATATTTTTCATAATTGCTCAAATCAATTTAATCTTAAAATTAATTAGTCTAGTTCTTAAAATTAATTAGAAGAATTATTGTTAAAAATCCTTTTGTTTGTTTTTAACAACGTAAAATATTTACTCAAATAAATAGGCCCCATATTTGACACAAAAAATTACCGATGTTTTCCCTAATACTGGGGGGCATTATTTTGAATTTGATAAGATGTATGAATATCATGGAAGAAAAAAAAAAAAAAAAAAAAAAAAAAAAAAAAAAAAAAAACCACTTTGAAAAAGTATGTAAAAGAGAAATTAAAAATTTTTCACTTGTTCTGAATTTTTCTTTGTCTTCGAGAACAGAGAAATATATCTTCGAGGGGCCATCAAAATTACTCATATATTTATCAAATGTTGCAATTGCAATAAACTTCGAGTCTTCAAATTATTTCGGAAGGATTACTTACTATTAATTTTCTCACAACTTTTAATGAAAGTTAACTGATCTATACCCGCGCTATTACCAGAAGTAGGATCAATATTGGTATTATAATTTTTGTCATATAGTTTCATTCAACAATAGTAAACTCATCAGAGTAATAATTCGACTGATAAGAAAAAAAAAATTTTTTTTTTTGGAGAATAAATAAGTAAGATATCAGTTGATTAATTCTCCATTTGAGATATGGAAAATTAATCAGCTTGTCAATTTTCACGAGCATATTTTCTTTATAATATCTTCACATTCCCTTTCAACCAGATAATTCAAGTTGTTTTGCTCTTTTTGAGGAGCGATCATTTGTTACTTAGTCAGTTTATTTAAGCCATCAGCGTTTTACAATGATGTTGAATTTTCAGTTTTGTTAAATAACGCCAAAAATTCATTAATTATGAGCTCATCTTTGTTTGAATTTTTTTCATTGTAACACAAGCATATTTACCATGGTGCATTGAATACCTTCAAAATTAATTTTATGATTCCATTAAATACCATTTCCTTTTTTAAGTAAGGCTAGAATAAGATATTTCTTTTTAAAAAATTTTCATAGAAAAAATCCTTTTCATTTGCCTTTTTCTTGAATTACAATATCCTGCTTATTTACATATTGTGTATACATATTTTTTCAGAAATTATTTATTATAAAGCCAGTTTATTAATAAAATCTCTCAAAGACTGAACTCGATAACGGATTAATAGTTTAAAGAAACTACGTTATACAATAGCGGACAAACGGATAAAAACAGTTGTACTGATAAGAATACATCATGCAATAAGAAAAATCGGTCAATAATGGTTCTATCTTCTGTGTTTCGGAATTTTGTGATAACAGCGTTTTTAATAAATTTAGAATCTACTTAACGCTAATTTTTAACACCCGATAAAGTTGCTATGTGATGCAATTAATTACAACGATGTAAGATTCAACACTTTTTTTTTTTTTTTGTTTTGTGATCTGTGAGTTACAGCTGTGAGTAGAGAAACAATATTTGCGGCGTCGGAGATATTTCTTTCTACGTCCTCACATTGCTTTTTTAAAAAAATAACAATTAGCATTTATTTTTTTATTTTTGAAAAAGTATTGCTTTTTTTTTTTTGTCTTCTTCAGCAAGTGCGTTTTCCTTTTTTCCAATACGTCACCTCTCGAATATACACTACTGGCCATTAAAATTACACCAGGAAGAAATGCAGATAACAAAATGATATTTATTGGATAAATATATTATACTAGAAATAACAAGTGATTAAATTTTCAAAAAATTTGGCTGGATAGATCCTGAGAGATCAGTACCCAGAACAACCACCATGATCTATTAACCAACAGAGATTTACAATCACACTAAAATATCTAAAGCATATTTCAGCAGTTGAGTCCTTTTAAAATGTTAGTGTCAACATGTGTTTTACAGTATGTCCTTTCTTAAAATGAAATGCTGCAGAGTAAATTACACACAGATTGTATCTCTCAATATTCGAAAAACCGTACACATTATTCAGACTACGAGAATTTAACATATTTAGCAACACCTTAATACATGTGTTCCTGCAAACTCAAGATTCATCTTTTGGGGCAGAAATTGTTGAGGAAATTACGATTTTTAATCTTTCATTTATTCATCCTTATATTTTAATAAATACAAACTAGCTCAAAAAGAATTTTCAAAGTAATGGAATTCTTTAATGATTTAGGACATATTTAAATAAAAACCAAGTGTTTATATATATAAGTTACCTTTATATACAAGCTATTTATAACAGCATATATCTCATTTATCATAACTATGTCTAAATTAAATAATCCTACTATTAACTACTCTACAGTATTCAAGATTAAAGTTTTTATAATAATTATAAATCAGGATTTCCTATTAGTGCTTTGAGTATTCATACATTTTGATAATATTATATCCATTTAAAATGTTATTTACCTAAATATAATTTTGAAAAAAAACTCAGCTATATCTAAATTTTTTGGAAAATGGCCAACAAGATAATTTGATGGTTTTGAGAGTAAATCATAATAGTGGAGGGTGTTATGATTCCCTAATATTTGGCTCAAAATTGAGTATAATATTAATGCACTATAAGCACTTCCTTTTAATGATATGCAACATCTTTCAGTCATTAAGAAAAATAAACCAACAGGATGTGTGGGTGTTATTGACTGTATATAAACAAAAAAGAGAATGATCTATGTCAATATTTTAAGGGAGTGTATCCTCAAGTGGTGCCATCTACCGGAGGAGTGCTTAAAGAAAAGTCGTACTTTCACCTTCGTGGTGCTCTGGTTAAAATTCGCATAGCCAACTCAGCATTCCCGACAATTGAAGGAGGCACATCTTTTTTACCATCATCATGCAAACTGAATATTTCTCTGCTTAGATGATAATGGCAACAGTAGGACAGTTCACAACTCAGATTAATTTCCTCAACACATGGGTGATATACTTGAATCGATGTCAACCGTTTCGAATAGAACGTATAGAAAAGGATCATAATCAGACAAATAAGAACAAGCAAGACAGAAAAAAATGCGAATACCATTTATTTAATGGCAAAATTTTCATGATTCGGATCTTTTTTTTTCACATTTTTTTTATTAGAAATATTATTTCCAACTTCTTTCAGGATGAGTACACTGAGAAACCAACAATAAAAAAACAATTATCTTGGAATCCATTAATTAAATGACGAAAAGCGGGTAAATCCCTAACAAAGAGAAAAAGATTCACTGCAAAGCGCAGTAAACTCCAAGAGGCTAGAATGTAGCACCAGACGCTACAAACCAGCTTTGAAAACCAAATGTTGGCAAGAGTAAAATAGAAAGGCTTAAGTGATGCAACATCACGTGTTGCCAAAAGACTTATTTCCTTATTTCTCGTACATTGAAAGATAGACAAATACTGTAACCTTTATTTCACGCTTAACATGTACAAAATTGCAAAATATGTGAATTTCCATCAAGTTAAACAATTATTGATTAAATACTTGTACAGATGACTAAAAACATGGTATATTAAGCAAATAATATCTTCATAGAATTACAAAAGCAGTAACACAACTACTGTTTTGCCTTAAAAAACAGTGCTTCTTTCATTCCCAAAACATGTCATTTAGAAATTATGTTTGAAGATATCATAAAATAATTTTTCAGCCAGCAATGGATATAATAAATTTTATTTATATTTTAATCTCAAGCTAAATTACTCACAGACCATCAGTATCGCAATTTGTAGTTGCATGTAACACAAATCCTTTCTACTTTTTTCAGTAGTAATAAACTTCATTAAAAATAATGAATACAGTATTTCAAACATGAGTCAGATTCAAAATTATATGTCATATAAGAAACTATTAATATATTCAGATTCATCAAAAAATTTTATTATCTTTTTCAGTTCTTAGAATTATTGTTTGAGAAAATTTACAAATGAGCTAAAAAGAAAAAAAAATAAATAAATAGGTGTGTGTAATCTAAAATATCTTTCAGTCTTATCACTGGAGTTAGATTTTACAGTCAACAAAAATATTTTAGTACAAAGTCTTTGAGTCTAAATTAATATTATCAATCGCTCTTCAAAAGTTACATATTTTATTATTCTGCTAAAAGATCATGATCACATAAAATAAACAATAAGTGTTTTTCCTTTAAAAAGAATTAACCTATAAACATTTAAAAAGGTCTATACTTCTAATTCACTAAAAAATAAATTATTTATAATGCAAAGCTCGCATAAATTTTAATGATGAAACGTGCCTTGTATAAAAAGACAAAAATTTCTAAAATATACAAAAAATTTTATTGGTTTCTTTTTTTAATGACATTTTTTGTTAGAATCAAAATTTAATTTTCTGGCCTAGAAACTTAAATGGTATGTTAAACAATGAATGTTATCAATGAATAGAAATATGCAAATCTTTCTGAGTCAATGAAAAATATATATTAACATAACTGTATGTATAACAGTGATACATACAATTATGTTAATACAAATTTTAATTTATAAATATAAGCCACAAATATGTTTTAAATATTAGAAAGTAGAACACTGTTTATTTGTTATTCTATGTCTTATCTTAGAGTGAATAATAACTCTGCAGTATTAAAATGAAGGTAGATAAATGCATATGATGTTTTATATATTTTTGTTTGCAGATGTAATTACAAGATATATATATACAAAAATCAAATCAATAAAATCATGTCTGAAATTATGACATCTTTCTAAAATAATAATAAAGTACAACACAAAAATATTTCCATAAGAAAAAATTTTTGTGTTGTATATATTATAAATTAAAATGTATATTTTGACATTCAAGTTGAAAACGTATCATCAGTAATTGTCTTTAACTTACTTTCTCATAAAATTTCTTTAAAAAATGTTGTTTAAATAAAATTATGAAAGAAAAATTATAAACTATTATTTCCTTGAAATTATACATTTCTTTCCTTCTTTCTTAATTGCTTTTTCTCCTTCAGTTTAATATAAATGATTGTTTATATCTAATTCTAAGTAATGCCTCAAATCAATCTTCTCATAGAAAAAAATCTAAAAAAATAATTGAAAATTCTTAAATTCAACTTATTTTGTGTAATTTACCTACATGTATTCATACTCACACAATTATGTAAATCTTGTACTTTTTAAAGGGTGACTTACAATATAAGTATACATTTAGTTTCATTATAAAACATGAAATTGCTTTATTAATAACAAAATCTATTATTTCTATTTTATTATCTTATATTGATAATTATGAAAAAAAATTACCATACACATTTTACCCCAAGGTTTATCATCTTAATGAATCTAGTCCTGGAAAGATAAGGAAAATCTTTAGCAGCTTAATATTTGATAAATTATATTTTTAAGCTGTATAGTCTGACTGATGCATAAAGACTTATGAATAAATATAATATACTTATCTATGAAAATAAACAGTGAATTATTTTTAATATTGCATACTTAAACAACCTGCAACAGAAAACTCAATTTCAAAAAGCTCGTAAGTATACATAGTGTAAGAATTTATTATTAATGAATTATATTTGATAATACATATTAATAATGAACATAGTAAAATTAGGGTACTACTTTTTTAACACTGGACAATATCTATATTTTTGCATGTATAACTGTTATTCAGTTTTCATTTGTACTTTGAAAAAGCATAAGTTAATATCATAGATTTTTTTCCATCATGGACTATTATTTTGCTTCATATCAAAATAATATTTATCAAATGTCGGCAACTTTTTATTAAAATTTTACATTTCACAAAATTTGTATTTTCATAAAAATTATACAAAGGAATTCAACAAAAATATCAAGGAATAAAATAAAGATTTTTTTTATTGCTCTTCAATATTTTCTCTTATGTTTATTCTAATTTTTGAAATTAAAATTATCATAAAATTTTAATTTAATGATATATAAAATAATTGGTTGCTTTTGCCATTCCTGGAAATTAGATTCCATAAAAGATTCAATACATATTTCAAATGAAATTACTCCATTTTATTTTTTTAGTTGGGAAATAGCCTGGTCAATATTATTTACTTGGTAAATCATAATCCTGTCAAGAATAGGGATATAATAAACAGTAATGAACACTGCAATCATGATGAAAAAAGAATTTTAAAAAAATTCCGTTTTATTGTAATTTAACACACTACAAGAGTAAAATATAAAAAGTTCATATAAACTATAATATACAATAACATGATAAATACATTAATTTGGGCAAACAATCTTATGGGCTCCATTTTTTTATCCGATCATTTAGAATACAATTTCTTGATTATGTACATAGCACTAATTAGTTTCATAAGCATATTACATTGTCACCATTAAATATCAAATAGATAATTGGTGTACAAATATGTATATACAAGTTTAAAATTTCAGGAAATGGTTAAACTAAATCAAAATTTATATATAAATAACAGTAACTCATGAATGTGATTAATTAAAATTATGATTTCTAAAGTCCCATACAGCAGAAAAATATTGTTTCTTTTGGAAAATATATTAAAAGATAAAAAAAAACACCATTTGATTTAATTCCATAATCAAAGATATTTTATTTAAATCATAAAAAAATATTAAAATATAAAATAAAATCTTTAGAAAAAAAATATTCAATATTTAATTGCATATTACAAAATATAAAATGCAATTAAGTATTAAATTTTTTTTTCAAAAGATTTTAAGTGAATATAAGAAGAGATATGAACTGAAAGGATCAACTCAGGGACAACTTACCATTTGAAACTGAAAATAAATTCTAATGAATTCAATTAAGCAATAAAAATAAAGAGTTGGTTACAATTAAAGAAATTATATTACCTACATGAAAATATTTCCACAAGATAATGATATATATTTCAGTATCCTTTAGATATTAAATATGAATGGTCATAATACCACAAATTTTTCAGTTTACAATTCAAAATAAAATCAGCAAAGGAAAAATCATAATACCCTTAGCCAAACAATTTAGTATCTTTTTCAAAATTTTTCACAGAGAAAATATTGAGATATTTATAAATACAAACTTCACTTCATAATAAAAATAAAATACACACCTGTCCACAATATCATGGCAATAAATAGTTTGCTCCTCACTTAATCTTTTAAAACAAGGAAAAAATTTGGCTTGAATTCTAGAAGATGGAAGTAGATTATTTTCTCTACATCACAAATTCCATTTTAGATTGCTTAAATTGAATTTTGAAATGTCAAAACAAAAAAACATGTTTCTATAACTTTGTATTTTACTGGAATTGACTTATTACAAAAACATAGTTGGGATATTTCTCATGATTTAAATAAAATAAGAAACATGTTTTCTTTCTATTTACACATTCAGTAACTATTTTTATGGATAATTTTTAGAAAATACTTCAGCACAACTGCAGAGTGTAAAATTCTAAAAACTGTTAAAAATCAAAATTTTATACAAATTAATTTTTGTAAATTCATAAATAATGTTAACTGTGACTATGGTCACAAGTTGATTAATATAACAAAAACATATCCCATATTCATTCTCACCTCTATAAAAAAAATTAAATATTTCTAAAGTTATTTAACTTAAAAAAATCTTGAAAATATTAATTTACATGTTAATAAAAATTGTGATAACTGAAATATTAATCAGCACAACTTACTTATAACATTTGTTTTTCTTTTTTTGAAAAGTTTGTTGGTTAAAATCATTTTTAAATTGTTATATTGCCATATAAAGATTTTCTTATATATATCAAATCAGATAAACTCAGGTAAGGTCATTGCAAATAAGAATTTTGTTTTAAAGAAATCATTCGACTCTAAATCACAAAATAAAAACGAAAAAAGAATGCAACGTTTCAAATACAAAAATGAGCATTATTCTGACTAGCATCAAAAATATATCTCAAAATTCTAACACAACTTTTAAGAAATAAGAAAATGATAGATATATATATATGCTTTTAAAATAAGGAACATGATGATTTCTTGCCTGGAATTATGATGTACATTGATAGCAGACTACATAATAAGTCTGAATAAGTAAAGTGTAATTAAATATAAACACGTTTTTTAAACAGACTACACTACTATTTTCAACCAGTCGTAACACACAAGATATTTTCTTATTAAAAAGGCAATTTTTAGTATTTAGAAGTATTATAAATTTTTTAATATTATAAATATTTAGAGAAATAAATTTTATTAGATTTCAAACTTTTACCTAATAAAAAATAAAATTAAATTTTCATAAATAAAAATTATTTTAGGTAATACTATCCTAGGTAATTCTAGAATACTACATTGATTTTTAACAAATCATTGATTAATTGAATTACTAAAAATTGATTCTGTTATATGAAAATTTTATAATACATTTCTTAAAATATATCTAACTTTATTATCATCAGAAAACAGAAATTGAACAACTTGCTAGAATGTTCCAGTTAATTTGGATTTTTATCAACTGTTTTGAAAATTTTTAATTATATGGTGTTTCCAATTAATTATTTCGTAATTAAAACATGTATAACATACGTCCAACAAAACAATTTTTAATATTTATTATAACATAATAGCTGTAATAAAAAAGCAACTAATTTTCTTTCATGATAATAAGCCACCTACATGATTTTATGAAAAATTTCTATATATAAAGAAAAATTATGAAGATTATTTTTTTCTTAAAATCATAATACATTTGCAAGATTATCTCTTAACATCTAGGACATTCAAATTATCCATACCATGTATCCATTAACCAATTTTATGAAATTCAAAATATTTATTCAAAAGAATTGTTTTAAAAAACAAATTCACTTTTCACTTAAAAATTTTTTAAAAAAATGTTTTGTAAAATAAAACTGTTAGATTATTAGAATAACAATTGTCAGAATACATTTTAAAATATGATGGAATGTAATTAAATGAGAAATTACTTAAGAATATTAAGATACTAAATGAAACTTATTTAGACCATATATTAACATAAACAATTCATTGGAATTTTCATAAAATTGCATTTTCTTACACACAAAGATAGATTTGGCAATAAGTTTGGTAGTAAATAATACATCCTTTATATGTTTAAATGAGACTTCTTTTATCATTCATAAAGTAATATTATTCAAATCATAAAGTAATATTATTTACACTGTCTTATTTACTAATAGTTTTAAATTCTTTATCCTTATTTAAGAATAATTGATTAATCTTTGATTCCTCAGTTTAAAATCAATATAATTCAAACAAGAAATCTTACTTTTTCTAACATTTATTTTAAAATAGCTGAGCTTTTACCAAGTTGTTGATAAGTGCTAATAATTCATATTTTTTCCCTCTTTCATAAGGAAAATTATAAAGGTAAAGGATATGTATTAACATAGTTTGCATAAATTTATTTACTGTAAAAAACTGAAACTTTTTTTACTTCATATACTAATAATTTTTAACCCCTTCTGAGAATTCCTTTTAATTATGCACTAATATAAAATTAATAATTTTCATAACACTGCTTTTGCCAAACCTTTCTCAAACATTTATAGACAAAACTTAATACTTATTGCTTTTATGAATGCAAAATATAAATCAAAACATTCATTTGTTTTTAAAAATGTAAATTATTATCATAAAAACAAGTATATAAGCACAAATTTTGAAATATGTCATTATAGCAAGCAAAGATTTTGATTTTGATGTAAATACATAATTTGTTTATCCCATTCATGATCAGCTTGAAAACAATTTTTGTTCATCTTCAAAAATCTAGAATATATTTCTCTTTTCTGGAAGACCATAAAAATTAACATTTTCTAAGAAAATTTTCAGAAGATTTAGTAAATTTTAATCATATTATTATTTTAATATAATATTTTGCGAAATAATAATTAGTAATAAGAATTTTAAAAGCATTTAGATGTTTCAGATTATTATATAGATTAATAATTTGATCATATGATAAATAATTATAGCATTACAAAAGGCTTAGATAATTTTCCTAGTAATTTGGACCACATTTAAAGCAAGTTAATGAATCAGTAAACATAATCTATAATTGTAAACTGGCAGTCCATATAAATGCATATATACAACCATTGATTATTTATTTTACAGTTTAATTCCATATCACACTAGACAATCACAAATAAACTTTAAGTGCTATTTTATTTTTCAAGATGTACAGGTATTAGGACAGGGAGATTGAAAAACTCCTTTTTGGTAGCTCGCTAGAAATAAAAAAAATATCACAAAATAAATATACTATTTTTATGTATCAATAATTACAAAACTTTTATCCTTAAAAGAATATTAACATTTTCAGAGTAAAAGAATGTTACATTCTTATCTAAAATATTATCAAATAAACAATTATTTTAAAAAAATCTCTTAAATTTTATTCATAATGCCACAGATATTTTGTCATATCAAGAAACACATAATAATTAATTAATGTAATAAATAACTATGGCTTAATAAACAATATTTTTTTTTTTTTATCCTACGTCAGTCATTGGCATTATCTGCCATAAGACCTCTGGCGGCCCAATAAAATTTAGCCTTGGTAAAGTTGTCAGAATCAAAAGTAATAAAAGCAAGTGCAGTGCAAGTTGTCAAATGATTAAAGTCCATAATTTCACTCGACAAACAAAGGGGGCAGGTATCTACAGCAACTACATCAATGTGGTGTAGATGTTTATACAAAAAGTCATGTCCAGTCAAAAAACGAAAATTTGCAGTAAAAACTGCACGAGGCAAATCCATCGGGACAGGCGACTTCAAAAGAACATTCCACTTTTTATCTGCTGAAAGTGCTGTATAAATTTGCTCTAGGTGTTGGTCAATTTTCCCCCTAGCCTCAGAGCAAAACTAATGGGCCGTTATTGGAAACAAAGGCTGAGGCAGCTTACAACCACTTTTAGCCAACACATCTGCTTTTCATTTCCAGGTACCTCACAGTGGCTAGGGATCCACTGAAAAACTATCTCCCAGCCAGAAGCAATAGCATTGGAAACAAGTCTCTTAGTCTCTTCAACAAGTGAGCAGTCGCTAAGTGTGTAGGAGGCAACAGCCAAGATTGCAGGCTGGGAGTCAATAAAAATAACTGCCTTGCCAAAGTTAGTATCAAGATCAATGAGATTTAGGATTGCTTTATACATGGTGATTGTGCAGCCTATGGATTAATAAATAATATAAGACTAATTAAATTTAAATAATGAGCTCATATTAATAATATCTGCATAGAAACAAGATAGTTTAATTTTTACCCCTTTAACTAGTAATTTTTACCTCTAATCTAACACAGAAGTTCACAACTGATATCTATACACCAAAACATCACATTGTTCTAAGTAATCTAAGTTTTCCAAATAAATAAAAAGGAAATAATAAAATTGGTATTTTAAGTAATTATATTATGTTACTTATCTTTCTGTGTAAATTCTTTCCTACACATTTTGTAAATATTATGATCTCTTTTCACAACAGATGAAATCATTCATAGTTGAGCATTTGAAGACTTAAGTAACAAATATAAGGATATTATGTTAGTTTAGTTCTCTTATTTTTTTTAAAAAAATAAATATGTATTTGAGATTCTAAGTTATTTCTTTATCATGTAAAAATGCAAAGTTAACAATTATTAAAACTACACATGAATGATATAATGAAAAAGTGTCACTTTTAATTTATAATTCTGGCACTTTACATTACTTTTAATAATGTTTAACAATTTACAATTAAATCTTTAAAAGTCAAAATATTTTGAAATAAAAAGCCTTATTTTTAAAAATGACATTAATGTTCACTGAAACGGGTGATCAGATTAATAAAAAAAAATTAGAATTATGACGTGCATAATGATGATATATTTAAAAAATGTATTGTTGTGAAATAGAAATTAAGTTTCATTAACAAAAAATTTCCAACCTGTAACATGTGCATATTTAAAGATATATTATAAATTGAATTTGCCATGTGAAAGAGTTGCTCATAGCAGATAATGATAAAAGCAAAACATTTAAGTAAAAATACCAAAAACTAATAAAAATTTAAATTTACAAACATGTCTTGCTCTTGAGCAAGACATGTTTGTAAATTTAATACTGTTTCTCAAACTTAAAAGTTGAAAAAACTCACAATTATTTCAAAAAGTGAAAATTTAGTAATATGTTGATAAGAATTGCAATATTATAATTAAGAGATATATCTCAACAATATAATTAGAAATTGCTATATATATATATATATATATATATATATATATATATATATATATAATATTAATTTAAACACCTTCAATCACATTGATAGAGAATTAAATTAAGAATTTAGATATGGATTTGCATGCTAATATTTTTAATGTAGTTTAATATAAATACATTTTTAAGTGATATATTAATTTTCAAATTGATTCATTCAATTAAAAATGAATAAAAAGATTATGCAACCAACAAATAACTATTATTAAATATCATATATTACCAGGAACAATTACATGTTGAGGAAAAGGAGTGTGACGCCATTCATCACTACCATCACAGCAGTCACAGACACCATCATTAACTTTATAAGATATGATGAATTTGGGACTATGTATGGATTGTGAAGAACAATAAAATCTGAAAATAAGATTGAAAAATTTAATAAATTCACTTCTAATTCAGAAAAAGAATTAGTTAATTACAATTTATACTAAAATTACTATGAAATATAAAAAGGAGAAACCACAATTTTTGTAATAAATGCATAATATATTCCATAAGTGGTTGGAAAAAAGATATATAAATAATGAACATAATAAAAAGATTGAAATAATTATAAGCAATTAAATGTTTTAATTAGTATGATTGTTTCAATAGCATACATTGGCATATTTTTCATAATATAAATATTTAAAAATGTCTTCCATCATTTACCAATCATACAAGATAATATAAAGGTAATAATGCTTGAACTTAATTGATTTAATACACCTCTTCCTGTTCATTTAAAATCAAACAAATGAATAGAAAAGCAGATGTAAAGCAAAGCAAAGCAGATTGTTGACAAAGATATATCAAATATGATGTTTCAGATATTTTCCTTCAGTTATTTATTGTAAACAATTTGACTGAAAAATCTTTAATCTATCTCTTATTATTAAAAATTCCTTATTTTACTTTAAAAATATTACTTTATTACAAAATTAAGGGACATCATGAATTCATAATTCACCTTAAATCTGTCCTGAGCTTAATTCAATGTTGAAGTTGTTTTGTTTTGATTTATCATTTTTAAGTCATTATTCATTACATGCAAAGCAAATACATATAGTGATTACTGTAATTAGCAATAAAAAAGGATAACCCTAAACTGTAAATAATTGGATTCTAAAAAATTTTATGTCCAAGATAAGATTTTAGCATGAAATGTTAAAATGAAAATATAAAATGGGATAATATAAAAAGAAAAATTAATTCCAAAGCACAAAGAGTACTAATTTAAATCAAAACTTAAAAAAATGTAGCACCTAATTTGACTAGTATTTATGAGATTTTTATTCATTCAAATTTTAGAGAAATATTTAAAAAAACTGTGAGATTAACAAAAAAAATCTACATAAAACCAATAAAATCCTTTACATTTACTAAAGATATTTTTAAAGCAAAGGAGAGTATTAAAAAATAAAATGCTGAAATACATTGATTTTATAATCAAACTTGAATGTCTATACACATGTCTGAGTAAGATTTTATACTTTGTATACTGCAGAAAAATTTTATTAAATAACCTTAAAAATCATCTAAAGGTATTCAAAAATAAAACAATTAAAGTTTAAAAAGAAAATTAGACAAATTGTAACATTTTAAACACTAAAATAATCTAAACTAATAATAACAAGGTGATTAATAAATAATTAAATTTATGCCAATATAAAAAATCTAATTATATAAAGTTTATATATAAAAACATTGATGATCCTTTCGGTCGGTTGGTTGGTTGATTGGTCGCTCAACGGTAATTTTTTGCACACGATGGCCAATTAGACCGGGACCTATGGTTTAAAGTGGATTCTGAACTGCTACAAACATCCATAACCAAGGTGGGATTTGAACCCACGTGCTGTTGAACCGAAGGTAAGAGCGCTAACAATTCGGCTGCCAGCTCGGCTTGATGATCCCTTCATTTTGGTTTTTATACACATATTTTAAATTAGAATTAATATAAAAACTAATTGATTCCTAAAAAAATAGACATTTTAAATATCAATACATTTAATTCATATTTTTTAGAATATGTTCAGTAATTTTACACAAAAAGAAAATAGAATTTTAATGACTCATCTACACCTCTATTTTACTTATTCATTTTTTTTTTTTTTTTTTTAAATTTTTATTTTACTTCTGTGAATTTATTTTATGATACTATTCTATCAATGATGTACCAAGAAAATTCTAAATAAAATAATTGATTTTTCATATATTTACAATTAGTTGTTCATTATATATATATATATATATATATATATATATATATATATATATATATATATATATATATATATATATATAAACAGAGAGAGATTTAACATAAATAAAATTCTTTTTACTTGGTTTGATCATGTACTTTTTTAGGAATTATTTGATAAAAGCTGAACAGATTGCAGTGAATACCTGTGTTGGTTTTGGTTAATTTATTGACTATATTGATTTCAATTCACATAGGCTATATTTTATATTATTTTTGGCTTATATTTTTTTCACTTTTTTGATTAAGGTATTTTTAATTAAATTATAATTAACACTGTTTTGGAATCCTTATGGGTCTGCACATGCTGTGTTATAATCTATTAACATTCCAAACAGAACTCTTCTTGTTTTATAAAGGGAAATGTGTGATTATTTTTCCAAATTTTAAAAGTCGTCGCTGCATAACCACTGAGAGTAGAGGAGAAATATTTAAAGATTAATTAGATTTAAAAATAATAGAAAGAAATATTAATACTCTTGTTCATTGTCACAGTGTAATTTTTTTTAAAAAATCCTTTTTTTTTATTTTTGAAAACTAATTGAAGAGTGGATAAAAAGAATTCTGAATTTTATAACTAAAGAAAATTTTTAGGCATACACCTCATTTGATTTGATTTCAGTTTACTCATAAGTGAGACACTATTTTGTGTGCTAAACAGCATTATGAAGAAACTAAGTATGACACTCTGGAAAATTAAATGAAATACTATGTAACATATATAAACTTAGTTTATATGAATCACATATTTTTTTTAAACCAAATAAATATGTAAGTATGTAAAGAAATGCTCACTAAACTTATGAATGTGATGTGTATACAAAAACAATAGCTATGAAAGGCTGAAGTACGTACATTAGTGATTCACCCAAGATATCAATTGAAAAAGGTGAAAAATGATAACATGAAAATCAATTAATTTATGGAGAATTAGACTTTTGGACTATTACTGGAAAATAAAATCAGAAAAAAAAGAAAGGAAATAAAGAAAATATTCAAAAAATATGACATGGACAAAAAAAAACAGTTACAATTAATAAAGAATTCAGAAGTAATATAAAATAAGGAGCAAAAATAGGAGGGGAAAAAATTCTAAAAAATATTGAAAATACGAAATAGAAATCACAGTAATATGACAGAAGGAAGAATTAGAAGTTAGTAGCAAAAAACAAAAAATTACAGAAGTTTAAAAATATTCTGAGAAGACTTGACATGTAAATACTGATAAATGCATATAATATCATGTAAATCATTATTATTGTACTGATTCATCAAATCAACTTGGCATCTTTATCAAAGAAGTTAGAAATTTTTCAGTTTAATGTTGCAATATAGAATATTTTCTCTCAAATAATTAACATTAGCAACTAGTGCCCTTTTTACATTTGTAAGAAACAACTTTTTTTTTATTCTTATCAAGCTAATTTTATCAAAATGAATCTGAATTGATATTCCAATGTTAAACTCCTAGAGAGATTTTAAATTTGATGCATTGCAGATATCCAGAATCTTTAAATCCTAAACCTCTTTATCTGAAAGAAGACTCTTTTACAAACATTAATATGATTTTTCAAAAAAGTTTAATGCTTTCTATATAGTTGATGAATTATTGGAGACTCACTCTGAAATAGTCAAGTATTTTTTTAACACATTAGATGCAAAAATAATACAACTTAAATACAAAGGAATAATTTTATTTTTCAAAATACTAAAAATTATTTTATAACGATTAGTGCAGACAAAAATATTTAGAAAATTTTTACTTGGGCAACACAAATTAGAACAATGTTCAGCAGTACTAATTGTTATACATCTATTGGAAATATGTTTTTAAGATGCACTGTCCAAAAATATCAGTAATAGTAATTTTTTTTAAAATCTCAGAGAGCAGGATTGTCTTTTAAAAAAGCAAATAAATCTAGCTAGCATCTCTACATTTAAATCTAACTTTTAATAATTTCTGAAAAATACTATAAACAGAATGTAAAATGGAAAAGCCTTCTTCTAACATTTTATCAACATGTAGACATGTTAACATATGGTGTTATAGATTTAAGTACAGTAGAATGAAATTTGAAGGGTAAAAAGCTATTAAGAAAGTAGTTTCTTCTCTTTGGTGCTCAAAGAGGACACTAAATGAAATTTTGATACAGAAATTTGAAAGAATTGCTTCGATGAACTTTAAAAACATGATCCTGCCTGTTGAGCTACATTCATTCCAAACTAAAAATTGTGTGTAAAGATAAATCTCATTTAAAACGATGTACTTCGAATTAGAAAATGTTGAATTTAGAGTTGTAATAATGACAATTACGCAAGTTCAACTAACCCATAATGATTTATTGGCACAGAAAATGTTTTACAAAAGATTTTTTTTTTTTCAGTACTTTGAGGGAAAATGCAACCTGGTTTTGTTAATATGAATCCGGTAATTTTTATAGTAATGTAAAACAATAAGGATAAAAAAATTTTTTCAGCGAAAAACTTTCATTCTGTAAATTTATGTTTCTTCCTCAAGGACCCTCCTAAATGGTCTAATGGTGGAATTCCTTCTTCAAAGCACTGATATCCAGGTTCGATTTAATTACCGAAAGAGGCCGCTGATGTTTTCTTATTTTCGGCATGCGTGTTTATTTTGATGGTTGCTTAAAATGTTTCCTGTTTTACCACTTAGTGACGCATGAATGCAGTCTAAAATAACTTATTGGAAAGTAACTATTGTCAACTTTATGCAAAAAATTGCCATGTTGATAAAAAGTGAGAATTAAGCCACTACTTGAGCATTTATTTTAACAAGACCATTAATTTTTTAATAATGTTTTTATTAGCATTTGAACCATCAGCAATTTACTAAAACAAATTTCATTTCATTTAAAATGGTTACATCAACAGAAGCATGCTCTAAAAGCACATTGGTTAAGTAATATGACAAATTTTTGTTTTCTCTTCTGACAAATATCTGGCATATATTTTCTTCTTTGCATATCAACAGTTTCATCTCAAAAGAAATTGTCACTGTTTGTATATGTTTCTTTCAACTCATTTTCAAGTTAGAGATGTAGACCATGAGAGATTATACAAATGCACTTTTACTCTTTCAACATGTCTATAACAATTTTGTTCTTAAAACATAGTTTATAAAGTATCAATGATTTATAAGAAAATAATTATTTGCACAACATACATGGACTACAAGGCTTCTGTTTTTGTAACTTTAAGTTTGAAAAGAATTAAATTATTGAATGTTCCACAAAATAAGCAATTTGAGTGTACACATTTGAGGTAGATGAATACTATCTTCTAACTGGAACACTACTAATTTTTTAGAAACCAATGATGGTTACAATTTGGTATAATCTTCCAGGCGTTTCATTAAAAACTTCAATTAAATTTTTAAAAAATATTAAGTAATTTTTGTTTTTAAATTAAAATATAAAGTAAGCTGAAATTTTATCATTTAAAGAAATTTTAAATTGTGCACCACATTATTGAGTTTTTATTTCACAATTACTTGAATCTTACTTTTGTACATCAATACACAATGATCTGCTTTGCACATGTGCCAAATAGTTCAAATGCATGTTATCTATACTGAACAATCATGTCTTCTATCAAACCTATAAACTGTCAGAATTGGTAGAATTTTGAGGTCACATGGTCATTTGAAGAGTGTTTTATTTAACCACACCCAAAACTAATATGATGCCAATTGCTACCAGTTTATGACTGTTAAAAAAAAAAAAAAAAAAAAAAACAACTAAAGTTTGTGAGCGGAATATGCAGAAACTCTTGTTAGAGGATGATTGTTTCTAAAGTGTCATTGTGTTATTGGAAAATTCCTTTTTATAGGAAACATTTCCTTTTTGTAAGAATTTTAAAGATTATAAAGAAAAATGAAAAAAAAACAAAGAATTTAAGTTCTATGTTCCTTGTAAGATAAATGGATGCTTATAGTCCTTTGCATGCATTCTTTAACATCAGATTGTAAAATATAAACTTAGATATTAATATAGGAGTAATTTTAACTTATGTCTAAATTATATTACTTCATAAATACCTGAATATTTTTTATATGTACTTGGGTCAATGAATATTACTTAATAACATAAAATGATAACTGTAAATGCACATATATAATTAATTTGAATTCCAGTGAAGCTATAATCTTCATAGCAAATATTATGAGCATCTATAATTAAAAAAATGTAAAATTGGAATTTTTGTCTTTTAATCATTTAATTTTATAATGATTGTTATTCATGATAAATAAATATTCTTTTATAAAACAGCCTTTTGCCAATTTTGAGTTATTTTCAGAGTTATCTTGAATTATTATAAAAGAAACATTTATGAAATAATAATTGAATAGTAGTTCAAAAAGAGATATGAAACATGTACACACATATAAAAGGTTAATTCATATAGTCATATAAATTTGCGGTTATATGTAATAAAAAAAAAAGAAATACCATTCAGTTATTTAATTATCTTTAACTATTTACTAAAAATTTAATTATTTTTAATTGTTTACTTACTGTCCTAAATTGCAAGCTGATGTGCTTGGTTCATCACTAAAATCTGTACAATCACAAAAGTCATCATTGACCAAAGAAAAGCTTATTTCTTCTCCACTATTCAAACACACAAAAGTATTTCTACTAGATGGCATATAAAACTTCCAGTTACTAGGATGGACTCCGACCACGGCTGTTTCTGGTCTTTCAACATGGATAGGACCTTCAGCTTTTTGATAGTTCCTTGGACTCCTTCTCCTGGACAGTTCTTTTCCCAACTGCTTAACAGATAAAAGCTGATGCATGAGGAAAATTAAAATTACTACTCCCGAAAGAATGAGGTAACGTCTTGAACGAAAAAAACAGCGACATTGATTACCATACATGAGACTCTAAGGAAAAAAATAGGCAGAGAATAAAATTAAAGAGTCAGTTACAAAATATACAATATCAAATTCACATTGAAATATCAACTATTATTCATTATGCCTTATTTTTTTTATAGAATACTATATTTATTATTATATTTTTTTATAAATTCCTTTTGTAATTTATTTATAATATATTTTGAATTATATTTTTTATAAATTCTGACTGATAAATAATAAGAAGAATATACACTTATAAAAATATGTGTTTTAAATATTATTTTTTCAAAAATTTTAGTCTGAATTTTCAATGTTTATAAATTTTGTTTTAAACTAAATATATATGAATATTAACTCTTCCAAAAAGAAAGGTAACTATTTCAACTACAAAATTAAAAGTAAAAAAATTAATGAACAAAAAAAATGGTTTTAATAAAAGATATAGTAATTCTCAAAATTGCCAATTTTCAAATTAGTTTTCATCCATTCATTAAATAATTAAGAGAAACATTATGAAAGTATTTTAATCCAACTGTAATAAAATCTCATATATTCATAAGCTAATGTACACAAATAATCAAAATAATTAATTTTCTTAAAGAATTTAAATCATTAAAATGGTTTCGTTGAAATAAAAAACAAATTGTAAACAGTAAAATTAAACTTACGAACAAGAGTAATTAACGCTTAAAAGAGATAGAGTGAAAAATATTAAGTAAATCATTTTTTTATTTATATTTTTCATATTTATCATCAATTATATAGTTTTCTTTAACTCTCTTTGTATCACTTTTTATGTTTATTTAAAATAATAATTCATAAGCTATCTAAGGAAATACTATATTTTTTTGGTAATTGAATATTTTTTAGAGTATTCTAAAATAAACCATATAGCCAAATATTTTACAATATTCTAAAACTAACTAAACTTGTGGGCTGATAGCCCAAGTGGGCAAAGGCCTACAGTGCTCGTATATGTTTTCTGCATTGAATACCCTGGTGTACACGAAGCATGTGTCCCAGTTAAATGGTCAGTCTAATGCAAAATTCTTAGTATTTAGTTCCAAAGCATTTTTGGGACACATACTTATATTTCAACTAAAGAAATGAAAGCCTGAATTGATCTTGCCCAACCCAATGATCATACCTCACACCTGAGTCTTTGAAGTGCACTACTAAACCACCGAGAAATTTGAAGCTCGGTGGTAACTACTAAACCACCGAGCTTCAAATTTCTAAAAGTTAGATTGTAGTTTTCAAAATTCAGTCATCATTTTAAACAATTTTCAAAAGCTGTAAAATATTAACAATGCATTAAATTTAAAATTTTAGTCAACAGTTTTTTTATTTACTCTATAAAGTAATACTTATTTACACATCAAAATTCAGTGATAAAATGCATATAATATATCATTTGTAAAATATTAGACAGTTTAAAATTATGCAAGTTAGAGATTATAAATATTGGTACAAATATAAAATTTGAATCATGTGCATTTATATTTTGCATAAAAATATGTAAGTTAACCAAAATGAAACAAAAATAAAATTGCAAAATTATTAGACAAAATTTATAGTTCACATTTATGGTAGAACATTTATTGTAGAATAAATATACATGGTGAATGGAATAAAACATTATTTTTCCACTTGTAAAAATTTAGTGAGCATATACTACAGTTAAAGATATTATGAAAGATAAATTGATATACTTATATGCAAAAAATTGCTAAGTTACATTTTTCTATGGACAATATTAAGTTGTTTACTAAGCTAATAATCATTAGTTTGCCTTTATATATATATATATATATAAAGAGAGAGAGAGACGGAGACAAAATTTTTCATTAAAAAACTGATCAAAATTAATAAATTAATTATATATTGAACAACTTAAGCTTATCAGTACAGTTTTGAAATGTTCACTGAAATAATTGCATCAAACACTTTTCACAATTATAAAATTTAGAAATTACATAATAATTCAAAACCACCAACCTAAGACTATTCATACCTAAGACTTAAAAACTTGATCATTATCTTAAAAAATCTAAAACTAAATTTGATTTAACTTTCCTAGATTTGCATATAAAAGTTTTAAAAAAAAAAAAAAAAACAGAAATGTTTAAAAAGCTGAATTATTTTGTTCTCATTCTAATAAACTTTCTAGCAAATCATACATAATAATAAAGTAAATTAAACAGATACTTTTATTGGCTTTAATCTTTCCAGTTTGTGAATAAAAAAATTCCTATTATTTTATATGCAAATCCACAGAAAAAAATCTAGGGTGCCTCTTAGTGAAAATTGGATTAGAAACATGACAATTTCATAGAAAAAAAAGAATATAAGCATATCATCCATGTCATAATCCTTATAATTAGTATACAAATATTCATTTTAGATAAAAAAAAAAAAATTCTCATCATCAATTTTTATTTCTTAATACTGTAAAGTAATAGAGAAATTCAAAATATTTTTCTTATATTCTATTTTAGCAATCTTACTACCTACATCACAAAAAAGCATTTAAAAATCTTTAGTGCAATCCCTGCATATAATAGCAAAAGTAATTCCAAATAACTAATTTTTTAAACTTTTGAGTCAATATTCTTCTACAGGTTCTACTGTTTGTCATTATTTTGGTTTATTTATTTTTTTAATTTCGTTTCTTCCGTTTTACATTTTTTTCTTTGAATAATTGTACTTTTTATATAATTTCTTATAATGAATGTCCGTTTAGTATAAATTCTATTTAAACATTATAATAACTGTAAGGAAACACTTTTATTGAAATAACTATCAGAAATTTTAATTTTTTATTTAATTTTGTGATAACATTCACTTGTATTCTAATTCTTATATAAATATTTCTTTTTATTATTTTTTGATCACTAATAAAAGCAAATTCATTTAAATAATCATTAACACTAATGAGTATTCAATAAATACAATTACAAAGCTTAGGCAATTTTTTTCTATTTAACAACAATTTCCCATTTTTCTTTAAGAAAAGCATAATATAATTTGATAACATTAAGTTACATAAGTGTATCTTCTCATACCGTAATTTACACTTATCCGTTTCCAAAAACATCACCAGGGGAAATAAAAATGTATTAACTGTCGATTTATACGTAAAAACTTTTATGAAAAATACTAGTAACTCGTATACAAGAATTAAAAATGAGGAAATGATATATAAATCGTGTATTAATAAAAGTTCCTTTATGAAAATTTTTAATGAGTATAATTAAAGATGTTTAATGCCTCTTCTGTTTACATTTGCTTTCACGCACATTTATGTGATGAGTGTAGTATAAATTTACTTATGCTATGCTTTTGCCGACTATAAAATTTATTAGTTTAGAGAAAAATACTTTAAAAAAAATGTATAGTAACAGTAGCCCAAACCCAGATATACAAATTTAAAATATTTTTGTTAAAAAAAAACTAGGCATTAATTGCAACAATTAATTAGAAGAATAGATGAAGATTATAGAATATTATTATGATTTAAATTAGAAACATTATTTATGTATTGATGTATAGTATAGCATATATTATTTATTTATATTAATATACATAAATAATATTTGGTTTATTTATTTTTTATTATTTATATTAATATACATAAGTAATATATGCTTTTATTAAATTAATTTATGCATTAACAAAAGCATATTGGATCACTAGATCATTTATTTTTTGTAAAAGAATATTGGGCATTGCATTTACCTTTAAATGTGAGAGTCAGAATCTATATGTGTATTTTTACTAATTATTATCAACATGGCAGAATGTTTGAATTTCATCTTCGAAAAAAAAAAACATTTAACTCCTACACACTATCGATTAATTTTACAGCAGAGAAATTTTCTTAATAAAACTAAAGAATGTTTTAAGAATATCGCGAAAAAGAGGTCATAGATAACTAGGTATCTAGAGAAGATTTATAAGTGTTACGATTTTTCAGGGTCTTGGTAGCCAAGTGGAAGGGTGGAGTTTGAGTCCCAATGCCACCAAAGACCCACCGATTACTTGCGTAATGAACGTGCTCGTTAAATCTGTGGAATCGAAAGTCCAGTGGTAGGTCGTTGAGCAGTTACAATGGATGCAGTGATCTGGAAAAAAATTTCCTCCTCCTTTAGATCAATGTGAAAATTGAGAGAATGGATCTTCTGGTGGTGACATCTAACGGAAATTTTAAGAGCAAAGTCATACTGTCACCTTCGTGGTGCTCTGAGTAAATGAATGACGCACCCTATTGACTTAAATTCACATAGTCAAGCATAGCGATCTTGGCTTATCTAAATGTCATTAATAACGACATAACAACAACAACACGTTTTTTCAATTAGCTCTGAGAAATTAGATGTTTAAAGCATTGTAATGGAATCAGTCATAAAATATAAAAATTAAAGCTTAAATTTTTTAATAATAAAAATTATTTATATTTATTTATAATTTACGCAGAAATAGATCATTGTTACTTAATCAGTATATAAATATTTTTGTAGGTTTTAAAAAAAAAGAGTTAGAGGAAGAATAAAAAAATTAATTTCAAAAATAGTTAAATCAACCAGCAATTCTTTCTATTAAAAATAAATATTCCATTATAAGTGAAACTTTTCTACTGAGATCATTTCTATTTATAGTTTTTTCATTTAATTTTCATTCAATTAAGTTATTTAATATATCAGAATTTATTTTATGCTTATTTAACTATTTATTTTGATTATGTCAAAATGTATAACTATTTTATGTACTAACTAAATGAATATTTTAACACATTTGTGAGAAACGCAAATTTTTTCCATTAAAATTGGCTTCAAAGCTCGTGTGTCTCAATTACACGCATTTTAAAACTATTTTGTTCACTTAAAAAAAGACTTATATATATAAATTATGATTTTCAGTTTATTAGGTAAAAACCAAAGTGGAAGCATTTCAAGCAGTTTAAAACAAATTATATATCAGATTTTATAGATTCATATAAATAGTTACTGCAAAATACTTTCATTCATTTTGTTAAAGGTATGTATCAAAACACTTTTTTATTTATTTAATTTTTATTTGTTCATTTTTTAAAATTTGGATTCAGGAGTTAGCGACTTGCGTGCCACATGATTCTCAACAAGTTTTGTTTCGACTCTCCAAAGCATAAGAATTCGCTTTATGCCGAGATTTCTTTCCGATAAGCAATCCAACTAGTAATTTTAAAATAATAGTTAAAAAATATGATAGAGAACTTTTTATCTAATTAAACTTATTCTAAAATTAAGTTTAGTTGCATGATAGAAGAAATGAAGTTTGTATAATAAATAAATTGAGTAAAACTGCCACTGTTTAATTTTAATTTTGACATATCCTAAAGGAGTTTGTAAGCCATTTTTGTGTTCATCAATTAATTGTCTTTTGGGAGGATTTTTTATAAACAGTGAGTTTCATTCACATGTCACAAGGAAGGAAACCAAGAAAACTCCCAAATATCTTCTCAGTAAAACGTGCTTCTGGTAGGCAGAAGTGCAACATCATCTTCTCTTGTTCTTAGATATTTAATTTCACTTAAATTGATTTTTATGGTACAATTTATGTATTTTCCGAAATGAAAAATTAACAAATGAAATTAATATTTTTAAAAGGGTGCTATAATTTTTCTTTACAAAATGTGATCCTCGAGCAAAAATATTTGTCTGTCCCTGGTTCAATTAGTCTTCAGAAATTAATATAACATATTATGCAAATGAAGTTAAAAATATTAAAATTATATATATATATATATATGTTGTACCGAGCTTCGGGGTTCGTCTCGATTGAGAGTTGAATAAAACAGCTTCTCAATGAACACAAGACTTTTATCTGTAAAAATTCCACTAAATATACCAACTGTAACAATCACAATTATATAGCTACAATTCGTAAGATACAATAAGTAACAGCTTCCAATCACAGGTCAAAAATACCTCAGACAGAGAACTAGAAGTCACGACTAATCGTCTTCACTCACTGACTGTCTTCACAAATCTGCGTCCTTCTATGTCGATCTGCGATATTTATAACTGACTTGGTGGGGAAATCTATCAGTTTCGCCATGTTTCTGGAAGCTTTTAGGCTATCTCTTGGCTATCTATCAACTTGGCTACATAAATATTGGTCCTAGAGCTTACGTGATGGATGTTAACAGAAGTATTTATTTCTCGCCAAGTCACCAAGTTTTCTTGCCAAAACATCGCCAAGTCACCAAATCATTAGAAAACCCGCTTTTAATGTATAACACGTCTAAATACCGCAACTTTTGTCCAAAATGTGAGTATTTCCGATCTGTCTGAGATATTTAAGACAAATACAATAATTATTTATAAATTTGTAAAATATATATATATATATATATATATATATATATATATATATATATATATATATATATATATATATATATATATATATATATATATACAGGGTGCTTCATAAATTCGTGAAAACTTTAAAAATTAATTAAAAAAGCACAAGCACAAATGATATTAAAAAAGTGTGTATACACCAATGGCATCAAAAAGAGAACGAATTTTTTATCAACAAAAAAAATTATTTCAAAATATGGCCGATAGGTGGCACTGCGGTGCTTACACGAAGTTGATTTACGCAAATCTGATAATAACATTTTTTTTTTTTTTGCGAACGTTTGATGAAGGCCGAAGGAGATAAGTCAAGGCTGTAAGATCAAATGGCCCCCACGATCACCAGATTTTACTCCTGAAGATTTTTGGCTATTGGGTTATTTAAAATCCCTGGTGTTCCCGTCCACCCATTCCACACTGGTGGAACTTAAAGAAGCCATTCAGCAGATCGTGTATGGCATTCCTCCACACATGCTGCACTCAGCTTTCACAGGTGTTGAGACTCGCTTTACTGGCCTCATACAATCTGGTGGAGGTCATATTAAACAACTTCAGCTTAAATAAATATTTGAAAATCCAGAATTGTATTAGTATTGTGTTAATTTGATTAAAATATTCATCTTCAGCGCACCCTATTGATTATTTTTTTAACTAATTGTTTTGTTCTTAAAAAAAACCCCCTTTTTGTGATGTCATATGTATATATATATATATATCTATATATATATATATATATATATATATATATATATATATATATATATATATATATATACACTACTGGACATTAAAATTGCTACACCAGAAAGAAATGCAGATAACAAAATGATATTTATTGGACAAATTTTTTATACTAGAAATAACAAGTGATTAAATTTTCAAAAAATTTGGCTGGATAGATCCTGAGAAATCAGTACCCAGAACAACTACCTCTGGCAGTAATAACAGCAGTTATACGCCTGGGCATTGAGTCAAACAGAGATTGGATTGCATGTACCGGTACAGATGCCCATGCAGCTTCAACACGATGCCACAGTTCATCAACCGTAGTGACTGGCGTTTGGTGACGAGTCAGTCGCTCGGCAACCATTGACCAGACGTTTTCTATTGGTGAAAGATCTGGAGAACGTGCTGGCCAGGGAAACAGCCGAACATGTTCCATATCAAGGAAGGTCCGTACGATACCGGCAACATGTGGTCGAGCATTATCCTGCTGAAACGTAGAGTTTCGCAGGGCTCGAATAAAGGGTAGAGCCATGGGTCGTAACACACCAGAAATGTAACGTCTACTGCTCAATGCACCGTCAATGCGAACAAGAGGTGCCCGAGACGTGTACCCAATGGCACCCCATACGCCAGGTGATGGGCCAGTATGACAATGACGAATGCACGTTACTAGTGTGCATTCACCACGATGTCGCCAAACACGGATGCGACCGTCATGATGCTGTACACAGAACCTGGATTCATCTGAAAAGATGACGTCTTGCCATTCGTGCGCCCAGTTTCGTCGTTGATCACACCATTGAAGGCGCTCTTGTCTATGACGCAGCGTCAAGGGAAGCCGCAGCCATGGTCTCTGAGCTGAGAGTCCATGCTGCTGCAAACGTCGTCGAACTGTTCGTGCAGACACTTTTCTTCCAAACGACCCCATTTCTTGACTCACGGCTCGTGACGTGGTTGCACGAGCCATTACGGCCATGCGGATAATATGCCTGTCTTCTCGGCTGCTAGTGATAGGTGGCCGTTGAGATCAAGCATGGCATTCCGTATTACCATCCTGAACCCATTGATTCCATATTCTGCTAACAGTCATTGGATCTCGACCGACGCGAGCAGCAATACTGCGATAAGGTAAACCGCAATCCCTATACGCTACAATTCGACCTTTATCAAAGTCAGAAACGTGCTGGTACGCATTTCTCCTTCTTACACGAGGCATCACAACAACTTTTCACCAGGCAACAACGTTCAAATGCAATTTGTGTATGAGGAACCGGCTGAACAATTTCCTCATTTAAACACAATGTAGGTACCGCTACTGGTGCCTGCTTTGTCTGAATGCACTGAAAATCTAATCATTTGCATATCACTGCACCTTCTTCCTTTCGTATAAATTTCATGTCTGTAGCATGTCGCCTTCTTGGTGTTGCAATTTTAATGGTCAGTAGTGTGTATATATATATATATATATATATATATATATATATATATATATATATATATATATATATATATATATAAACTATGTATTCGCCAAGTCAACTATAAACAGTTTAAATTTTGAGATCTGTGGAAATTACTTTTCCGACCTCCGTTAAAGCAGTTTAGATTCGAATCTTGGTAACATTATTATCATTATAAAAAATTATTATTTAAAAATGAAGCTTATAAATATGCACATATTTAAGATTGGGGATATCTTTTGCTTTTTTTACTTACATATATTGTACCTAATATGTGTAAGTAAAAAAAGTAAAATAATAGTTATTAAATTAAGTAAAAAGAGCTTATTATATACTTAAATATATCTATTAATTAAAAAATAAAAAATCATAAGATAATATAAATTACATGGAAGTAATTACATTATGCTAGTTTACAACTAATTAATCTAAATAAATTATCGGCGGTGAGAATTTTTTGGTAAGTGAAAAACTAAGATGTAAGCAATTGTGTTAGAAAAGAAAAAATAATATTCATATTTAAAACATGGCATTTCATTAGCAAACCTTATAAACTCCTCAAAATCAATTGATTTTTCATCGATAAAATTTTAAAAATTGATATTTTAATAAAAGAATAGTTTTATAAGAAAATAATCTAATTGCAAATATCAATGTAAATATTTTGGTAAGATATTTTTGAAAAGTATATTTTACAACCAACTTATGAAAAGTATGAGAATTTTTTTGTGAATGCTTAGTTATGTAACTGTACAGTGGTAAAACAATATTAAGAGGTTCCTTAATGGGAGGTAGGGAATTCAAATCCCGATCTTATCGAAGATTCATCTTTTTCGCTAATGGCGTCTAGGACACATTAAACATGTCGTGCTTGCAATGTTATCTATGTGCAATGATACCTTTAGGGGGTGAGGGACCAAATTTGGAGTCTTTTGCTTGGTCTTCGCTTGTAAATTAAGAAGACACATTATAGAGACTAGGACAGCACATCTACTGGGAGCTATCACTTCCTTAATTTTTAATGCTGAATCGTGAAATTCTCTACAGCTACGATACATTTAACAACAAATTGCAATCAGTACTTCGAGTGTTAAGGAAATATTTTAAAAATTAATTTTCCGTAACAGTATTTTTTCGGATATTTATTAGAGTTTTAATGAATATTTCTTTAGTAATAGATGATTCGGTATATTCAAAATATTTGTTGAATATACAAATTCATTTTGATCAAATACCCTGAAATATGTCTAATAATTTTGCATCATAAGTCATTCTGAGTTAATTTCAAACAATATTTAAAAAAAAAATTAAAAATTAGAATGCGGTTTTAATTTACAAATAAATGTTTTACGCGTTTAATTTTAAAAGTAATTCAATAAGCAAATAACATATATAATAAAAGAAATTTTGTCAGTTAAGGCTACATTTTTAAATAATATATATATAAGTTATTTAAGTACTATGTAATTAACATAAAATTTAATTTTGTTACCTTTTTAGAAAATATATGGTTTCATTTTCTTAAGACAATAAATTTTGCAGTTGATGAATAAGGAAAAATAATTTTACGCATAAATAATTTTCATGAGTTAAAAGTTTCACAGAAAAATTATATGCTAATTTATGGAATATATATATATATACACATTAGTGTATTAACATAATACTACTTATAATTAGAACTAATAATGCAATACTAACAAAATTGCATTTAATTGATGGCCAGTAAAATAATATTAGCTCTTATCATTTGAAATGTCATCACAAATGAAAATTTTAACAGTAAAACTTTTTAATACATTGAAGTTTTAGCACAGGTGCCGTATAATCCAGGATGCCAAATTCTGAGATTGACGATTTTTTGGCCATTTTCTTATATATATGGCAACCTCGTTTTTATTACGTCATACATATGGAGATGTATAAGAATTATATGGAAAGTTCAATTTTGATAACTAGTATTTACGTCATTGCGCACGTCACGATACGTCACCTTGACAACATTTCTTCATCGCCAAAAAGTTTCAGAATTTAGAATCATGGATTATACGGCACCTGTGACGAAGTGTTCTTAAATTGTTATTGAAATTTGCATGTTAATGAACTCATTCTGTTACGAATATCAAATGAGTGCTCAATAAAAACAAATCTAAGTTTATTTTACAAAAATAAAAATATCATTCAATAATTGTTATTACAAATTTCTTTGTTAAATCTCTAAAACGATGCAGTCAGCTGTCGATGGACATTTAGAGGATTCAGTCAATTGTTGTCACTTGCCAAGACGATATGGTCAGACATTTTTGGTCACTCTGTCAGTTGTTGCTAGTCATCAAACGCATACAATCCATTAATGTTTGTCATCATAAAAATGGAATTAGTTGTTGTTAGCCTTAGAAAGATGCAGTCAATTATTATTGGTCACTAAAAAGCGATATGACTCTGAGAGAGAACGTTTGTTTATCATATTATCTGCACAAAAGTATGGAAGCCGGACACCGCACAGAAAGATATCCACCAATCCTTCCAGTGATTTGAAGCATAAGGTGAAGGGCAACAGGAAAATGTACCAGAAGGCACACAGGAGAGCCAATTCAAAGGAGATCAGTACCAGCAGGAATGTCCAGAAAATGGACCACAAGACTCCTTTCACTCTTTGATCCATTCACTTATGGCAAAAGAGCAGGTGTAAAAGCTAACCAATTGCTTGCTAAGGCACTTAACTAAACAAAAAAATTCAAATTATTAATAAAGGATAAAAACAATAGATCAAAACTCAGAATCAGACAATAACAAAAAAATGTTTTTTAAGTAACAATAAATTAAATTTTAAAAAAAGATTAATTCTGTTTTAAATAACCTAATCTTTATTTTAATTGGTATGAAACTAGAGTTTCGGTATATATATATATTCCAACGGAGGGTACTTAGGTGACGAACCCTGTGCCCTAACAAGGCCAGGAACTGCTACTCATTTGTTGTTACCCAGAGGGCACCTGTGAACCACGGAGGTGATTAGCTTTGCCCGCGCCATACCACCACAAAACCGTTTATAGGGTAGGTCACATTCATACATCATCACAGAAAAAAGGACAGAGAAACACAGAGAGAAAGTAACATCCATGCCCGAACCGGGATAAGGACCCGGGACCCACAGCTCAGGAGTCAGGAGTGCTAACCACTAACCATTGGTCGGCATATATGTGTGTGTACACAAGCATGATAAAAATTCAATTAATTTATTGTTATTGTTTATATTAATCACAAACAAGAATTGTGACATTTAATCTTAACTATTTTGTTGCTCAAATTTCGAGTAAAATCAAATAATTTAATTTTGCAATATCTAAAATATATTTCTATATGTATAATGTTAAAATCTTGTACAACATATAAGTTTATTGAAATTCAATAAAATTAATCATATGCAACAAATTGCACAATATTAGTTCTTGTTGATGTAAATTTTCATTGTGATATATTTTCTCATTTAACTATTTTTCGTGAAGTTTTTAAAATGGTATTTATATAATATCCAATTGAGCATTAAAACTAACGTATTTTTTAACCTGAAAAATCTGTTTCTAATAACAAAAATATTGTTATATTTAAGAGTGTACAAATGTAAAAACTTATATGAAAATATTAAGGTACGATTGATAGCAGACATGTTACTATTTAAATATTTATAGACTATCAAAATTTTTTTAATCAATTTTATAAGTGTTGGATATTTTTTACTTTTACAGTCATAAATAAGTAATTTTTGTTCAGAATACAATTATTTGAACTATCTTCAAAATTTTTACCAAATAGTCCTAGTATCCTTGACATGAAAAATTTTTACAATAAAAATACGAAAGATACAGGGATTTATATTATGAAGAAAGTAATGTGGCAAAATAAAAAAAAAACTATTTACTTTTAAAAGTAATATTTTTCTTAAAGCGCTCTCTGTTTTGCTTAATTATTTCGATACCTAAAATTTACGAGTAAATTTATAGCGATTAATAATTTTTAATTCGTGTTTAAGCGTTTTGTATCTAATTTTCATTTAAGTAATTTCTATCCTCTATTTTGATTCCTTTATTATTATTTTTATTTACTTACGTTAAAGATTAACATTCGTAAGAAACAATAAATAATTTACTAAACACAAAATAAAACAATTATAATGTAAAATATATAAATTACATTAAGAAAGTAAATTTAAGAACTATTTTTAGTTTAGTGGTACACTTTATAACTATTCATCTTTAATTAAAACAATGTAAATAGATATAAATGATGGAATTTAAAACAAAACTCTAACAACCGTTGAAATTTATAATAACGTTTCCTGAACATAGCTAAATAATATGTAAATTAATAATATAGAAGATTTTTTTTCTAATGCTAGTTTAATAATTACAATTAAATTAATAAAAATTTGGACACATAATTTTTATAGCTAGTAAGGATAAAAATTGAAAGATCTTAGATATTTTTAAATGGATGATATTTTAAATCCCATTATCGTTCTACAAGATATTAAGCTTTGAAAATCAGAATTAAATCATTAATTTTTATATTATATAAATGAATATTCCTGTGATATACATATTTTAAAACTTTTGTAAAATAGTTTAATTATTTGACTTTTAAAAACTAAATTATTTTACACATTTTTATGATAAATGCAGCATTTTTCGATTCCTCAATTTTGCAAGCGATTTTTGAAGAATTTTCTGATATCATTTAAAAATTTTTGAACAAAACAATCCAACATGATCAATAACAAATTAAAAAAAAATTTTCACTGGAATAAACTTAATCGAAATTTTAACACTTGTTTCGATGAGTGTGCGTAACACAATCTAAGCCAATTTTTTCACTAAACAACATTTAAAAAAAAATTTATTTATTGAAATGCATAAATTTTGAAATATGTCTGAATATAAATAAACATCATATAATATCCATCTAATTTTAAGAATAGAAAACAGATACAGTAAAAAGAAAATGTTAGTCAAGAATTTATGCAGGTACCAAGAGGTGATGGAAATTTTTCAGCATTGTTCTATATTTACTAAGATTAAGCTCCTTTTAAGACGATATGCTAGACATTAATTTCCATTTTTACATATTCAACCCAAGAGAAAAGCAGCGTAGCTACATTTGACATTACATTATTCGCTCTAAAGCTTGTTCTTTACTTTTCTTGTACATAATATGCACAATCGGTCATTTTTGTTCCTAGTAATTTTCGTTTGCTTATTCTTCGATAACTATACCAATAAAGACTTATCACAACATATTTAACATATTTAAGTTATTTAATATGTTAAATAGGACATTACTGATTAAATATTCAGGCGTTATTATTACAGATTTCTGTATTTAAAAATACGTCACACTTCAACAATAACAGATTTTTCCTTCATAAAAAACTACGATATTACTAAATTTGCCTTGCTTTCTTGAAATTGAACCTAAGTAATTGTTGAACAAGTTGAATTGTCTTAAGTAATAGGAATACGCCAGGTTCTTTTCAGAAAATTTTATTGACGCATTAATCTAAGATATATTGTGTAACACGAGGGTTACTCTGATATTTTTGAGATACGCACAGACGAGAGTTTACAAAATAAAAATAACGGTTTAATTTTAAAATTCAAAGTATTTCAACACAGAAGACGATTTTTTACTGACTTACTTCAACTTTTTTAGCGTAGAATAAGTTTTAAACAGAAGAGAAAATGGAGTTGACGCGAGAACATTTTCGCGCTATGATTTTCTACGATTTTAAAGCAGGATTAAATCAAGAAGAATGCGTTCAACGGTTGCAATTAGCATTTGGTGATGAATCTCCAACTCGTGTTACTGTATTCAGATGGTTTAGAGAATTTGGAAGAGGTCGCCATTTTCTTCAGCATGAAGAACACACAGGAAGGCCGCCGACGGCAGTAATCCGGATAAAGTGTCTGCCATACGAAAAATGTTAATGGATGATAATCGCTGTACCTATCAAATGATATAGAAGGAACTTATAACATTGGATCCGCAACCATACACAAAATCATTCATGAAGAATTACTTATGAAAAAAATGGTTTGCCGTTGTGTTTCCCATAATCTAACTAAGCACCAAAAAGAGGAGAGTGTCAGAATCAGTAAAAAAACTCTTAAATTGCTAAATGATGGTGGCCACCGCATCATTTCCAAAATTGTAACAAGTGATGAAACGTACATACCGTTTTTGACATTTCAACACGTCAAGAAAGCAAAGTATGGGTCTTTGAAGATGATCCCACGCCGACAATGGTTAAGAAACAACGTGCACTTAAAGAAGTGATGTATGCCGTTTTCTTCAGAAGTACGGGATTGGTCAAAGCCATCAAGTTGGAAGGACAGAAGACAGTAACAGCAAACTGGTATACCACTAAATGTCTTCCAGAAATTCTACAAGAACTGAATGTTAGGGGACTAATGCTTCACCATGACAATGCATCTTCACATACAGCCGGATTAACATTTGAGCTTCTTAAACAAAAACAAATTAAAGCGATAGAACACCCGCAGTATTCACCTGATCTAGCTATGTGCGACTTTTGGTTATTCTTTAATCTGAAAAAGAACATACGTGGACGTCGTTTTCATTCAGAAGAATCGATTGATGTGGCTACAAATGCATTTTTTCATCTATTCCAAGAAATGAATGGCTTGAGGCATTTAATCTGTGGAAAATTCGTCTTCAAAAGTGCATTGATGCTGCAGGAGACTACTTTGAACACACATAAAATTTTGTAAGTATATCTTTAAAAAGCTAGTTGTATCTCAAAAATTTCAGAGTGACCCTCGTATGATAAGCTCTTATAAAATATTCATAAATTATGTATTTTATTTTTATTTATAATTAATTTTGTATTACTCCAAGAAAATTTTATAATTATAAAATTTATTTAACAATATAATCGTCACAACAAATATTTATAATAGTAAGTATTATTAGCACTTATATAAAATATTTTTGTTTCAATTACATAAATATGAGTTCATATGTGGGTGCTATAACTAATGATTGTAAAAGTATTTCATCATTTAGCATTTTAAATACCATATAGTAGGTAATAACACCTAAATAGAGATTAAAATATAAGTACGTATTAAAAAATGGGCGTTTATTAAATAATAAATAAAAATTTATATATTAATAAAAGGACTTTTACAAATTAGATTCTAAAATTTTTTAAATTTTATTTCCATGTATTTTACTGTTTCATTTTATGGCACAAAACTATATAAAATTCTTGAATATAAAATTGCGTTGATTTTTTTTTTATCTAAGTAATAAACAAATTACTTATTATATTCCTGCAAGAAATATTTAATTACGAAACAAAAAACAAAATTGAAAGTATAAGTTCAGGAAAATCTCAGTGGTACTTTCTCTGCCTTAATATTGAGAAATACGTATACAAAAATTTGCAAATGTTTTATTTCTAATAATATTCAGCAGGAAAAAGATAGTTCTTGAGAAAACAAAATTTTTTATAATAAATTTATAGCTAAAAAAGACTTGTTTTTTATTACAGAAAATCTTGATACATAACAAAATCAACAACTTACTATTTTCGTATATAATTATTTAGCAAATTATATAAATTGCTGAAACATAGCATAAATTTAATCTAAAGCTATCGGAATATTTAATGATTAAAATTTATTGTGAAAAGTATCATATGTATGTTATGGATTATATAAAAGGGAATGATTTATATCGAAAATCAAATATATTGGGATATATGAGAGAGATTTATTTTCAGAATTTGTTAAAAAAGCAACAAAGAAATTAAATCGAAAAAGGTTTAATATTTTTGGAGAAAGATTTCTCGTATGATTTATAAAGAATCTCGCCATATATCAAAAGTATTGAATGACAGATTACGAATAAATTTTCTTAAGATTTATTACGAAATTTTAGAAGACTTTATAATATAATAGAAAAAATATTCACCGAATGTCTTTATGACACAACAAGGAATTAAGTATAAAAAAAATTTTACATTTTGGAGAAAATTTTAAGAATCAGAAAAGCAATTTATAAATTAAATTTTTTTAGTGGTGTGCGCTTTCAGTTTTAGAAATGTATAACTTACAAAACTTCATTTTTTTTCCTCCAGCGTGATATTTTTAGAGGTACCCGTAAATTAAAATTGCTTTTTCAATTTTAACTGAATTTATTTTGTGGAAAAGTACTCATTAAATTTTTACGAATTAAATATTATATCATTAATTATTAATCACTACTTCAAAGAATATTTTACCAAAATAATTTTACTAACTCTTTAAGGTTTAGGGAGAATTACGTTTTATACACATTTTTTGCAATAAGAGATTTTTTATTAATTTTTTTACGATTAAATTATATCATTTGTTACCAGTAAATAATATGAAGACTATTTTATTTGAAAATTGAAAATCTCTTTCTCTTAAAAAGAAAGCATATTTTGATATTTATTTCCCTACTTTTTAGGAGTGTAATAAATATCAAAATAAGCATCAGCGAGTATATGTACGCTTTTGCTTCACAATATGAATAATATTATCAACATGACCAATGCATTAGATTAGGAATCACTTCCAAATAAATGTTTCTCCAAATAAACGTAAATGGTTGATCATATCAGTAATATTAAAATCACGGAATGAAAGCTAAACATAAAACAGTTAAGTACTTTTGGAAAAAGTTTAGATATAAAAATATACGTACTTTTGACAAATAATACTCTCTGGAGTCTTAAATATTTTTTACTTTACTAGTATTTATACGAAGTTCTACATTTCAAGAGAAATTTAGGATTCAGGCATATTTGTTGTATTCATAATTAAAGAATTTTTTGCTCCATTTTTCTGTGGTCTTCCTATCTGAGCAACAACTCACACCTGAACAGACAACAGTGAAGTCAAATTGTCGAATCTTTCCTGCACTAAAGCGTATGCAGCTGTATTTCTATTTGTACATCTGCCAGTATGATTTATGTGACATTCTTTCCCTTTCGTTCACTTTTTAACACGCGGTTAGGGAACATTTAATTTTTTGTTCAGTGAATATTTTTTTCCGAAGCAGCATAACTCTTACAGAAAGTCTAAGAATTTATTGCTTTTTTTTCCCGACTCATTAAAGCTTCATATTAATAAAGAGTCGAAGAATAAATTTCAGAATAACTTGCATTGGTTAGAAAAATACTTATATACAATAGCTTTTTTAGAATTTTCAAACCCAGATGGTAGCTCAATGTTCAGCGTTTTAGTCTTCTGTACAATAGTTCGTAAATCAAATAAAATGGATGTCCGAAATTTTTTTTTTTTTTAATCTGATTTGCACATTTATATGCCGAAGTAAGCGTAAAATGATTAATCAAATTTAAAACATGAGCTTGCGATCTATTGCAGTATAAATTTTATAGCCGAAATTGCTTTACTATGTATAGTAACTCTTCATGCTGGACACATCTCAATCTTTATCTTCAACATGATAATATAAATTTTTTTCATACACCAGTTAAAAAAAAGCTGTAAACCGATTCCTCTGCAGAATTCAGTGTGTCATTGAATGAAAATTAAATCTTTTAATAGCTCCTTTCTATCTATTAAATCCAATAGAAAAATATGAGTATTGTTTAGTATTGCATTTGTATCTATGAAATAAAAAACCGTCTTTTTTTTAATTACATAAAAATTATCTATTGCATTTGTAGCTATCGAATTAAGAATTCCTTGAACCGTAATAGCATAGTGGTTAGGGCATCAACCACCCTTCCGTCAGGAAGGGGAAGGATCGACTCCCAATGCCAGCAAAGACCCAACGAGTACATGCGAGATACGTGCTCGTTAATCTGTGGAATCGAAAGTCCTGCGAACGGTAATTGAGCAGTTACCATGGATGTAATGATTTAGAGAAAATTTCTTCCACCTCCAGATCAATATCCAATGGATCCTGTGGTGGTGCCATCTATCGGAGGAGTTTAGAGCCAAGTCGTACTGTCAGCTTCGTGGTGCTCTGGTTTAACGAAAAATGCACTCTACTGACTTAAATTCGCATAGCCAACGGCATAGTGACCTTGGCTTGCTTAAGTGTCATAAGTAACAACAACAACAGAATTTCTTTCTGGTTCTTCTTTTGAATTATAGCACACATTTTCTACTGTATTTGTACCGATCAAATAAAATCATTCTTTCTTGTTCTTCTTTCGAATTATATCACATATTCTTAAATATATTCGTATTCATCGAATCGAAAAATTCTTTCTAATTTTTCCTTCGAATTACATCACAGATAGTTTATTGAATTTGTATAGATCAAGTCGAAACTCTAAAATATGTTTATAGTTTTTTCCATGAATTGCATCAAATTGTACACAAAAAAAATCCATCTTTTTTGTAGTAACAATATAATCTTATCTATATATTTCATTATTTTATGCGTTTACCTATAAATGTATTCAAAAAATTATAGAGTTTTGTCTAAGACAGTAATGGGCAAATTTTTAGTGGGGGGGGGACACAAAGTTTAAAAAATTCTAGAGGAGGGCCAGAATAATAGAAAAAAAGCATTTTGTGTTAAATCTTTTAATCATTATATTATAAAAACATTACAGCATTGCACACAAATGTTACAAATTACTTTTTACCTTAAGTAATATTTATTTTAACTTTTATTCGAAGTCTCTGATATGTTAGACGTGGGAACATATTGAATTGTTTTTGATTTTCCATAATATTTTCGAAAGCAGGTTCCAGCCATGACGAAGAAACTTTCAGCAGTGCGAAAAGGTGTTCATCAGTCAATCGGTTTCTGATTGAGTTTTTCCTCAATTTCATGGGCGAAAAAGTCTGTTCACACACATAAGACGTCGCCAATATCGCCATAATTTTCTGAGTGTGAGCAATCATCTTTGGAAATTCAGCTTTCGGCAATGCTCTATAAAAATCTAGTTTTGTAGAATTCAAGAACAATTGCTTTAAATGGGTACTACTCTGCATTTCAATAATTTCCAACTGCAATTCTGGAGATACATTTTCCGGATCTACATTAAACGGCATCGAGAAAACATCTAGGGATGACTGAATGTTCTTAAAATCTTGAAACCTAGTTTCAAATTCTTTGTGAAGTATTTGCAACGCCTGGTATCGAAATCTTTTAGTTTATTGTCATTCACAGGTGACATAGATTTTAATCACGAACAGTGAGTTAAATCGTTCTTTGCCATGCAATTATAAAATAGAAAAAGCTGAGTTTTAAATGATTTCAGACAACCCCAAGTCTCATCTATAAATTGGTTCTTTCCTTGAAATTTTTCATTTAATTTGTTGAAGTGTTCAAGCAAATCGGTAAAAATTGCAAAATCAGTACGCCAATCTTTGTCTTCAAAAATTTGGAAATCAGACCATTTGTCTGATTTATTCTTCCAGAAAAATTGTATTTCCTTTTTTAAATCCCAAACCCGTTCAAATGCATATTCACAACTTAACCATCTTACTTTCATGTAGTAAAAAAGGTCAGAATAATCTGCGTCGACTTCAATCAGAAATTCTTGGAAATGTCAGTGTACTAAGCTCCTAAATTGAATCGTATTAATTAGTTTTGAAACCACATTAAGTACATGGGTAATATTTATTGCTGCTTTACAAAGGACGTCCTGGTGAATTACACAATGTGAAAATACAATATCATGATCAGGATTCTAGTTCCAAAAAATACCTGAAAATCCCGAGTTTTTTCCAAACCATATTTAGGGCTCCATCTGTAGTTATATTTCATAATTTTGAAATGGGCGCATTTAAATTTTGAAGATCTATTGCCCCATCCTTTTTTCTTTTATCAATTGCAGACAAACTAGCTCTTCAGTATTATTAAATTCGTCATCAACACCTCTAATGAAGATTAATAACTGTGCAGTGTCACTTCTATCCGTATTTTCATCCATCGTCATTAAAAAATATTTAAAGTTTTCTATACGCTGCCTAAATTGAGTCGACAAGTTAGATGCAATGGTATCAATTCGCGTTGTTACTGTTTTTCGCAATAAGCTGACAGACTCAAACTCTTTAATTTTTCTAGGCATAAAATTTTGCTCGTACTCACCATGCAATTTTTCACAAATTCTCCTTCTGAGTACGGTTTGTTATGTTTAGCTATTTTATAAGCCACAACATATCCAGCCAGTATAGAAGCCTTTTGAGCAGTCTTTTGCTTTATAAACATATCACATTGAGCAGTTGTTTATAATAACATTTCCACATTTATTTTTTTCTGCGTCATTCATCAAAGCAAATTTAGTTTTTGAATCTTTGGTGTTGAAATGGCGATCAAGATTAAAATCTTTAAATACCGTCAGTGATTCATAACAAATAAGACATATTAGTTTATCGTAGTATTCCGTAAAAAATATTTCCAAGTCTACTCTTCTTTAAGCAAACAACAATCTGTTATACTCCATTATCTTAAAAAAAGGTGTTTTCTTTTTCAAAAATTTATGAATGTAAGGTGTTATTCGAACAAACAAGAACGAGGATCAAATAGACGACTAGACCGAAACTCACTTACCTATACGTGACAGTGACGACTGGCGAGTGGAGACTGAGTTCGCTCTCCCGCGCCTCTCATTTAACCACGCATTGCAACACATGAACTACACGGCTAGTTTAGCTTCTTCTGTAGTCTATGCATCTATTATTCTATTAAGTAAAATCCACTTTAAACTTCTTGACCGTCAAAGCGTAACTGTAGCGAGCCATGTACTATCGATAAACCCTAGGCGGGCCGGATTAAATACTTTCACGGGTGGTAATTTGCCATCACTGGTATGAGACATTTCCAAGACATATTTGAAATAAGTACTCAAATTTTGAAATATCATAAATTGATGAGGCATATTTTACTTAAAGCTGTTGCGAACAACTGATATCCGCTAGAACACAAAGATTGATACTTAAAGAATTCTTTCTTTCCTGAAATATTTGGACAACCAAAAATAGCTCAGACAATGGACATAGTACGAACTACCATAAAATTTTCTAGAAGAGTAAACCAAATAGAAGTTTATAACTCCAGACACATAAAACATTTTTTAATCAACTCCTATAATATTTTAAGACAGCACTTTCGCTAGCACTAATTCTAAATGTAGCACATTGTTTTAAAAGAACTTTATAACTCTAACATGTTCCTTTAATTTAAAATGATCAGAAGAGTAATGAAAATATAATTATTCCCTATTATGTGCTGACTAGTGGCCCATAGCTGTGAATAGAAAACGTGTGCTTTGGGGAATAAGAGGAGTAAGTGACTTGTAAAAATAGTGATTATCATTTTTAACAATATTTCTATTCAGTTAGCTTTGTCAAAGAATATTTCTATTTACTTAACATTATTTTCTTCTATGCTATGCAGCCTCATGTTAAATCGCGTACAAACAAATTGAATAAGGTATGAAATGCTTGAAAGTTCTTTTTAGTTGCAAAGATATTTATTAAACTCAGGATTCCTTACATTGACTTTCTAATGAAAGGTGTATTGAGTTACGAAATAGCATAATAATCAGCAATCATATACCCTTTTTCGTATTCAAGAAAAGTGTGTGACTACTGTACATTATAGGCGTGAAATTTCGAAACCTATGTTGGGCGTTTCTAAGATGCAGCTGGGCCCTGGTAGCCTAGTGTATGGCGAACCAATGACATGCGTGCCACAAGTGGCACGTTTGAAAATTTTGATGACACGCTCATAAACAAAATTATTTTTAATTAGTTATCTTTTTGATAGAAATCAATTAAAATTATTAATCTACAACTAATTTATAATATAAATTTGTAGTACTGAATACCTATATCTTAATATGTTAACTAGAACCGTCAAATTATAAATTTTATTATTAAAATATCGCATGAATTCTCTCGAAGTATATAAAGATAGATGCTCATTAAATAAAAAATTTTGCGTACCCAGTTTCGCCTTCTAATATTATTCCATGTTGTTGCCGTCGCAGCGCTTAAATCAGACATTAGCCATTTTTAGTAAACCGTCGTCTTTGAAACTTCAGATACTTGTTAAAAAATATAACCATTTATTGTAAATATAGTGTTATTTTTAGAGAAATATTTTTACATAATATTTCATATCTTATATTCTGCATTCGTTTCCAAGAACATATTGCACCACGACTGAAATTTTAACCAGTAACAAACTTAAGGTATTAAAAGTTACAAAACTTATTTTAACAATATTTTCATTGACATTGGCATGTGAATCTCTGTTTTCAGAATTAAATTTTATAAAAAAAAAATAAATATAGGAATAGAATGACGGATGAGTGGAGCTGTGCATGCGTACTGTTGAACTTAACTAAATATGAACCAGATATTAAATGTTTATCATCTTGTGTACAGCAACAGAAATCACATTAAAAGCAATTGTTTTTAACGTGAATTTTGTTTCCAGTATATTGCTTTTTGTAAAACATAGATTAATTAAAGATTATTTAAAGAAAAATCACTTTTGTATTTGTTTATTTAATTATACTTACATATAGTTTCACCAAGCTAATATTTCGAATGAAATTTTATTGTGGCACGTTACCTGTTAAAAAAAGAATTTATATGACTTTGTGTCACGGACATCAAAAAAGGTTCGCCATCCCTGGCCTAGTGGTTTCAGCATCGGTCTTCCATCCAGAAAGCGGGGTTCGATTCCCAATACCACCAACGACCCACCTAATACATGCGATATACGTGCTCGTTAAATCTGTGGAATCGAAAGTCCTGTTCTCGGTTGGTCATTGAGCAGTTACCATGGGTACAATGGTCTGGAGAAAATTTCTCCCCCTTCACATCAATGTTAAAATTAAGGGAGTGGAACCTCTGATGGTGCCATCTATCGGCGGAGTTTAGAGCAATGTTGTACTTTCACTTTCGTGGTGCTCTGATTAAAACGAAAGGCTATTGACTTAAATAGTCTTTCGTCCTATTGATCCTATTGACTTAAATTTAATCCTATTGACTTAAATTCGCATAGCCAAGGCATAGTGTGCTTGGCTTGTCCAAGTGTCATAAGTAACAACAACAACAACAGTTGATTACGTTTTTTTATATTAAACAATAACTCTCATATATACAAAATTGATGTTATGAAGGATCTTCTTTGGAGCAGAGAATTTTGTAGGATGGACAAATTAACCAGATTTGACTTGATTCCAATGAAAAATGTATGAAAATCTCGTCATTTAGATTAAAGGTAGCCAACCATCTTTCACACCACTGAGGGAGTCATGGACGGAACTCCAGAAAGAATGAATTATTTTAACGTAAGATGTTCGAATTAGATTAATTATAATGCATCTCATTCCGGAAGTTACTACGCCGGAAGCTTGATAAATAATGAATATTTGGAGAGATCTATATAAATAATTTTTTCCATGTATGTAACTTTTCTTAGTTTCTCGTATTTCCTTTCTTTTTCGAAAGAATATTGTAGTATATTTAAAATAATATAATGGAGTTTTTACAACGTAACTATTCCATTAACAAAATAAATCTACATCAAACGTGCGATAGCAAATAATCAATCAAACATTTTTGTGGTTTTAACTCAGTAATATACAATTTTGTGGCTAACTAAACTAAGTCTAAAAATTTAATATATTTATTTGCGTAAATTATTTTATGAAAATAAACTTTATTTTTTTATAAGCTTAGCCTTTCAATTTATTTATTCCAATAATTATTGCTTAAGTTACTTCCATGATATTTGCTACAATTGGTTAAAAAAATGATTTTTAGAGAGAAAAATGTTATATGAATGGTGATTTTGAGACGCAATGAAATTCTGTTCCACCATACGAGAAAAATGTATATTATTTCATCATGTAAATACTGCCATCGACAAAACAATATTTACCAGAATGTTAAGTTACTGCGAAGCTGTGATCTCCTGTGAATCTTTAAATTTTGCCAAATGTAAATATTGGCTAACATTCTATAATACTTCGCTAGTTGCAAATTTAAAACTATATGCTCAAAGAATTTTGACAAAATAAAAATTTAGTTTCTTAAATTGTTTTTCGAATATATTGGATGCAATCAAGTTTGATAATATGAGTACTTTAAAAAAAAATCCCATATGAATTTTTTTTATTTATTTCGCTTAACATTCCTGTATCTTACGAACATTTTTTCTTTTTACGTATTAAAATAGAAAAAAACAGATTCGAACTATAACTTTAAATTTTTCATATGTTGCTTCTGTAACGTGATACATCAGATTTTACTATAAGTATATAATTTTGTAATTAAATTTTTCATTGCCTCTTATACTCATTTAAGTCTTACATCGGATTACATATTATTCTTACATCAATTCTTGCATCATTTTACAAAAGATTATTTCCAAGTTTTGTTATTATTTTCCAACTAATATTATTTTACAAAAGACTTCTTTTCTAAGAAGTATAAAAGGGGGTTTATATTAGTTAGCATTTGTATCTTAACCTCATACAATTTCCATATTGAATTACAGGCTGAAATGCTGAGACAACACTCAGAAAAGAATTTTAAATTTATTAAAGGACCGAAAGCGAAGTATATGCATTAAAACTGTACTGCCTATTGAACGGTGGTAAAAAGATTAAAATTGAGAGGGTTCTTATAAACAGACTGCATAATGTGAAATTCCAAGCCATCTTTACATTATTAAGTAAAAAATTAAGAAAAATATAGAGTAAGCAATTAAATAAAAAATTAAAATCTTTTTTTTTTTTTTTTTTTGTGCAAACAAAAAAAATGTAAAACATTTTTGCATTTAAATATATGTTAAAGTGTATTTTGTTTCCAAACTAAATTTCCAAATAATAAAACATTTTTCCATAAAACCCGTCACACTTTTCATGGGAGTTACGTTCATGTTTCTTTGCTTTTATTAATGCGGTAATGTCAAGGGATATTACACTGGTATAGAGAAAAGAAAACCGCCCCACCCGAAGGTATATGGTAAAATGACCAATCACTGAAGCAATCCATCCAGTGGGCCGATAGTCACATACAACGAATGAATGGTGCCATGAGACAAATCCAGACACTGCCTAGGCATCGCTTGCAGAACGGCAACCACCAGCCTGCTGTCCATCAAAACCAACCCAAGCCGAAGACAAAGGGCCACTGGCCTTTATTAAATAACAAAGTAAGACAAACCATGTCTGAGAAAAGAAAACACAATGAAATGTACAAATAAGCACTATTGCTACACATTGCATAACGTGTGTGGTTTGTCCGAAACAACAGTACAAACTTTAAATAATTTATACATTAAAATACAAAATATTTACAAAGCTTATAACTAAACACATTCGCTGCCACCAAAATTTATATACCCATTCTGAGAAGCCTAATTTAAAAAAAAGTGTTTTAATGGTTAAAAACGTTCTTTATATTTTAATAGTTAAACCAGGAAAAAGGAAAAACTTTTTATTTTCGTGTTTAGTGTAAAAAATTTTCGAACGCACTAGAGCGTCAGTGGCAGTTTTTTTTTTTTTACTTATTTTCCTTTTCTTAGGCTGTGAAGGTCCTGCAATACTTGTACTGTCCACCATTTTCTAAAAATTCACATAAAAACATTTAAACGCAAAATTTAAAAACTAAGCAATGAAAATATGAAAATAATGCTTCACAAATGTGCCTTAAAAACCTCATCGTTCAAATTCCAAATCCGAATTAAAAATGAACCAGTTTACTTATCATACTCGATCGTCTTCCCAGAGCGTCGCCGGCATGGGAGGTAGCACGTCAGTGGCAGCGAAAGTGCAAGTAGGTAAAAACATGCATTAATCACCTAATATAATATTTTGTAGTGTTTGCAACATTTCTTTTACAGCTTTTCGAAACCCTATATAATTTTCAGAAATTTAGATATAGATAAATCTTTATAATTGTTTGGGTATAGTTCAGTTCTTATTGAAGTGAAGTGCTTACAATTATAAAACAGTTGCTCCACGTCCTGAGTTTCCCCATAAAACTGACCCCTATCTTTTCCATAGAATCTGTTTTGGTATACACCAAAAGCTCCTTGGCCTGTTTTTTGATTTAGATAAAAGTCTGCAGCTAATCTAGTTTTGCTAACTTCTGAGTACATCTCATATAATCTTCGTGTCTTTGTGGAATTCGACCATCTTATCTGTCATTTTTGCATTATAAATTTTTGAACTTGTGTTTTAATCTGAATTTTACTATAAGGTACTATATATGCAATTTTATTTAATTCTGTGGCCTCTTTGGCCTCTACACCTGCCAATTCGTTCAATTCTATACCAGAATGAGCTTTGACCTAGAGAAATGTAAAATAATTACTATGTTCTCCGTATATTTTGATAATGTCTTCTAGTGTTTTATTCTTTATTTTTATTCTAAATTTTGGGTATTCTTTGTAGTCTCTAATGCTGATTTAGAATCTGAATGTGTATGACACAAGTTATATTTATTTTTGATTGCAAATTGCATGGTGCCAAGTATTGTTCTTGCTTCCGCTTCAAATACGATCTATTTGTCATTTAATCTTGTTCTTATAATATTTAACACCTGTTTTTGGCATCCTCTGATAGTAGCAGTTCCATTTGCCACTTTTTCATTCTATTTTGAACCGTCAGTAAGCGCGCTTCCATATTAATTATTGATTCAATTTTAATTCTCTTTCTACTCCATGGCGGGTCCGCAATAAACCTTCTTCTATTAACATTGTCCTGATTTAGGACCATTTCTCCTAATATAATTTTCTTCTTTTCATTAAATAATAAATATTTCTTTTTTAAATACCTGTGCGATGATATCTCTCGGCGGACAACCTGCTGAAACTTGAATAGAGTCTCTTGAAACCAAGCTACATACTTTGGTGAGTTTAATTATTGGCATTCTTTGTATTTGAGTAATTTATAATTGATTTTAACTATTTTCTTATACCATGCTAAAGTGGCGTTTTTTCTATAGCAACATTATAGATTAATTAAAATGTTTTCGGTTTAAGTCCCCAAATTTACTCTTGTTATCCTAATCAATTTATTTGTAGAATTAAGGACTTTTTTTGGATATTCCTTAGGTGGTCTAGCTAGTTTAATCTTGAGTCCATTGTTATACCTAGATACCTAATATTTACCTTATAATTAACATTATGTCCTTGTATTTGTATTGTCGGCCTTCTACTTATGTCTTCCTCAATCATATAAAAATTGTATGTATAAGTACACTTATTTGTACTTAATCTCAATTTGTATTTATCAATCCATTCTTCAATGATTTTAATAGGTTTTATCTTGTAAATCTATAATAGGCTTTAGCCATCAACAGCTAAATTATGTCATCAGCATAAGCTTGACAATAGGCTGCAATGCCAAAGTCTTGTATTAATAGTTCGTTTACTATAGCATTCCGCAGAATTGGTATTAAAGAAGAAATCTTGTGGTACTACGATATCGTATCTTTTCTAGTTGCCTTCAAAATCATTATATGATCTATTTTCTAAAAATGAAATTAGGCCATGATATATATTTTTCTTAAGTTTATGTTTATTTAGAATTTCAATTATTCAATTTAGAATATCAATTTCAATCTTTTATCTGATGGAATTAAATGCATTCTTTATATCCAACGAAATGAGACATGTATATAATTTCTTCTGTTTATTTTCTATAATCTAAGAAGCAATTGCGTAAATTGTGTCCCCTGTACTCCAATTTTTGTATAAATCCAAATTGCTTGTTACTTATTATATGGTTCTTTTCTAAGTGATGTATAAATCTGGTCATCAATATTTTATCCAATAATTTACCGCTAATCGGAAGGAGGCAAATTGATCTGTATGAATCTCTTAACGATAAATCTTTAGCCTTTTTACGGATTAAAACAGCTTTAGATTTTCTCCAAATCTTCGGAAGTGTTCCTTGTAAGAAACATTTGTTCATCAACTTCCTGAACTATTCTTTATTAGTCAAAAATGCCTCATGATATACGAGGGTCACTCTGAAAGTTTTGAGATACAACTAGGTTTTTAAAATTATACTTACAAAATTTAGATGGGTTCAAAGTAGTCTTCTCCATTATCAATGCACTTTTGTAGTCGAATTTTCAACAGATTAAATGCCTCAGGTCATTCATTTCTTGGAATAGATGAAAAAAAATGCATTTACAACCACATCAATCTTTTCTTCTGAATGAAAACGACGTCCACGTAAGTTTTTTTTAGATTACACAATAACCAAAAGTCGCACATAGCTAGAGCAGGTGAATACGGTGGATGTTCGATCACTTAAATTTGTTTTTGTTTAAGAAACTCAACTGTTAATCCGGCTGTATGTGAAGATGCATTGTCATTGTGAAGCATTGGTCCCCTAACATTCAGTTCTTGTAGAATTACTGGAAGACATTTAGTGGTATTCCAGATTGCTGTTACTGTCTTCTGTTCTTCCAACTTGATGGCTTTGACCAATCCCGTACTTCTGAAGAAAACGGCATACATCACTTTTTTCAGTGCGCATTGTTTTTTTCACCATTGTCGGCGTGGGATCATCTTCAACGACCAATACTTTGCTTTCTTGACATGTTGGAACGCCTAAAAACGGTATGTACGTTTCATCACCTGTTACATTTTTAGAAATGATGCGTTGGCTACCATCATTTAGCGATTTCCGAGTTTTTTACTGATTCTGACACGCTCCTCTTTTTGGTTCTCAGTTAGATTATGGGGAACTCAACATCAAACTACTTTTTTCATATGTAATTCTTGGTGAATGATTTTGTCTATGGCTGCGGATCCAATGTTAAGTTCCTTCTGTATCATTTGATAGATACAGCGATTATCATCCATTAACATTTTTCGTATGGCAGACACATTATCCGGGATTACTGCCAACGACGGCCTTCCCGTGTTTCTCATCCTGAAGAAAATTGAGACCAATTCTAAATTCTCTAAATCATCTGAATACAGTAGCACGAGTTGGAGATTCATCACCCAATGCTAATTGCAACCGTTGAACGCATTCTTCTTGATTTAATCCTGCTTTAAAATCTTAGAAAATCATAGTGCGAAAATGTTCTCGCGTCAACTCCATTTTCTCTTCTGTTTAAAATTTATTCTAAGCTAACAAGTTGAAGTAAGTCAGTAAAAAATCGTCTTCTGTGCTAAAATACTTTGTATTTTAAAATTAAACCGTTATTTTTATTTTATAAATTCTCATCTGCGCGTATCTCAAAAATTTCAGAGTAACCCTCATATGTCCACCTCAATGTTTTTAAAACCAAGTGCTTTAAAACTTTCTTTTTTACCTTAGTTTTTTCTAATTCCACATTGGTGTGATTTCAGAATCATCTTCATTTAAATAAACTTTTTCCATTTGTATTATATATTTTCCAAAAATGGAAAATTATAATCTAAGATTTTATTTGTTGCTTGGCTGAAGGTCTCAGTTTTCCTTCCACCTTCAAACTTAACATATTTCAGTATTAACTTTTTGGCTCTTCAATTTTTGGTAATAATTATCAAAAACATTAGCATTTGTATTTGCTACCAAGTATTATTTAAAAGCGATATTTTTTGTTAATAATATATTTTCCCCCTTTAATTTGAGACTACCTTTTTAAATTCTAGCTGGTAGATTTCTCTAATTTCTTGTCTTTATATATATATATATATATATATCTTCTCTTTAAGGCTTTGACTTTACTTCTTTCCATTATTAACTCTGTGGTCCACCAATAATTACTTCTCTTCCTATTTCTTTTGTTATCAGATTTACATTCTTTACAAATTTTTGTCAATTTATCTTCTACAGTATCTATCATTAAATCCACATTATTGAACTCATCAACTATTAACGTTTCAGTCAACTCCATCAGTTTGATTTCAATTTAGTCCAGTTCAAAGTCTTTCTATTCAAACGTTTATTGTGTCTTTTCACAACTTTAGAATTTGATATATTGCATAACACAATTTTGTTATCACTAACTGTAAAAATCAAAAGTCCAAATTGTAATTTTTTCTGAAGGAAGATTATGAGTTAGTAATAAATCTATTCAGCTGCATCCAAGTTAACTGGAAAATGTAGAGGAACTATAAGCATAATTTTCTATGACTAATTCATGCGTTGAAACAAAAGTCATTAAAATCTGGCCTCTATTGTCAGTACTCCTAGGAGTCCAAGCAGAAGACTTCGATTTGAAGTCCCCATCTTCCATCTTGAGATTACAATAGAGTAATTGACCAACTTGATCAGACACTCGATCAATTTCAGAAAATAAAATAAAACGAAATAAATACGGTTAAGCACATTCGGCTATCAATGTATACGACAAATGGTATAGCAGTTTAACTCTATGCACAGCTCCTTCGCCGGCGTTTGCCACCAGGGATTTACTTACCGTGTGTTACCGGGGACTACCTTGAGGAGGTGCTGGATGGATTGAATGTAATCAGAGATCAAATAAAGGAAAAGTAGCATAAGGCTAAATTAGCACACGCGACCAAAAATATAGTTACCCAAAAAGTAAGCTAATTACAAACACTTTATCCCCGAATAGTCACTGGGAATTTGTTCTCTCGGGGATGACAACTGCAAAATACTGAATTGTGATCACTGTGGGGTGCCCCCCCCCCAAGGCTTCAGTAGCGCAATATGCAGCAGGTCAGTCTCATATTACACTAGTATGCAAAACTTAAGCAATAATGTAAATTTTAACCAGAAATTCACGAAATTCCAGAAAAGGGGTTCTTACGATCAGTAAAATGAATTCGCAAATTAGTAGATATTTATGCACATGCAAATGTCAGGAACATAAAGCCGTAGTAGAGATGACGGATACAAAATGCGTGCAGCTCAGGACTTTAATAATAAGAATGACAGAGACGCAATTAAAAACATTCTTTTCAAATGCAAGTCAGTTCTTTCGTGAAATATTGCTCGAAGAAATCACCTGAACAAATTCACTCTAGGAAGAATGACCGGAAAGCAGGAGGAGGGTGGTAGTGTGAACAGTGTAGATGAAGAGTTCGGAATCAACAAAAGTGACATTTTGACCGTTTATAGAAACCTCCTAACCATGCTATTAGAAAAGTTGGAGTTGGCTGCCTCAAAACAATAGAAATGAATGATCGATATATCGCCCTGTAGGAGAAAAGAACTCGAAAGCAGTTAGCAAGCGATTTTGCTCTTCAACTGTAAACAGAAGCGGGGTAATAAATATTACGGTTATGTGCTAAATTGTCTTTACAAAGGTCGCTATTAGCCCACTGTCCTGAAAGCTGCATCACTCTGAAAGTTGGCAGTTGACAACTATTTAATGTGTGGCCTAAAGAAGACAAACTGAACAATTCATCTCTGGAGTTATGCCCTCTTCACAGGTGAGTTGCTCCAAGCCAAAAACAGTTCTCAAAGCCCATTGATTTCGATAAAAGTTGGGACATATAACATTTTTCAAACAACTGTATTATTGCTTATCATGTTTATCAAATCATCTTAATAATAACAAATCAAATTTCAAATAAGCTCACTTAGAGCAAGTTTTTAATTTCTTTATCAAACACCGGACATACAAGACAAGACATGGAACAAAAAAACATCTACATCGCTCGGCGCAGAGTCTTATTGTGATGTAAACAAATATATTCACATAGTGCTCTATCAATAGACTTATAATTGCAACAGGACATGGTTTCGTCCTAGTAATAACATGGAAACAGAGTGGTCCTAGAATTGTCTGGGCTGGCATTATGATGAATGAGTGGACTGAGCTCTACGTTTTCGGCAGAGATTGTATAGCCGGACTTCGCTCTTGTAGATAGGTGATACTTTTTTATGCGCATCTCTTCCAGGATGTCACTGGAGAAGATTTCATTTTTATGAATGACACTGTACAGTCATACCGGGCTCCTGTAGCACATCAGCTATTGGAAGGAGCAGATATCACTCGAAGATTTTCTCCAGCTTACTATTCTGATTTAAATTCCATAGAACATTTGTGGGAGACATAGGACGCCTCGTGGCACTATTACATTCTTGAGGGAACACCCAACAATTGAAACATATGCTTATCGAGGAATGGGCACCCTTACCTCAAGAACTATTGGACAATCTAGTGTTGAGTATGCAGAGATGTTGCTAAGCAACCATTTCACCAAGCGAAGAGTATATCCCGTAGTAAAGAACTTCTACTTATGATCCTTCTTCTTGGATAGACATTAATGTGTAATGATACTATAAATTAAATAAAATATTTTTTATTTAATAAAATAGTTTTGATTCTATACTGCATGCATTATATTCGTTTTTGCATGTCATCGTTTAAAATTCTATTTCTCTCCCATCTGAATTTCATATCTGCGATGATTTATCGTTCAGTTACAGCAAAAAGAATACGAATTTTGCAAACCAATTTATAACTTATTTCAGTAATGCAAATTGGAGGCAAGTTGTCATTTCAATCAGTTTGTCATTGTAAATGAGCTAATGAGTAGATGAATTAAACATTAAATAAAAGTTCTATTCAATGTCCTTTTTTTATGACTTGCAGAGGAGTGTTTCATCTCAGGTGTTAACATCATCGCTTAACGAAGATTCAAAATAACTAGGTTGTTGACCATATTTAGCGGTTTCAGTAGGTAAAAATAGGCTTGCCGAAATGTACTGTAATAACCTACCCTGATCTACACACTTTCTTTCCAGTTATGTTCCTTTCCATTTCTTTATGTCATAATGGTATTGACATGTATGATATTGACATAATGCTTTCCATTATGTCAATATCTATTAATTTTAAAATTCACATTTTTTAGTCTCCAACAAGAATTGTACTGTAGATTCAAATGTATAATTCCAATAACTCTTAGCCATAATTTTATTTATATTTAACTAGCTATTCAGACTTCTGAACAAACATTTTTTTTACCATGCTACTAGTGGCAAGGACTTAGGAGCCCAATGGGAAAACGGATATATCTTGTTAAGAAACTTAGTCATTCGTAGTACTCATGACTGAAAGGTTGCAAGTTGGGAAGATAAAGATCACTGCATTCACGAATTGCGGTTGGAGAGAGTAAAATATGTAAATGATACTTGAGGATTCTGGGCATGCCTTGATGATCCTCTGCTTAGATTTTATATAATGTGAGATTCTTCCTAGGAGTAACAATGGATTACTTATTGGGTTTTTCCAATCAAATTGCCATTAGCTCCCTTCCTTATATTGTCAAAAGTTTTAAATGGACTGAGAAAACTGCAGGCTACTAGCAATAAACTTTATCCACGTCAAAGCGCAAAAATAGTTGCCATGGAATCTAGCATGGAAATTGCTTCTTAATATTGAAATTTTCAAATACTCGTATTATAAATTCGAAAGCTTCCTTCCATATATTTTCTAGAAAAAGAATATCACCTCTACGATGGAAAAATCATTATTCATCAACTCTACTTGACGTGAATGTTTTTTTTTTCTTTTTTAAAGTAATTGAATCTTTAATATTCTGAAATTTCACATGACGGAACGAAACCATTTGCAAAAGTGCACCCGTTTTTTTTTTCTTCAAAGGTTTAAATGATTTATTAAAACTTTCACCGATTGACAGAAATCTAAGCTTTGAAACAAGTTCTTGATAGAACAGGAGCTATTGTAAAATTTTTAGCTCTGGGTGAAAGTAAGATGTTTCTCTCCGTTCTCTAAATTATATCTCTTTTATAGGGTAATATCTTTTAAATTTGAAATTTTTGCATCCTTAAAACTCGTCCATTCTACGGTAATTTGGTATATAATAAAACAATATAGCATGCTTCCATTTGTATACTTTCATGATCATTCATCTACATCGATTAAAATTCAAAATATTCATTTAATTTTTAAACAATTTATGGAACTAATTTTAATAAGTCAGCTCTCTCTGTGATTTCTTAGTAAAATTATTTCAAATGATTCTAAAAAAAAATTAACTTATGGAGGTTTCATTGTTCCTGAAATTTTTAAATTTCTTTCTTTAAAAATGAAAGAAATACAATCCACCAATATGCTTCACAAATACAATCCACTTAAAAGTGAGGAGGGAGTGAACAAAATTACCAATTTCAATAGCACAGCGTTATAAACTTGCCTATTTTGGCTTGAACATTGATTACTCAATGCAATATAAAAGTTTTTCTTATTCTACTTCCATTTTAAAACATACATTGGAATGCCGCAAATTCGTCGATTATCGTATGCAAAGTGTCATATCCAACATACTAAGAGTCGAGCGCGAAACTCATCCTATGTAATGACGTCATTAACATCTTGTTAACGAAAGAGAATGGTTGATGCGCACGATGGTTCTGTATTCCGGAATATTTGACAACGTTCCGCGCAACCGCGTTGAGTTTTCACTTTACGGTGAAATTTCCTTTTAAATTGCTGCACCTCGTGCTTGGGGAATTCATTTGTAGAAATTTAGATAGAGTTCCATAAATACCGAACGATAATCCTCGTAATACGATATAATTTAAAAAAAATCGCAATTACTGACATAAATATTTGCATCGTGCATTGTTTAAAAAGGTATACACTTTTAGAAATTACTAAAAAATTGTACGAATATTTTATTTATATTTCATAAACTGAATGATAATCTTTTATTGACAGAACTTATTTAAACGCCAAAGTTAATTTTTTGATGGCAAAATTGCCGAGCAATTGTTTCGACCATCGATAGACGGGATATAATGAAATAGAGCCGAAATTTATCAACGAATCTTTACAGGGGTAATTTCATAATTTATTAAAATATAGTTATTTGTTAACGTTACATTTTGCGCTTCTTAATTATAAAATAATTTCAATTTATAGAGATCACTTGTACACTTGGGGCCCAAAAGATATTAAATCATTAAGTTACGAAATTGTATTCATCAATCTTAGTTATAAAGATATATATACAAGGGTCACTCTGAAATTTTTAAGATACAACTAGGTTTTTAAAGTTAAACTTACAAAATTTTAGGTGTGTTCAAAGTAGTCTCCTCCATCATCAATGCACTTTTGTAGACGAATTTTCCACAGATTAAATGCCTCAGGCCATTCATTTCTTGGAATAGATGAAAAAAATGCATTTACAACCACATCAATCTTTTCTTCCGAATGAAAACGACGTCCACGTAAGTTTTTTTTAGATTACAGAATAACCAAAAGTCGCACATAGCTAGATCAGGTGAATACGGTGGATGTTCGATCACTTAAATTTGTTTTTGTTTAAGAAACTCAACTGTTAATCCGGCTGTATGTGAAGATGCATTGTCATTGTGAAGCATTAGTCCTCTAACATTCAGTTCTTGTAGAATTACTGGAAGACATTTAGTGGTATTCTAGTTTGATGTTACTGTCTTCTGTTCTTCCAACTTGATGGCTTTGACCAATCCCGTACTTCTGAAGAAAACGGCATACATCACTTTTTTCAGTGCGCGTTGTTTTTTCACCATTGTCGGCGTGGGATCATCTTCAACGACCCATACTTTGCTTTCTTGACATGTTGGAACGCCTAAAAACGGTATGTACGTTTTATCACCTGTTACATTTTTAGAAATGATGCGTTGGCTACCATCATTTAGCGATTTCCGAGTTTTTTACTGATTCTGACACGCTCCTCTTTTTGGTGCTCAGTTAGATTATGGGGAAACCAACGGCAAACTACTTTTTTCATATGTAATTCTTCATGAATAATTTTGTGTATGGCTGCGGATCCAATATTAAGTTCCTTCTGTATCATTTGACAGGTACAGCGATTATCATCCATTAACATTTTTCGTATGGCAGACATTAATCGGGATTACTGCCTACGGTGACATATCTGTGTGTTCTTCATCCTGAAGAAAATTGCGACCTCTTCTAAATTCCCTGAATACAGCAGCACGAGCTGGAGATTCATCACCAAATGCTAATTGCAACCGTTGAACGCACAATTTCCTTGATTTAATCCTGCTTTATACTTGTAGAAAATTATAGCACGAAAATGTTCTCACGTCAACTCAATTTTCTCTTCCGTTTAAAATTTAGTCTACGCTAAAAAAGTTGAAGTAAGTCAGTAAAAAATCGTCTTCTGTGTTGAAATACTTTGAATTTTAAAATTAAACCGTTATTTTTATTTTGTAAATTCTCGTATGCGAGTATCTCAAATACTTCAGAGTAACCCTCATATATAATTTAGGACATCGTGAAAATGTAAGTGAAAACTTTAAATTCTTTTAGAATGTTTTAAAAAAATGAATATTTAAGTACCTTTAATTTGATTTGCAGAACAAACCTGAATTTATAAAATATTATAACCGTATAATTTTTTTCAACCTCTAATACCGATGTGTTCACAATCCTTCTATTTAGAGCAAAATGTTTGCAGATGAATGAAAAATGTTTTTATGATTCAATGCTGAGCATTTTAGAAATCATTTTTCATACATACATACACGTATACATACATATATTGAAAGTTAAATCTTACTTTTGCCAGTTGCACATAAAAAGATTTATCATCATAATTCTACGATGGTTCATTTTCATATTTTCCTAAAATGTTGACGTATACTGCAATGACTCATCGTAAAATTATTATACAGTTCTCAATTTACTTTGATAAGGTGACTTTTTTAACTAAAACTTTTTTTTTTTTGCTGCTAAAAAAATCCGACTACCTTGACAGTCCTTTCTTGCAAACCGCATTCTTTATCTCACTTTCTTTTATGAATTTTTAAAATTGTAACGAACTTTTGGCTCACCCGGTATATATATATATATATATATATATATATATATATATATATATATATATATATATATATATATATATGTAAAAGAATATATATATTCTTTTACATCTCTAAACGATTTTCAGATAAAGTTGTCATGCTTATTGAAATACAACTGCTATAAAAGCAAGTGTGAAATCTACCAACATACGATAAATCATGTGCGTTCCCATGTTTTTGTTCCCAGAAAATACTTCCAAGCCTTATTGCAAAGTTTATATATATTTGACACAATAAGAGTCATAATAATTTAGGAGTTGACTATAATTTAGCTAAGTTGGAAACTGAACCAGAGGATAAGCAAATTCTCATTGGTTTAAAACATAAATGGCGTCAGACACTAACATTTTATACATATAACAAATAACTGGTTACATTATAGTAAAATCTGGAATGTCCAGAGACAACCTCGTATATGCTATTTCTCGACGAATTTGCTGCTTGCCTTGGCCATGAATTTATATCATTTCTTGACGTTCACAATTTTGGAGACTTCAACTCAAGATCGGATAATGTAACATTTGCAACGTAGCTGTTGAACGTCGATTTTAAAATTCTTCTATACAGATTTTTTCAAATAATAGTTTTTATTCTGATCAAAATTTATTAAAAATCAATGAAAATAAAATAAAAGCTTTGGGAAAAATTTTTTTTCGTTACATCAAAAGCATGCATAGAAAGATTTACTAATCAATAAAATGGGAGTACCTTTATATACTGCATAAAGTTGATAAAGTTTTAATGAGCAAACAACATGGTCTTCTAATTTCCATGTATTCAGATCAGAATATTTTTTTCATTGATAATTTGCATACATAGCTTGAAAGAATAAAATGCCTGATATTAAAAAGCCATATATTGAAGCTTGAAAAATTAAAAATTTGTTAACTGCAGCCTATCTTTTGTTGCTTCGAATCAACTTTAATTTTTTTTTTTTTTTTTTTTTTTTGACATCTTAAAAGGGTATTCAAAAATAACAATGCAACTTTTTAATTGCATTTTATTATTCAGATGGAAAATATTTTGTGAATATATTTCTTATTTTTCAAATTAATGAATTGTCTTATTTTCCTTTTTTGTTTGAAAACAAAATCTTGCAGTACAATAGTCCTAAAATACTAAATCTACAACAAAGCTATGTCGTCTAGTATCTTTTCAGTAATGAGTAATATTTGCAGCTAATTTATAAATTAAAAAATTTTTATCGCCTTAATTATAATAAAAACTAAGCACAATAACATTAACAAATTTTGACTGTAATTAAAAATTAAATACATTTAAAAATATAAAAAATTGCAAGTAATTTTAGATTACTATTGCAGTTATTATGATGGCAACAACTTATGCCTCTACACAAGTAATGTAGTGATCAAAACATTTGAATCAATGAATTTTCTCTTTTCAATACAAGCATCTATTTTGCAAATATGCAAGTAAAAACTAATTTGGTACATGCACTTTATTTAATATGTATATTTTGAATGCAGTGATTAGCTATATAGTTTTAATTTAAAATAATTTATCAGGGCATTGCTACATTAGAGAATATAATTAAAAATTAAAAAAGAAAAACTTTAGGTATTCTGTAGGAATCAAGTTTTTCCATGAAATACAAACATTCATACCTACATTGGTAATCATGAATGTTGTTTTTAATGATAATGAAATCATTTGATTTAAAATTAAGTAAAACAGAGCAACAGCTACAATATAAACACTATCATTAATGTTCAAAAATTTCTATACTGATTTAAATTTTCCAGCATTTAAATATGTGTGTGCTTAACCCAATTCTTCAAATAATTTATAGTGAAATATTCAATGAAATTGAGACAAAAAGAAAATAAATGCCACTATTAACGTTCACATAACTTTATGTAAGAGAAATTTTCGCCTTTAAGTTTACTATAAAATGTATTTTCTTTCTATTTACTTTTTCATTTATATGTAAATTATATCTCTAGAAATATAAATTATTTCTTTAGATTAGCTTTTATGCTTTTAAATGTAGATTTTTTAAGCTAAATTGCAGATTTTTATACTAATAAAAAGAAACTTGGAAAGTTAACAGGCTATTTTAAGCAAATTTTTGTCATCAAGATAAGGTTCAACACTTTAACCTGGTATAAACAGCAAAAACACCACTTTGTCAGTTATAATATGGAGACCAGTGTTTCAGATGTGATATGTTTAATCATGATAAATTCGATTTCAGAAACTTTTTAATAATTCATTGTTCACAAAAAACTGAACTGAATTTAGAGAAAATTTCATTTGATAGTAAATTAAAATAAGAACCAAATTTAGCTTTAATAAGGTTGAAATAATCATTAATAAAATCAGACGTTTCCAATCAACGATTTAAAATTATCTTATACAGTTCCCTTAAAACAAGTTAAGGAACCTTGCCTTTTACATTACTTTGTCAAAGGGATTGTTCATATTTAAATCAGTTTGAGGATCTAAACATGAAATGTTCAGCAACAATAAGAATTAGATATGAATAATTTAATAATTACCTTATCATTAATATTAAAAATAATTACAATTTAAAATGTGTGTGTATATGATGTTTCTTGTAAAAGCATTGCTTAATTTTTCCTACTGGTGGAAACAATCAAAATTAAGTATTTTAATTCTTTTTGACTCATTAGAAATTCCAAAAAATAAAAATGCAAAATAACTGACACTTTTTAAAAATTTTTAGGATTTATGATTTCTTAGAAGTAAAGTTAAAATTAAACGAGTTTCTAAGAACTGTAATGAATCATTATAATTTTTAATTTTAACATATATTTAAGATAAATACATATTATAATAAGTACGATACTGTGAATATCACATTTTTCTAAGTTTACAGCAAAAATCTTATACTGGAGAACTTTAAATTTGTAGAATAAAAATACACGCTTTGATCATTATTCAATTAATGTCAGAAAAAATTTAATTATATTAAGACAGATAGTTTATATATGTAATTTTATTTCTACACTGAATATCAAACAAACTTCACAGGAAAGGGATATCATTGAACTTTTAATGAGTACAGTTTGTAGAACACAATCCAAATAAATGTCAATAACATTAAATGCAGAAGTTCTAAGTACTACTATTAGTAGAGCTGATCAAAAGCATACGATAGTAATAAAAATAGGTTTCGATCAACTGAGGTATCAAAAATATTGGAAGTTTAAATCCTCTTTAAATGGTAAAAAGCTGCTAAATTTAGTTTTGTGATAAAAGTATGGAAAATTTTCACCATTCTCAAGTAGTTTTCAAGTTTTATACTTGACTGTTGCATTACAAGGTTCAATGAAGTCACTCATCAGAACGTTTTTGTAACGTTGAAAGCCCACAAAATTGTACTTATTTTGAGAAATTTAAATTGTTTTTACTTTTTCTATGGAAATTAATCTTAGTTTAAACCATACCATTCTAATACAGACTATTTACTTTCCTTTAAAATATAGCTTTATTGTAGCATTTAAATAAATTTTAAAATTTATATATTTAAGACTACTTTTAGATTATGCAATATATATCTGAAAAAAGTTTATTATGAAAGCATATTTAAGACGGCCACAATATAAGTAATTTTATTCAGAATTTAAGCTTTATTATAGGAAAATATTAAAGAGAAATTTTACACTAACAAAGATAAATGTTTTATCCAGCTAAGAGGTTAATTTGTTTTACTCGATCTTGTCTTCAATAATTTGTATAACTATACTACATAGAAAGCGAATACAAGTGAGCACTGTGTAGAGATGAAAAACATTAAAAGGAACAAATTGACAACAAAGTACCGATCACTTTGACACTTTATTGTTCACCTACATGAAAAAATTATTTTGACAAGTAATTCTGAAATTTTTTTTATATGTTAATTTACCATAAAAATGGACAGCTAAGATGTTGCACAGGAGATTCTTCACTCTTTCAAAATGGATATTTAGCAACAAAATAAACACTTCAGAGCCCCAATTCAAGTATTGTGCGTGGCTATCTATACTTGTGCAGATATAATTGCTAATACTCTACAGAAATTTCCACAATAATCCCAGCTAAAATGCACAGTCCTGAATTGGATTGCAAACCTGTGTGCTGAAAATGAAATATCTTTTTTCCCTGGTCCCCTCTTTGAAGTTGTTTTTATGGAACATGCAGGTCTTTGCTCATTGGAAATGGCAGCAATTTTGAAAATCTCATATCAGGTGACATTAATATATGCTGCTAATGACACTTTGATGTTAATGCATAAATGGAACAGCTGCTCACCTATCACTGAATAGCATAAATATTCTGTTTTAAAACAATATCAGAAGTTAGGCTGTCTTAGGCTCCTATTCACAAAAATCACACCTAGGCTAAATTCCAAAATCAAAGCATAAGGCTGAGAGGGAAAAATTGACAGTACTCAACATGATAGCCTTTTAAAAATTCTAATTTTTTTTTTTTTTTTTAAAATTAGTGAAAAATACAAAAATGTGTTTTTACTAAACAAATAATTTATTAAGATTAAAAATTACAATGTTAAACCTATAAGCAATATTTAATAAAACTAATGAAAATCATTGTTTAAAAGTGAATTATTAAATCAGATGATAAAATAGTAAAAAAAAAATTGTAACTTAAGACATAGAAACTGTTAAATGTCAACAACTGTATTAAAATCTTAAAACATTTGATAAACTGTTTAATGAATTTTGAAATTTAGTTTTCATAGGTATAGGATACACTATCTGAAATATAACTAATATATTTTCTGGAAGCTCTTGAACTCTATATCATTTAAAAACAAATTGTTGCATTAATTAATGATAGACTTATTTCACAATTTAAAACAAAACGAAAAAGAATTTTTCACGAGACTTCAAATTTAAAATTATGACAGGAGATATATTTTTACTGAAACTTTGCAAATAGCTTGGCAACAGTAAATATAATTTTTTTTACCTGGATATTGAAATAAGATAAAATTGAGAACAGTTGTGACATTTAGGTTTTCGATAACTGATTTGTAATATTTCAGTAAATTTGGCCATAAGATGAATATACTTTTGACTTTAATAAATCAAAGTATGTTTATTTACTTTGATACGAAAACAGTTCATGATATCACATAAAAAGTTACAATTTTTTTTCTGGGTTAAAATCTTCCCAGATAAAAATGAAGTTTGATTTTGAACTGAAAATAAATATAGCATATTATATTCAACAGAAACAATTTCTTACATCAAGCTTCATTACAATGTAATTGAATATATTTATACAAAGTGTTTTGTTTGACAAATTTCAATAAAATAGTGCTGATTGGAAATGCTAGAGAAAAATAAAGTTTACAAACTTCATTTTTCAACTTAGTTTGAGAAATACAGCCTCACTTCAGACATTGGACATAAATGTATGCATTTCACAGTAATAAGTACATAAGCTACAGTTGTTTTTTTTAAATACTCAGTGCTAGCACAAAGAATATACCTTTAGCAATAGTACAAAATTCTACACATACTTGGGGAAAAAGATATTCTATCCAAACATAGCGAACTAGTATTCATTCACATCCTTTGAAGTTTCAGATATTAGATACAAGGAAAAAAATTCCACTGACAATTATGTAAAGCAAAAAATTAAATAGCCACAATTACACAAGCAGAGAAAACAGGCACAAAGAAGATATCATACTATATCTTAGATTGATGTAGTAGATTCATACATTTTCAATCTTTGTGTTAAAGAATTTAATTACTAATTCACCATTGGCAATATGCATACAAGAGTTTATAAAACATACAAAAGCAAAAAGCACATTTTCTTCATCTTTTTATAACTAATAAAGAAATAAAATTTCAAAAATAGGCAATAATGATAAAATAATTAATACACATTATACATCAGGAAGGGAAAAATCATCTGATTAAATTATGAGACAGAAGATTAATACAGTCTAAACACACTATGTAAGAATTCTAAAATATAAATCTGAAGAAAAACGAGTAAGCCATATATTTGAAAAGAATTTAACAACTAAACAAACCTAAGAGAAGGCAGGAATTAAACGATTTCTTTCAACACCAAAGCTTCATTTTGCAAACACTGTTTTAATAAATGTGAAGCTCCCAGTGTCTCCTTGATAAAAGTTTCAGACGTCAGGTGTTACTGAATGGCTACATATAAATTCATTTAAATTTTCTTGATTTTCTCTCCCACAACTAAAGGATTGTTTTTACGGATTTCTTGAGCACCAAGCTGTTTGTAGTCAAATGTACAATTATGTTCGTTTGAATATCTATGAACGCTGCAAAAGAGGCCTTCACACCGACATGGGAAACCTAAATAAAAAAAAAAAAAACTTATTATAGGTTCATTAAAGTGGGATACAACAATTTTTTTAATTTGTACAATGAGTTGAGTTCCAAACATAACATGCACCTTTAAGTTTGATTCAAATTTAATGATAAAAATGCAGGCACCTGAAAAATTTATTTGAACAGCTTACATTAAATACAATTTAACATGTATAATTAATATATTTAATGTTCCGCTACAAATGATTTAGCATCATTGTTAAATATTCCAGTTAATATGAATGACTATATAAATTTACATTATTTAATACTAAAATTATTTACTGTAAACAGATTAGTATTTTTTATAATTCAGTAAAAATGCATTATGACAGTAGCTTCCTGATGATGTAAAACTACTTTATAAATGAATAAGAAATAAATTTTAAAATTAAATTTATGAGTTTTTTAAACACTCTTTTTATTACTAAAAACAAAAGTTAGCGAGATGCAGTAAATTTCAAACAAAGATTATTCTTTGTAAAAAAAAAAAAAAAAAAAAAAAAGCAAATTTGAACATAATTTATATTTTTTAATAAGTTTTTAAAAAATTGAAATTTACATGTTTTTTTATAATTTATTTTTATTATTATTTTTAACTATACGAAATATAAATCCTAAATTCTACAAAGAAAAAATTTTACATTTTTAAAATTGCATTGAAACTTGAAAAATGTCACAGGTGAAACTCAATTTGAAAAAATTGTTACATTTTAGAATCGGCATTCACATTCATACAAGAATTATCAATCTTTTCAGGAATTTAACATTTAAAATCTGTATGAATATTAATTTTATATTCATTTTACATCAATAAATATTTGAGAAATTTTCAATAATCAGTATTATTTAATATGAAAATTTAAAACAAAATTTGTCTATACACATATGCAATTCAATGAATTTTAACATTTTCAGTTGTTAAAATTTTTTAAACTTCAAGTTTTTAAAAGAAATGGTACAAAATTAAATGCAAAAGATAAAGGAAAAAATACCTTTAAAAAATGCACTCTTTAAATGAATGAAAGTTTTCAAAAATAAATTATACAATACATAATTTCAACAAGTGTTAAATTGATGTCACTTATTTGTCTAAAATATACATTACAAAGAGAAAAAAATCTTTGTATTTCATGTATGTATTTAACTATTTTTCCATTAAAAAGGCTTATTTGTCAAGTTTCCTTGAAAAAAAATTCAAAAATTATAAATAACATGTAAATATTGAATAAATGGAAAAATGTTTCTACATAAAATACTGTTAACTAGACATTGTTTAAGTATCTAAAAATGTATAGAACTAACAGATTGAAGACATTTTTGGCAAACTTTCAAATAGTTCAACATTATAATAATTTCATTTCACTAGCATACACTGCGTAAAAAAGCAAAAGGACAGTGTTATCTTGCCAATTAATCTCTCTTATTTTCTCCTAACTACCGGATATTTATGTAGATTTAGCTTAATAAACCCTTTTTCATTTCAGGCAAAAATTAAGCATCTGCCACTAATATTAATAATAAAATTATTAAACATAATTTCCGATGCAAAAGAAAAGTAGGACATTTGCTAATATATTTAATTTAGTGAGTTCTTTCGTTAAATAGTAATTTTGTAGGTTTATTTATTTATTTATTTTTTTTTTTGTTTTTTTCTGTCGAAAAAATCTAATTTGTTTAAAAGTTACAATGTTTCTCCTTTCCCAGCAATGCCTAAAGGAATACCTCTGAACAATTTTCAAAAAGGCCAAATTTCCACATATCAAAATGATGGTAAAGATGTCAGAGATTGTTCGATTGTTGCAGGTGAGCCCCCAATGCAGTTTCAAACTTATTAGAAATCCTTATAAAAATGGAAAGAAAAAGAAGAGACTGGTCGGCCGAAAAAGTTAACACCACATGAATAAAGAAAACTGGCTTGCTTTTAAGAACAAAGGAAGCGTTTCAAAGGCAAGAAATTAAGCAGGACTTAATCATGTGACAAAACAAACAATTTACAACTATGTTAAAAGATCTTAAAAATTCACTTTCAAGAAATGGAAACATCATCCTAAGTGGACATAATCTCACATTGATAACCATTTAGCATGGACTAAGGAGCACATATCCTGGGCTACAGAATGGACTTCTGTGATATTTTCCGATGAAAAGAAATTTAACTTAGATGGTCCAGACAGATATCAGCATTACTGGTATTGTCTGGGGAATGAAGACAAATGGGACCAGGGAGTTTAATGGTTTGGTTGGCTGTTGGATATGAAGGAAGGACAAGTCTGGTTTTCTTAAATGGTAGGCAAAACATGAGACTACATTCAAGTGCTGAATTCTGAGCTTCTTTCTTATGGGTCTGACTTAGGATGTAAAGTGGAAGTTTCAGCAAGACAGAGCTTCCATTCACACTGCAACTGGAGTCAAACATTGGTTCATAACAAATAATATGGATGCTTTACCTATGGTCAGCAAAATGTCTTGATCTTAATATAGTGGAAAACATCGGGGCAATGCCATTTCGAAGAGTTTATGCTGATGGAAGGCAATTTGATTCGCTAACCCAACTTCAAGAAGCACTGAATGGCTTTTGGGATAATATTTTTATCAAACACAGAAGTTCAATCTCTATACAATTCACCTCCAAATAGAATATTTGAAGTTATAGAAGTCAATAGAAAGAGCATTCCTTATTAAAATCACAATTTTTTTCATTCATTATAATGCTGTCCTACTTTTTTTTTTTTTTTTTTACAAAGTTTCAAAAAAGAGAAACTATTTTTGATGCCATTAATATTGTTATGTTTGAATATCATAATTCTGATGTTAAAATTGTATTTTTAAAATATTTGTAAAATGTTTCTGAAATTTTTTTAGAAACAAAATATTTTTCGGTTATTGATACAAAATCAAGTGTTGTACTTTTCTTACGTAGTGTACATAAAGAAACTGTCAAAATAAATTAAGAAATTTTTTTAATTACTTTTCTTTACTAACTTAAAAAATTATTAAAAAGTAATAGAAAAACCTACAATCTTAATAGGCAATATATTAAATGTAAAATTAACTATAAATATAAAATTCAGAAAAATTATCACATTTAGATAATTTAAGTTGAAAGAAACTGGGTTTATTAACGTCATTTCATAATAGCAAATTTTTCTGAAATACAATCTCATTTTATCATGATAGAGTAAAAAATTCATATACTTTGCGATATTTTAAATTAAGGTTTTTTAACTGACCATTATGGACATTTTGAATAAATTTATTCAAATAAATTTTTAGATTAAATCTTCAAATATACCTAAAAAATTTTATATATGCATACACTTTTCTATTTCATTATATTTGTTCTTCCTTCAGATGTTCAATTCCTTAAGTTTCTCTCAAATACCTTGTTACTCTGCTTGACAAACTGATATTTAGAAATAGGTTTTAAGTAGTTTCCTTACCCAATTAAAATAAAAATTCTGCTATTTAATATTGCCAATTTAATTAGTAAAATATTTTTAATTCGCTGAAATATTGAATGGAACGCAAAAAAAACTTAATGTAGACAATATGTATACTTGCTAACTTTTTCTTTAAAATTCAAAAGAATCTAAACTTTGAAAATGAATACAACACGTCAAAATTTAACGCTTAAAACATGCAATTTGACTAATCTGTATAAGACTTTGCACACCTCCCACTGAAAGTACGTATAATGTCTCAAATGTATAGTTATTTGTTTTATTTAATTATCAACTGAAATATTTATATATGCTTATTCAGTTTTCTTAACACACACACAATAGAAAAACCTCATTTCATTTATTAACATTAACAATAAATCTACTATCTCAAAACAATGATTTATTTTTAACAAAAATGTATGAAGAATTGCAAATTTAGCAGTTATATCAAATTTAAATTTTTTTTTTAAAAAAAAAAACCTTATTTTTATTTATGCAGCAGATTGGACGAATTACTATTATATGTATTAATCGAATTTCTATGAACTATTTTAAGATTAAAACAAATTTATTAGGAAACATTTCTTTCAACTTATGTTTCCAATACTCAGCTTTTTTCCCCTTTAGAGGGTTAATAAAAACTAAGTACCAAGCACAGCAATATTTGTCAGAAATTGTAGAACCTTATTATCCCCATTATAATTTAAATACTAGCAATGAACTTTCCTATGTTAGTTTTCATATATAATGGCCTCTTTATTTCTCTTAATAAGAGTCACTGTGTTCCTGATTTACTTAAGCAATCGCGACGATGGAAAAATAAAATTCTTCCTAATGATATCAAAATCTATACCACTGTCTGCAAAATAGGTTCATAAGCAGTCAGTGGAATTAATATCAAGACTACTTGAAAAAAATACTATATAAAACAATATAACCCATATTTCTGTTTCCCATTTGAAGAGAAATAATTGCAATCAACATAGGATAAAAGAGGGTCATGAGCCAAAGCATTTCTGGAGACTACTGGATACTATGTGACAGCCATAATTCAATTAAACATCTCAAAAATTGGACCTACATAAGAGATGAAGCCAGTTTATCCTTCCAAAAGCAAAGCTCATCTCTCACCAACACAAAGTATATTTTTAATGGATTCCACCCCACATTTATAACTATGGAAGTGAATTGGCAGACACTTGCAATGAAAGGACTGAAATATCCTGTGCTCCCAGAGATCACATATTTAGAGATCTTAAGGCAAAAGGCCCAAGACAAAGAAAAATGGTTAAATTCTTCATTTTACAACTGATAAAAAGCCAAAAGACCAAAACTTTATCTCTAACTTGTGAAAGGCATCGCATAATTTTTGGGGATAGCAAGAGATTTCCTCTTTAACCTAAATGCCAGAACAAACATACCAGATCATGGACTGGAAGAACCTTCTAAAATTCTTCACTTTTTTATATGTCAGACTTTATTAATGTCAACAGTTTATTTCATCTGACATGACTCCATCAGGGCAGATGAAGATTAGAAACTGAACACTGGGGTGTTTTTTCACATGGTGATAATTTAGCTATGACATGCTTTGCACCCCAGGGCAATTGGTCATGAAAACAAATATGGAAACTACAAGCTTAAGCCCCAAGGGCTATTGTGCTACTGTGAGTTAAGTTTAATAGAAGTCTTAACAATTTCTCAATATAAATCAAAATGGATGCAAATGATTAAAAATAATTAATATTAAGTTGAAGACTGTTAGAAAAAATTTCAAATTTTATTTGGGACTTATTTTTTTAGAAGATTATAGTTGAAAGTAAATTCCAAACCTAAAACATCTTCAACCCAAGTAGGAATTAAATTCACAAATTACTAGTGTTTCTGCAAATTATGAAAGTTGATTCCTGATAGGAATTTAAGGCGTTTGCACTAGGTAACACATTTTGGTTAAAATCAGAGTTACAGCAACTTAAATAATGCAATAAACTACATCTTCCAGTCAAATGTGGAGGATTTATCAAATGTTAATTTACATATGCTCATTCTTTCAAAAAGATACTTAGTATTGTTACATTTTCATAAATATAATGAAGTATTAGTCAATTCACCATGACTGCATGCACAAGATTTATGTATTAAAGCTTTTTTATTATTATTAATGGTTGTACCAATAATGTATAAAACTTTACATTCACAGATGCTCTTTCTTTCAAAAGATAACAGCTTAGTATAGTTACATTTTCATAAATAAAATATTAAGTACACAAGATGAATAACAAATTCTATAAATTAGAAAATTTTATTTTTTATTCATGGATATCCCAACAAAATATATAAAAAATAGACAATGTAACATAAAACATTGAAATTTTTATTAATGCAGTTTTGATTTTAAATTTAAAATACACTCAAACAATTCATGAATATAAAAAGTTTCTTAATTTTAATTAGAAAGTTTCTTTAATTTTAATTAGAATTCAAACAATTAATATTTTTGTTTTAGAAAATAAAACTGGATAATAAATTATTAAATTAGACATATATAAGCATAATTTAAATCACTTTAAACATATACTTTTTTTAGTGAAAACATTTATTTCATTTTATTGTGCGACTTTACTACACCTGGAATTTTTTTTCTCAAAGCTAATATTGCTTATATCTGAAAATCTAAAAATCAGAAGGAAATGTGATAATTGCAATCAATTTCACTAGCACACAAGGAACATTAAAATAGCCAAATAGATGGCTAGCCTTGTTTCAAATTAAATTAGAGCATAGAAGAAATAATGTTACATTTAAGTCTAAATACTCAGATTGTACACCACCAAATCATTGCAACTTTTTTCAAGTGCACATGGGTTAAAACCCTACCAGGAGCTAGCTTTCCCCACTATATCAAGACACTAGTCAAGCTGTTATATTTTTTAAGTCAGATCGCTAACCGCATGTCTCTCAAATCATTGAAAATTTACGAATCTTATAATTATTCAAGTTTTCAAAGTTTCAAATTCCAAGTACACAAACCACGATTTAATTGATAAAATGGAATAAAAAATCCAATATCCAAATAAAACTAGTAAAGAATTTCAAAGTTTTATACATTTTAAAGTTTTTTAATTTACTCTTACCTGTTAAGCCTACTTTCTTTTTGCATATGTGGCATCTGTTCTTTTTCTTTTTCTGATCCTTATCAAGGGAATCATCTTGTTGGGAAGAAGAGTCTCCTTTATCAGAGGAAGTGGGACTGGCAGGTGATGCATCATCGATAACAGACTGTTTCGATGTCTACACCAGTAAAAAAAAAATTAATTTAAAATCTATACTTAAAGTAAAATAGTGTGAAAATAAAGTTTATTTTTAAACAAGTTGATGCTTCAAAACATAATGAAACAAAAAAATCATAAGTCATAAATTTCATAATGGGTAAACCTCATAAAACTTTGAATTTTATTTTAAGATATCCGAACACATTCAGAGCACTTTTTTTAAATACACTGCATATATATGTTGTAATGATTTCTTCTTATCACACTTTAGAAAACATTAATATTGAGCTTCTAAAATTTGATATATTCCAGTATTATTCTTCCGTAATGTTAAATAGGTATACAATTTTAAGCATTTTTTAAAAAAAAATTAAAAAATGTTATATCAAAAACTATTATGCATATTTGAAAAAAATTAATACCAAATAGTCTATGTTATGTAGAGCACGCACTAAAATTTAAGTTTTTGTTAAAATAAAAAAATTACAGCCAGTTGAATATTTATACTGAAATTTTAGCAAAAATTTCTATGCCATTATTCGAATAACAGGCCATAATATGGGAAATATTTTAGTGATTAAAATTCTTTTAGTACGCATTCCCTATAAAACAATATACAGATCATGAAATTCCATAATGATATCATAAAAATATTTTGAGTTATCGTTTTTGAAGTAAGCAAATTATAAGTAAAAGCCAGATCTGAGAAAATCACATTTAAAGATTGAAGTGTTGTGTTCTTCTATGCAAAATTTGCATAGAAGTTCTGTCTGATCAATAGACATAAGAAATTCTCATATTTGCTGATTAATTTTTTTATTTGATTTTCTGACTGATTTCTGGAACAGTAATTATTCTACGTATCTTTTAAAAGCTTACTAAATTTATACTTCAAAATTAAACACTGTTTAAACTAATTTTGATCATTCTGGCCCTTTAAACACCCATTTTTGGTTTCTTAATCTTCACGAAATCCTTTATATCTTTGAATCTAACATAGACAAAAACAAACCTGTTTTAGAAAGATATTTAAATTCCTTACTCAACAAAAGAATAAAAGAAATTTATCATTTTTGGTCAAAATTGGCGTTTTCAACGTGTATGGGTAGCTTAAATGAACTGGCATACTTGCCTACCTTGGAGGTGAGAGAAAAAAAATCAGGAAACACTACTGGTGAAATTTTAGCTTGAAACAGAAATATTTAAAACTGCAGAATCACAAAAAGACAATTTTACTCTTTATATTACATATTTTGCGAGTGATTTATGTTAAACATATTTTGTGTTAATCTTAATATTTTAATAAAATATTTATCAATCCCATAAAAGAACTATGAAAAATAAAATATGCATGTAAAAAACTATACATCAACACATTTTCTCATATTTATTTTATAGGGCAATTTTTACTACACTAGTACAATTTATAAATATATAACTCATAAAATTACTTAAAAACAAAATATATTACTAAATCAATTGAATTCAGTGATGTATACTTCTAAGGATAAAATATCAAATACTTTGCATATAAAAAACATAACATTATAAACTTATTACATATTTATATATATATCTGTATCAACTACTTGTTAAATAATATATATTAATTTTACTATATGTAATCAAAAATTGTAATTTTCACTGCAAACAATTACGAACTTTGTAATTTTGTTTTGGAATTTAAATAAAATGCAGCATCGCAGGTAAGCGTATAGGGTTAGATGGTTGTAGATGCCAGTGTGCAAATTGTCATGTCATGTTTGGGAATACCATATTAGATAGAATAGATAATTATTTTCAATATATTGGTTTTCAATTTTTTCTAGAGTTAAAGATTAAATAATAACCTATTTATTATTAAATAATCTGCATATTAAGACTAACACAGATTTAGAATTGATTTAAATTTATATTGAAGATCTGTACACTCTGCATAGAAGTTCTGTCTGATCAATAGACATCTCCATGCCTATTAAGCTCAGTACACACACAATCTGTTGACTGTTTAAGCTACTAAAACAACTAAATAGACTTTTCCAGAAAATTTTTGCTGTTTTTAAATTTTTCACTAAAATTGCCAAAAATTAGGAGTTTTCTGATAAAGTAGAGTTAAACTATGAATTTGTAGGTAAAAAATAAATAAAATATAAGCATTTATGCTGTAATACTAGAACTAAAACATTTTTATGGTTAAAACAAACTTTTACATATTTTGAAGATTAAGTTTACTTTGGACTTAAAGTAATCAAGAAAGAGGAAACAATCCTACCAGGTTTAGAAAAAACTGCATATACACAATACACAAATAATCAGATTTTAAAAAAATCATGCTTATTCACCATCAATAAAAATTTCTCAGCTCTAAGACAAGTATATTTACCTAATAAATGAAATATGCCAATGCCCCAATTTGTCCCATAAATACTATATGTTCTAAGAATCAGGCTATAAGACTAACCATACCACAAATGTCTAAATCACTGTGAAGCTGATATGACTAATGACAAACATGGACTAATTCTGTAAATCTGTTACAATGTAAATAACATAACAAAAAACAGTATGTTACGTCAAGGCACTGAAATTAGCTAATGCAATCTAGGTCATAGACCACTATGAGAATTAGCAAGCATAACACCACCTATACCAACAAACTTCACTATTTGTTTTACTATTAGATAGGAAAAGTCTCCCAGACAGGCACCTATCTCAGACTAAGGTCAACCATTGCATGCAATAGGTGACCTTAATTCATTGATCCAGGGTATTTATTCCCCCCCCCCTCCCATTTTACAGTTAATATTATTAAAGACTTTTAGATTGCAACATAAATGTGATAATTGAGTAGATAGGTTTCCTTAAAGATATGGATATATGGTATTTATTGACAATTCTAGTTAGCTATTTAAAGTCCTAATGCATATAAGCTTCTATAAGATAACATATCAGTCTGGACAGAACTCAACAGCTTTGAATACTCAATTCCATAATGTTTCCTGAGTTGGACCACACATTCCACAATACAATATTTAATTACCTCTCACAAATGAATCATAAAAACCAATGTAGATTTTAAAAAAAAGCTCACTTTAAATACATAAATTATCATTTCTATAATAATTAACAGCCACCATTTTCACAAAATCCAACATAATATTGAATTACCATCATGCATGTGGTAGACAGCAACATTCCTTCACATGCTTCATACATTTATAATAAAAGTAGCATGTAATAGGACTGCAGATTAACTCATTTACAACAGTATCAAAATTTTTGTTCATTATTTTCATAGAAAACAATATTAATAAATCGAACATCAATTTTTTATATATAAAAAAAGCTACAAATCAAAGGAAATTTTCAATCTTTATAAGAATTTAGAAGAAATTCTCATTTGTAATTTCCTTTTAAGCCATGATTTTGATTATATATATTTTCCAGTATAGGTTGATTAGTTTGCCACTCAATTTTGTTTCACACATGAGAGATAAAATCTCTTAAGTCCTTGTTAAGTTAAGCAAATTTTCTTATTGAATGTTGTAATCATAATGTAAAAAGTTCATGCAAATTTTACATGACACAGATAAATAAATTGCAAAGTCAACCAAGAATTCCTTAAAATCTAACCTAAGATTACAACAATTTACATATTACATAAAATGTGTATGAATTCAAATACATATTTAACTCTACAGTCAAATTTCCAATAAGTTTAATTTTTTAAAGGACATTTATATCTTGATATTAAAATTTATATTATCCCGGAAACTTTTCCTTTAAAAAAATTTCCATCCGCACACTTTAACTACATGACATAAGTAACTTAAATAATGCCAATAAAAAGTAATAAGTAGCTAAATCAAATAAATTAGATTCTATGGTAAATTAATGTTAAATAGAAACTATGGTAAATTAATTTGTCATAATAAAAAAGGAAGCTTATAGTAAAAAACAATGAGTTAATTACCTCAGGTTTGCTCTGGTCTTGACTAGGTGGGGTGACAACAACAGCTGGTACTGTGGGAGATGCCGTAGATAAATCATCATCTTTTGATAATATGTTTTTATCATCACATTCAGAGATTGCTGCAAATATAAAAGATTATCCAAGTCAATAAATTAAACAGGTAACTAGATATGCTAAATAGTTATCAGAAATTTTGAGTGAATTGCAACAAAAGATGAGCATTTTTAAATATATATATTCATAGGTAGGAAAGTTTCCTAAGAAACATTAGCAAAAAATTTTAATTTATTCCCTGACATAGTACATAATGTGTTACTTTGAACATACATATATATTATACATATTAAGGAAGAAATTTTATTATCTGAATTAGTTTATTTGAAAGAATTAATAAAAGTCAAAGTACTTTATTAAAATTATCTATATTTGTCAAACTATTGAACAGATTAATCATTATAGGATCATGAATTTAATTTTTATTGCAAAACTAGAAAATTAAATTGTATTGTTCCAGATAAGAAAACCAAAGGAATAATTTTTTAAATTTTATACATACGTGAACTAAAATAATAGATCTATGGTTAGATAGAAAATTTTTCCTATGATTAAATTAAGTTATTTTAGTAAGTACAAATATATTTCCTACATTTAAAATGAAAACATTAAATAAAACTTAAATATCACCATCAGAAGATTATATTGATAGCAATGATGAGCCATAAAACAAACATTTCAGGGATTCTACACTTTTCTTCAGATCACAAAGATTTTTAACCCCATTCCACAGAACTTCTCCACATTAGTAAAATTAACAATGTGATTTTTACACAATTTAAAGATAATTTATATGAGAATATTAACAAAACTGATTTACTATATGTGTATGGAAACATAACTCTATTTGAAATAGTTATTGTAGCTTAATGTTGATGACTTGTTATTTCAATTAATAATAAAGTAAATAGTAATTAGCAACTATATTCATTAAAAACAGTGAATGAATTCAATAATACAAAGTAAAGACCTTATTTTCTTCTTTGTTCATATAACTTAGCTGTAGGGTTTGTTGCTCAACAATTTTTTTTTCACACAAAGGCCAATTAGAATAGGATCTACGTTTTAAAGTAGATTTTAAACCAATACAAACATACAATTATAAGATGAGAATATAGCCAAAGAAAAGTTAAATTAATGGTCAGAACAAACATTTAGGCTATGGATGGCAAACCAATGGAACCCGTGACATGTTTGAAAATTTCGATAGCACACACAAAAACCATTTTTATAATTTATCTTTAATAGAAATGAATTAAAAATTATTAATCTATACTTAATTTATAATTTATGATATAAATTTATAGTACTGAATACCTATCTTAGTATGTTAACTAAAACTGTCGAATTATATATTTTATTATTAAAATATCACACGAGCTCTTTCGAAGTATATAAAGATGTGCATATCCAGTTTTGCCTTCAAATGTTATTGCATGCTGTTGCCGTCACAGCATTCAAATGAGACAGACTGCATTAGTCATTTTTAGTAAACCGTCTTTGAAACTTCAGTGACTTGTTAAAAAATATAACTATTTATTGTAAATATAGTGTTATTTTTAGACAAATATTTTTACAAATTATTTCATATTTTATATTTGTTGGCAAGAACATATTCCATCACGACTGAAGTTTTAACCTGTAACTAACTTGAGGTATTAAAAGTCACAAAACTTATAATTTATGGTCCTTATTTTTTAACAAAATATTTTACTATTATGAGAAAGTATTTTATTGTTAAATCAATGTAAAATATAGAAATAATTATTAAAATTATCTTGAATTAATACATTTTTTGTGTAGGTAATATTTTTGGAACTTTAATATGTGTAATGAAATATGTTCTTGCAGACAAATGCAAAATACATCTACTTCATACCATATTATACATATTTCTTATGGCTAGTTCAATAAAGAAAGCGAAATTATCTGAAACATGCAACAGCAAAGAATTTCAAGCTTGGTGGATTGATAGATATATGATTGAAAAGGACAGTAAAGCACCATTGTGAAACCAACCCTAAATTTCTCAATCGAAATGTAGAAGAGCAAAAGGAGTACATATATATGCCTTAAAAAATAAAAATGCTCAAACTACTGCTTTAATGAAATATATTGGAACTCTATAAAACATCACTGCTGATAGTTATCAAGTTTCAAAAACTATTGCTCAATATACGAAACCTTTTAATGAAGGCGAATTTTTTAAAGGATGCTTGGCAGCTGGGTTCACCATACTTATTTGATGATTTTGAAAATAAAGAAAAATATTTAAAGAATTAAAGACAGATAATTAGGAATACAGTGAAAGAGAGAATTTTGAATATGGCAGAAAATGTAATTTTCAACAAAAAATTCAAATAAAGTCTTGCGACTTTATATCCACTTGCCTTGTTGAGCCAAGCAGACATAACAGGCTCTGCTTGCTTAGCAATTTTTGTATGTTATTTTGTTCAAAATAATATTAAAGAAGAGTTAACAAGTTTACCAACATTAACAACAAAAAGATTAGACATTTGTAATGCAGTTATAGATGCATTGGAAAAAAGAGAAATAGGTCCTTCTAAAATTGTGTCACTTACAACTGACAGTGCCTGCAGCTTAACTGGATGGGAAAATTGATTTATAAATTTATTTACAAAATGTATTGCACACACAATTCTTGAGTTTCAGTGCATTATTCAATAAGTGTTACGTTCCAAAACAGGTTTATAAATGTATGATGATATTTTGAGTTTTAATTTGATATCAGCACAATCACAAAATAAAAAAATTCAGAATTGTTAAACAAAGTGAACTTGTCATACAATAGCTTACTTTTATACAATTAAGTACGCTAGTTAAGCAGTGGAAATGTTTTGCAAAGATATGTTGATTTTTTGGAGAAAATACGATTTTTAAATAATGAGAACATTATTAACCAATACAATCAATTATTGGATGTAGAATGGCTAGCAAATTCATATTTTTTACTGATTTAAGTTCTCACTTAAATGAATTCAATATAAAAAACTACAAGGTGTTAATAAAAACTGTCATTATAATGTTTGGCTTAATCAAAGCATTTGAATTCAAATTACAGATTTTTAATCACAATATTCTTTGAAATTCATATAAATATTTTCCGAATAAAAAAAAAAAAAAAGGAAGAAGAATTCTGAAAGTGAATACCACAAAAAGCCAAATAAAGAGTCATTAATAAAAGAATTAAATGGTAATTTAATCCTCGATTTAGGAATTTTCTGCAAGATATACACAATTTAAAGAATTTGAAGAAACTTTAAAATTAATTTTATATCTTGATACAATACCCTTTGAAAAATTAAATTTAGAAGTCCTTGAGTCGTTAAATTTTAATGAATTAGAAACAGAAATAGTTGAACTTCAGTCAAGTATCATATGGAACCAAAAATTTGTTGATTTAAGAAATGATTCAGAAGTTATTGAAAGTAATCCAATTATTGGACAAAAATGCAGAAGATGAAATTCCAACTACATGAAATTCAATTCCTGACATGTTTAAAAATATTAGCAAAAGCAATGTTATCAATATTTTCATTGACATGGGAATGTGAATCTATTTTTAGAATTACATTTTATAAAAAAAATATAAGAATAGAATGGCAGATGAGTATTGTAGAAATTAACTAAATATGAACCAAATATTACATTTTAATCATCTTGTGTACAGCAACAAAAATTGAATTAAAAACAATTGCTTCTAATGTGAATTTGCTCTCAAGCATATTGCTTTTTGTTAAACATTGATAAATAAATATTTATCCCCTTTTATCCCCTAAAATTATTATTAATCCCTTTTTTTCCACAACTAGAAAGCATTAAAAATTGTTATGTCCAATAAATAATGTGAAATCTTTTCTTATAATATTTCCTTGGACGAGAACGAGTTACGTTATAGTATCCAATTTGCTGATCCATGCAATCTACACCACCCATAGTATTATTGTAATCTAAAACAATCTTAGGCTTCTCCATTTCCAAATTTTTCAATTTATTTGGGACTTTTTACGATTTCAGGATTATGAATTGAGTTTATAAAATAAACACACTTTTTATCTTTCCATCACATGATCATCTTACCTTGTTGATAGGCAATTAAGTCTCCCTTTTTAAGTTTTTCTGTTTTTAGTTCCTTAGGTAGATCTTTTCTGTTAGGTCTTAATGTTCCAAAAAAATCTATTTTAGCTTTCAATAACATTTCCCCTAATCCGGGAGAGTTGTAGTAATTATCCATAGTGAGGCAGTATCCTTTGTTTAATAGCGGCTTAGATAATGTCAAAACTACCAGAGTAGAAAACGAACATTCTTTATTTACTTCAGATATATCTGCCTTTACCGACATAAATTATAATAGACCACACATATCCACTATGAGATTCACATAATATGAACACTTTAATACCGAATCTGGCCCTTTTAAGTGGTAAGTATTGGGTTCAAAGAAAGTCTCCCTTTATACACAGCAAAAGACTTTCATCAATACATGTCTTGCTCGGGTGAATAAACTTCCAAAAATTATTCCTGTAAGTAATTTAAAACGATCCATATTTTTTAGTTTTGGCTGAGGATAAGAAGAATCAGTGCTTTCATTCCTATCAAAATGAAGAAATTCCACAATAAGATCAAACCGTCTCGAACTCATGAGATTAGAAAAACTTGGGAGTTTCAATTAACTTTCTTTTTGACCAATATACTCTTACTGTTAGTTTCATAATTATTCCTTGCAAAACTAATATTGCAAAAATTAGTTAATTAAATACCCTTAATTCATTTGCATTAGTTTCACTGAATGTTCTTTGCTCTTAAATTTAAATTAAATTTTCAGCAGCAAAAACATTGGTTTCAGTAACAATATGTTTACAATCTCATCAGTAAAAAACAGCTTGAAGTACTCAAATGGATCTGAAATATTTGTCACACAAGTTTTCATTCCCACAACACCAGTAAAACTAAATCTGCTAGAAGCAGGAGTACTTGAATCAATTTTACACCAGTGTTGTACACTCAAAAAATCTTCCACATCGCTTATTTCAAATTTATTTGATCATTTATAATATGACAAGATATTCGTTATGTGAAATCCTTTTAATGGCCAATCATGAATATTCCTTTTAAGACTTCCAAAATATGACAGGGTGTACTCAATAATTATCAATTTTAAATAATCTATTAATTATGGTTATCATTAAAATATTCTTTACACAAATTTCGTAACTTATTTCTTACTATTAAAGTTAACTAAAATCATGAACAATATTTTTTATGAACTTAAAAATAAAATACACTCTAAAATTAATTTCAATATGAAAAACTCATCACATTTATGGAAAGACACCCTAGGATAGGCCAAATTCTGCTGAATTAAACATTTCAAGCCAGCATATCTAGCAGCTAATCCTCCAATTCTTAGTTTTGATGGTTAAATCAATCATTCTCAATTTAATCTATTAAAGTTTAGACCCCTCAACTGTATTACTTAGTATTTGAAAATAAGTATTATTTTCAAAGCTTCAAATCAAAAACTTTGATCAACAAAATCAATTTCAACTTCCAGTGAAAAATTCTCAATTAACTCTCACAGTAATAACTAAAACACAAAACTAAACAACTTGGCACAGATTTCATTCCAGGATGTCAAATTTGAATTTTTTTGGCAATGAAGAAATGTTGCCAAGATTAAGTATTGTGACATGTGCAATAACATAAATACTCGGGTTGTCAAAATAAAATTTTTGCATAATTCTTAAAGGTCTCCTATACCTGAGATGTAATAAAAACCAAGTTGCCAGATACATAATAAAATTTGAAAAAAAACTCAGCAAACTTAGAATTTAGCATACTGGATTATACTGCATCTATGCCCTAAATTTAATATTTGATTAATACAAAATAAGTAATTAAAAGTAAAGATGAAGACTATAAGGATTTTTATATATATACATAGCAACATCTTTCCACAAGTCCTTTAAAAATGCAAACAGCTTCTAGAAAAAGAAACTTATGGAATTTTCAAATAGCACAAGAATTATATTTTATTGAATAACATTTTCTTTTGAAAAAATTTAAATGGAGTACTTGAATATTTAAAATCTTTTACGTTAAACTAAATTTAAATATTGAAATGCTTGAATTAGCTCAATATTATATGAAACTTACTTGACACTGAAGCACTTGATGCACTAGGACTTGTACGACCCCCACTTAAAGGGGCAGGGTTTGCATTTTTTCTTTTGAGAGCATCTTTATAACATTTTGAACATAATCCATCAGTTTTTGGACTGCCATAAAAGCCACAGCCAGAACGACATAAGGAAGGACTCTGAGACATTTGATTGGTATCACGTTCCATTTTAATTACTGTAAACAAAATTTAACCATTTATAACAATGAAAAGCCTAATATTTTTTTCAAAACTTAACATTAAGGCTATTTTTAAAAATTAAAGCAAATTACTTTAGTTAAAATGACAGAAAAATTAATCCCACTTAAGTTTTTAAACTATCATTGAAACCCCAGATATAAAAGAAAAATGCATAAATATATACAATTTTTTATAGAGAAACAGTAAAAAAATTATTCACATACAGGATAAAAATAGAATTATATGAACAGGTCACTTTCAGTAAAGACAAGTTAAAAGCACACTTAAGAATAAAACAGAAATATTATTTAAAAATTTAATACAAAAAAATAATTGTTTTTATTCTAACTTCGGAATTAACACTTTGCAAGTGTCACCAAAATCCAGTTCAGGCAGGAGAAACATTAATTCTTTTGTTTTGTAAAGCCTGAGCTCGGTTTGTTCCTATTTTAGAATATTCTTAATTTTCCTTTTCTTAATAGAGAATTAAGAGTATCCTAAAGTATAAACAAATCTACATAAGTAGCCTTTGTTTTTAATAGATTCTGACTTTGGTTAAGGCAGCTTCACTTTCTAATTTAGTTTTGGTTGCTTTTATGTGAGTTTCTGTGCATCCAATTTTCTTTTATGCAATGTCTGATTCAGACACTGATGAGTACAGTTTATATTCATTGGAATCAAATACTAATATTTCTAACAATGAATATTATATTGAAAAAGTATGATAATGATATTTTGTCCTGAAAATTAGAAGCAATTATACTTGGATAATCTTACTGCCCCTTCAAGGTTTCTGTTTCAGCTGACAAATAGGTACAACAGTCTATATATCACATTTGACACAAGAAACTGAATATTTTGAATTGTTTGTTGGCAATTTGTTGCACACAATTACCATAGAAATTACTATATGTACAACAATAAATTCAAAACCAAACAAAAAAATCAATAAGCACAGTGAAAAGGTGGGTTTCCAGTAATGACAGTGAATTTTTTCCTTTTATGTTTTGCAAGATATTGTAAAGAAACAAGCCGTTGAGATGTTTTGGTCAAGAAAGGAATGAATTGAAACTGTTCTATAATATTATGAACAATGAAGATATTGATCTACACAATCATCCTAATCTGAAAGTTAATAGAATTAGGCCAACTTCTCAGTACCTAAATGAAAATATTTTCTATATACATTCCAGATTGTGTGACTAGACAAAAAGGTAAAATATAAGGTATGAGGATATATGCCTCTAAAAATATCTTGCTCTGGGATAAAGACATTTATGCTGTGCGTACATAACAGAGTAAAACTGGAAAAAAAATTTTCAGTATTTTTTTTACACTGGAAAGGGTACATAAATTGACACAGACTTTGAACAACGTGGAATAACTAGTCAAATGGAACTGATGAAACCACTTATAGGAAAAGGATATCTGATCATTGACTATACTAGTCCACAGTAGGCAAATGTACTAGTGCAACAGTGTTCTACTTACATATATATAGCACAGTGGGCACAATTAGAAAGGAGTTGCCAAGTAATTTAAAAAACTAAAGATAACATTCTTGCTTTTCAACATGGAAAAGTTACTGCTATAAAATGGCATGATAAAAGGATGTTTGTATGCTTTCTTTATTTTATACTATAGAGATGAGTTTAAAGATAAGGAAAAGGAAAATAAATTTAAACCAAAGGTAGTCCTTGCTTAACACTATGGGAGGTACTGATAAAGTTGATCAACATCTTACAGATTACCCAGATGCTAAAAAACACGGTAAAAAACATTATCGAAAGATACTTTTCCATCTTCTAAGACCAGGTGTTATACAACTCCCCCATTTTGTACACTTCAGCAAGAAGAGTGAAAAAACAATATGAATTTCAGAATATCAATTGTTGAACAAAATAAACCAAATGTTCAGCTACCTGTCATCACAGTGTAAGCCTGCTGTGCCTCACAGGTCGACATGTTCCAGAACATATTCCAGCGAGGAGGAAAAATTCTACTCCAACCAGACAGTGTTTTATATATTGTCATAAAATTGATAATAAACAGAAGAGAATAAAAAGTAAGATCAGATTTTATTACAAAAATTAAGATATAGGTTACCATGCAGTACAATGTTTCGGGATATACTATACTGTAGAAGATTTATAAAATTAATATAATGAAAATTAGATTGCTTTGTTTTATATTATACTAGCTATTTTATAATTAGTTTCAAAATTTTGTTTAATTTTCTCTAATTGAATAAGATGCGTGTACTGTTTTATAAGTACGTAAAAATTATAAATATAAATTACATTTAAATTTTTATTTTAAATATAATAATCATTTTATAATGATATAAAATGAATGAATTTTATATGATATAAAATTAAAGGCAAAACATGTTTCATTTTTGGTCCATTTTTTAAGAAAATATATCAAAATTAAGGTGTTAATCTTATTTTTACATTTAAAAACAAACATTAACATATCTTATTTCATTGAATTATTGAAGACACGGTAGAATTTCATTCTAACATGAATTTTAGTAAATTAAAGACATTAGTACTTCATAATCAAATTGGGGCACATAAGTTTTTCTTGTCATGCATCATTATCTTAAAGATAAACAGGGTTACAAAGAGAAAACTCCAAGGGTCATTCAATGATTTATCTGTATTCTTGAATGCACATTTTTATACCAATAAGATAGGTAATAGAAAACACTTCACAAGAAATATATTCATTAAAATTAATTTTCTTGATTTCAATGTGAAATGCAAAACTACTTGGTGCAATCAAAAAAGCATCTCAAAAAAATTTAAATCTTTGAGAAGTAATGAGAAATTAAAAGTATATTACCTTTTTATTTCAATTGAAAACATTAGATTAATGCTTGAAAAATGTAAATAATTTGATTTCAAATGAAAGTTGATAAATGCTGCATAACATAAAACATAATTTAAGAAATTGACTTGCCATTCAATATATGGGTTTAGCAAAATGCAGATAAAAGTTTAATTACAAAATAAACAATAAAATTAAACAACCAAAAGGGAAGACTCTTTGAGGACTTTATAATAATTGAGAGATTTGTAACAATTGAACATTTATTTTTTTATCATAATTTAAGATAACCATTTTTTAAAATTAATGATTTCTTAACATTATATTTTTTACCCTTTAAATTTGAAAATGAATAACTGGAAAAGTAGTTGAAAACTTGAAACATTTGGCAAAAGAAACCAATAAATTACGAAAGAATCTATGGATATGTCAAAACTGGTAAATTCAATTTATTAGGCATTGTTTTAGATACTTGTAAAACAATGTTCAAAATTAAACATTTTTTAAAGGACAGCATCTATAAAAAATATTCTCATACTGATTAAATGATGTGAGTTACATCTTAAATAGAATTTAAGAAAATTTACAGAACTTTCAAGTAGAAAAAGTAAAACATATAAAAGTATAAAGAATAAGCATATTATAACAAAAATTAAATGTTTTATCATATATTAGAATAAAAAAACCTATTAAATAACCTGAAAAAAATATACTTAATGGAAAAAAGAAAATATTATCATTCCAATTTCAGAAGTTAATAATTTTAAACATCAATCTTAGAAGATTAAAATTTAACATAAAAAACAGTAAATACTAAGTTGGCTCTAGAAGGCATGGTGTGCTTTTGAGTGGTACTAAATAAATTGCTGTTTAAGAGTTTTGTTTGTTATTGGTTTTACACTGGTTTAAAGATTTAATTCCAGGAAAAACATTATCACTAATCAAGTCCTTTTATATCACGGGCTAGTTCAGATCCAATAAAAATGGTTGCCAAAGTCTAGCATTGTATCATATTTAAAGGTCTAGATAGCTTTCTTTTGAAAATCTTCTCATAGGCTACCAACAATTTAAGCTTATATTTCTTTCATGAGAAATTCTGATTTCACAATCTTTATTTCCTTCTGAGAAATCATGTACATCAAAATCTGTTGATTTATTTTAAGGATAAAACAAGATTAACAAAGGAAATTGTTTACATATTCAAATACTTTTTTTTATCAACAGTGTTAAAGTATTCTAATATTTTCTCAATTTAATAAATTCTTGAAAACATCAACATAAACTGATCCTTAGAAATAAATTGAATTTTTAATGGAAATTAATTTCTTTTATTACATAATTATTGGATCTGAAGTCTAGTACTAGTTGCAATTTTTCATCACATTATGTAAATCCCTGTTTTATTAGTCTAGTGTAATGTAGGTTAAAAGATTACCTTTTTGATTTATAATTCAGGAAACTATACTAAATTATTATGAACATTTATTATCATTTTAACTTCTCTCTCTCTCTCTCACACACACACACATATATATATGTGTGTGTGTATTTAAAGCTTATATTTAACTTATTTCAAATAGATATCTTACATTTAGCTTTTCAAAATTAAAACTTCATTTCAACCAATTAGTATTTTTACTTAAAATATTAATTACTATAAACAGTAATTTAATTATACATATAGTTAGATATAATTCAAATGCAAATTTAAAATTCACATTAACAGCATAAGATTAACGTAAGTTATTGATATCATCTGCACACAATACCACAAACCACATTAGAAAAATTTTATTGGAATACATTGATACATCACAAAAAAACAAAGATATGGAAACTCTTATCATTTAACTTGCTAACAAACAAAATATAGAAACTTATCAGTTTGTAGAACAATCTACACAATGTAGAATTTACTAGACACTTCCAACAGCTCAAAATGTCATAATTGAAACATTTAAGTTATAAAATTAGCCTTTTGCACAAAATATTGCACTCCTTTTAAATAAACTTAGCTTGATTCTCAATAAAGAAAGGTGCCCATTATCTAGTGCACATGGTTCTGGATTATTAATATCTAAATAAAATAGTTACTGGAAGATAAAAGCATAAGGAATATAACAGTTTATGATTATGGGTCATTAATATTGTTACTATATTTTCATGTCACTCTTGGCTTGCTAGAGTAAAGAATAAGACCTTCCTAGAAAACTTAGTTGCTGGTAAATTTATTAAGAAAAAACTATAATCTTTAATATTCCTTTATAAAATATTTTTATTTGAATTTTTTAAACAAATACCAATTATTATTTATTATAGTTACCAATAATGAATTATTATAATTTTTTTACATTTTTATTTACAATCAGTTTACAGATAGTAATCTAACTTCATTACATATAAGATTAGATATTTACACAGTTAGCACTGAATTTTTAGTATATAATAAGAAAATTACCTATTAAGAAATGCTTTTTTCATTTTTAGAGAATTTATAAATATAGAACAATTTAAATATTTTATTACCATGATAAGAATCATTTGCTTCAAAGAATAAATTGGTAAAACTCATTTAATCATTGAAATTTTTGTTAATATTCAAAGAGTTATTTACAATGATACTCCAAAAAATATCAATTATTTTTTATTAAAAGGTTGTTCAGAAAGCTTCGATCATCTATTAAATTCCAATTACAAAATTCAAAACTCCAGAAACAAAATTCTAATATGCAAGGTATAGAACAAGTACAGTTATATAAATCATTTAAATGTTTGTATATTAGTAAGATTTAACAAACAATTAAATAATCATGTTATATATGGATTACATTCTCTAAAAAAATTCTAAATTACATGAATAGCATTAAATTCAGAAGGAATTATGCATTAAACAATTTAAATAAAATCTAAATTTAAACATTAAAATATGGGGATTCATTTCTCTTTTATCTTTTATTTTATTATGCATATATTTTTTTAATGCAATATCAAATTTTACCAGATTTGGCGACTTTTCGCGATTTGCAAGGTGAGACGGTAATACTCAGTTTAGCCTATTTAACTTTTTATTTATCCTAAAAAATAATTTTAGAATACTTTTGGGGAAAAAACTAATTTGAGATATCAGAATTTGTTGAGGTATTTAAATTTATTTCAAACCAAAATCTAATAAGCTAACAAATATTTAAAAAAATTCAGTTATAATTATGTAAAGATAAACTAAAAAAATATCTATAATTGTATAGCAACAGATATTTTTCTTGAAGATTATGCACAAAAAATAAATGAAAAACAAAGTTCTAAAAATTAAAATATTATAACTTTTTCAAATTCAGTTGAAAATTTAAAACAATTATAAATTTCTGAGCAAAAATTCCATAAGTTACCAAATAATGTATACAAAGTTGTCATTTACCAATAAACACAGAGAAATTATAGTACACTTATTCAGTTTTACACAAAAATTACAGCAAACATTGAGCAGGAATTTACCTTATTTATATCATATTCCACATTCCCTTAAAAGAGATTCCACACAGTAAATCTTCAATACTAAAATGAGGAGAAAATGGCACTCTCATTGTTGAAAATTATTTTTAAGAAATGCACTTTTGAGAGTGTATTTTGAAATCAAACGGTTGAGATTGCTACACAGTTTCTTAATAACACTGACATTTATCAACATTGAAATTGCATCACATTTCAATTTACAATATTCTTTAAAAAACAAAAAATAACTTAAAATAATTTTGAGAAGCCAAATTTTTAAAATTTTACATAGAACACTCCCACATATGATACCACTGGCCTCAGCTTTCATGTACCAAACAAATATTTATTATGAGCATTATATTAGTTGTCAATAAATATCTTAGATTAATAATTTACATTAGTTCAAAATTTAGCCATCAAAGCCAAAGTAAATTCCAGTATTTTTCATCTCATTAAACTATAAAACAATTGTCAACGAATTATGAAACAATTTGTAACTAGAGAAAGATCCACAATAGATGAAGTCCTCTTCAACAGTAGGTTATGGTGGATATATAATATAAAAAAGCCAAAAAATGCCTTTTAGATACAGTTATTAATGAATCAGCTATCATAAAAAATATTATGGAAGTAACAACTATTTACAGAATTCTTGAAAGATTTTTAAATCAGATGTTTTGGAAGACCATCTTCGAATATTTCACTGAACTTAACATAACTTTGAACAAAAAAGTGTTAATTACACCCAAAAGGTAAAATAGAAGTGGAAAAAAAAAAAAAAAAAAAAAAAAAAAAATTGAGGCATGGCTAGACAACATCTAGAATCTTATTTGTCAATAACATGGAAACAATTGAAAAATGCTTTCTCAATATTAAAATTAACTATTTCTCAATATAAAATTTTTATACCCCCTTAATAAATCAATACAAAATTGACACAGTACATATTTTTATGCTATTTTAAGTTATATTTGCTTACTTTACAGATCATTAACAAAAATATTTTTCTGTTCACATTTTGTCTTCTAGATTTTGCCAAGTGATTTACTTCCCCAATCACTTTCCCATAACAGAAAAATCATTAAATTATTAATAGAGATAATAGGGAAAACTTTGAAAATAAAACACAATAAAAATTTCATTGAAACTTAAGGCTTCAGCTTTTCTTACATCAATTTAACGTAATGTAGTTATGAAAGTTTCTTATAATTTTTTATTTTAATATTCACAGCTTATACATTTTGACACATTTCATTCCTAATATAAACATTTATCACCAAAATTGGTATTTTTCCAAAAAAAGTAGCCTATTTTTATAGAGAAGTGAAAATACACGATCCAGATATAATTTAAAATAAAATTTTGGGCCATCAAAATTATACGTATTCCAATCAAATATTTTTGTGCAAAAATTGAGAGAAGAGAAATAAAGCTAGAGCAATTTAATGCAGAAAGTAAGCAGATTGCTTAATGATAATTTTGTCCATTAAAATGAGCCTTATCATCAAGTTGTCAAGAGTAAAAAGCAGCTAAATACAGCAAAATTTAAATTTGTTTGAATGAAAATATGCTTTTACATTATACATACACAATCCATCATTGATGCAACTGTTAATCAGTTTGCACCTGAAATAAACATTTGCGTTTAAACAAGTTTTGTCAATAAGTGATAATTATTTAATTTATAAGATGTAAATAAAATGTATTTTTTTTAATAGTTTATAAATATACAATCCTTTTTATACAATAGACTGAGCAAATAGAATATTTACCATATCAATTTACAATTTTTTTTTCCTTTCTTGTTACAGTGATTATTATAAAGGGGTATAATGGAACAGCACCTAAAAATTCTAGAATGGATACCCCTAATGAGATCTTGCTTAGCAAATATATGGTTTATTTAAAAAAATTTTAAGTTTCTTTTTAACTTAAAAAGACTGAATTTTAACTTAGATTTTTACATCTTTTAAAATGAATGAAAATTGAGTATTAAACACATTTTTAAAAGATTTTAAATAAGCACAAGTATTTTCATTTTCAAATGTATAATTACAAATTAGAGGGAAACCATACCATAAAATTCATGATTAAATTCTTAGTTCCTTCTTGGCCATAAACATGCCAAACTGGTTTACTGTGCTAGAACATAATATATTTTTGAGATTGTATGACATAACCCATGATATTTTTTTTATTTGCGGTTGAAATTTTAAGTGTTGGAAATTATATTTTGTTTTGCAAGTATATCAAATTGAAAATTTTGATTACAAATAATAATTAAGTACTTTTTACTTTATGAGTTATTTGAATAGAATTCCTGTTGTATGTAATTTATTGATTATTGTGTAAAAATATTTGATGTGTGTAAAGGTTAACCAAAAATTATTTAAGACTTTTTTTTATACAAATGTACATTTAATAATATAATTAGAACCTAGAGTTTTTTTCATAAAAATGCATTTTATGTTATTGGTTTAGTTTTATTGCCTGGTTATCTCTGGGGCTAGATTGTACTTTCACAATTTTTTTAAGTTTGGTGCCATTGTTTGGTTAATTAAAATCAGAGTTTTTATAAAAATGTATTTTATTTATGTCATAGATTTAGCTTTACTGCCTAGCTGTCTCCATAGTAGATTGGTTTATACTTGTTAGGATATTGTTAAGATGGGTGTAATAGCACAGTTAATTAAAAGGCTAGTTTTCATAAAAATATTTACATTAGTGATTTAGTTTTATTGCCTGGATGTATTATGCAGCATACCGTGTGAGATTTAGTTTATATTTGCTTTATAATATTTTCGTAGTAAGTAATTATAATTAAATAATCAAAATTAAAAATAGAGTAAGATTACAATGCTCAAGTTTGAGTGCAATAAGAATTTTGAAAATCAGATATTAGTGCTAAGTAAAGTAATTTAGTTTGGCGAGAAAATTGGAAATCACACCAAACTAGTGCTGGCTCCTAGGATTTTAATAAATTCAATAATTACATATAGAACTATATACATGAAAGTATTTTGATCGGACAAATTATTCAAGTATTTCTAAGTCTGTGCTAATCAAGGTTTTCTCGAATTCTCCATGAATATAAAAATTTGGTTTTCATAAATTAACAATCATATATATGTTTTAAATAATGTTTAACAGTCTATATAATTGTCAGATTTAATAGAGAAATATATAAAATTCACATCAAAATCCTAAAATCTCAAGTCCTAAAATGTAAATACCATTGCATCATTTTACTGAATTAAAATATTCTTATATGTATAAAAATTATGAAAACACATTAAGTATAATTTAGTGATATATGCTTTTATATATTTTTATGAGATTACGATATAACAACTTTATAAATATATAAATTATATAAAATAAAAATTAGAAACACAAGTTTCCAAACAATTAAAACAATTTGTTTTTAAAACCTATCATTTATATCCATAAGAAACAAATTATAAGAGAAATAGCCTTCCAAATCTTTATATCGATATTTTTATCATTGATTTATTAATTATGCATCATTAATTTGATTTAATTAATAAAAATGCCACATTTTATTACTTGGGCATAAGATTATGCACAGAAATAATTACTTTCTGAAATTCCAAATTATTTTAAAGCCCAATTACTTTTTACTCATGTTGATAAATGTATTAACAAAATCCTAGTACACATAATAATGCATTTGAAACATTACATATAGGATTTTAACAATAAACTAGGATTATTTATGAATGCTAACTCCTATGAAACAAACACATGTTTATATTTAGATTAAAATTGTACAAATAATTTTGTAATTATAACATGTTATGTAATCTGAACATTGACAACATAACTTGGAAGTAAATGCTTAGATAAAAAGTAGTATTTCTAAAATTTTGTTAAATATTTTTAGTGTTAAAATTTTACAAAAATCTTTACTTTTCTGCCAATGTTGACATTAATTAAGTAACCAAAAATATTTTGCCTATGAAAAATTAAGATTTATATTAAGCAGAGAAAAATTTTGATTAGCTTTCAACTTAAAATTTACATTAAGCTTAATTAGCAAGAGCTATATAATTTTTCATATTTTAGCAAAATCAAGTTATATTTGCTTTGATGTTCTAACTGAATTTAAAAATCTGTATTGATAGAACGATAAAATAATATAAATAACATAAAACACTGCCACTAATGGTTTTGAAATTTTTTAAAGAAGTACAATTTACTTATAAGCATTTTACTCAAATTTCAACAAATTTTAATATTTTTCGATTTTATTATGAATTTGAAGTCTAAAGTTTCGTTTTAACAAACAAGAACATAAGTTGGCCTTGGTAACATATTACAATTAGTAAATTCCATATAATAAATTATAGAAATAAAATCCATAAATTTTTTTAATACTTCGCACAACCTGAATAAAAATACTAATATCGTTTTTATTTGAAGTGACTAAGTTTAATACGCAAAAAACTGATCAATGGTTTTTCCCATATACTCATTACGTTTCGTAGAACAGAAATAAACATTTCCCTGAAATTGTAATCAAGCCAACTCAGGAATGAATATTTCCAAATGAAATATTGCATCATGAAATTAATCAGATTTGTTCGAATGCAAAATATGGTGAAGACGAAATATTTTTACTAAAACAAGTAAACAATGGAGTAATCTATAATAAGCTTCGTAAATAACACTGTACGTATAAAGCTGATAGAATTAGCATACAACGTCAATAGGGCTACATTACATCTATTAAGTATTACATTATTATTCTCAACTAAAATATAAATGAATGTTTCTACGCAATAACCTTTTATATTTAAATACAAAAGAGCTTATTGAGATAACATTTATTAATAATCTCAGCAGGAAATAAAACACTTAAGCCTAAAAGTCAACCAATAATAGACGCTATTTACCCCTTTAACACATCAGTAAGTCAGATTTGTTATGAACAAATAAAGTAACTTTAAAATGTGAAAATATTCTACTTACCGATATATAATATAAACTAACTAAAAGAATTTCTTTGTTTAATGTCAACTACAGAGAACAAAAGAAATAATAACACCACTCAGAACATTTCCACCTGACGTCTTTCCAAGTCTGCGTTGTTTCTTATCGCTTGATGACTTGCAACCCTGACGGAGGAGCACGTGATAAAAATGTAACATATGATTGGTTCAAATAAGAATGAAAACCAGGAATGAAGTTCATGACCCCCTAGCTGCCTTGGCCGAAATTCAGAAATGACGTCACAATGAATCTTCAACAACACTTTTGTTATTAAGCGCAAAAGTTTCAAATATAAGTATATGGAATCAAATTAAGAACTAAAAAATTTATGGTACATGCCTATTAAATCGAAAATTCTTGCATAAATATAACTAAAGTGAGCAAGATATATATTATCAGATATTTCATTAACATCTAGTAACCAATGATGTAATCACAAAAAACATTAACTCAATTAGTTTCAAAAATTGTTGCATATTTCAGAAGAACTGTTTGATGATTAGTTATTTCATCATAATAACAAAACAAAATAGTCTTCATAATTCCCTTACTTTGTAAAGGGGCATTATGAATTCACTGCTTTGAAAAACGAGTAATCATTAAAAACTTATTGATCTCAGAGGGTTTCCAAATATGTCTTGATTGTTTGTTTATAAACAGAAGTATTCTCCGTCAATTTTTTTTTAATTTCAGCAATCAGTAAGGTGTTATTGTAAGACACTTAGAATCAGAATTTTGCACAAGATCATGGTCTGAGAAACATCCAAACTGTATAGAAATCTTGTCCCTTCAGAAAACAACAAACTATTATTAAATGATTGTTAGGTTAGAATATTTCCTAATCATATTATATATGATATTGATTAAAACAATTAATCTGATTTAAAGGAGATTTTTACTTCATTAATAAGATCATTTTGTTAAAAATTATTATTGATAATGCTTGAAATTTTGCATCCAGTCTAAGCTTCATAAGTAAAATGTTTGACAAATAATACAAATTTGTGTATTTAATAATTATATTAATATCCTTATAGTTATTTATTGTAATTGCAAGTTCAATGGAGAAATCAACAGCAATACCAAGGTAATAATTTAAGCATTAATGAATAAAAACTGATTATTTAATGATAATCTGCTAAAATTACAAGAAATATGCTTATTATTGAACAACCTGAATTACAAAATAATAAAATCTGATGTACAATTTTGGAAATACTCCTGGAGAAATTTTCTAAAATAGAAACGAATGTATTCACCACAATACAAATAGCGTCATAGAAAAGCAGGTACAATGGATACTTTTCCGTAATGAATACCAATTTTGCATATATGAAAAAGATGATCAAAATGTTTATAAATGTGCTTGTTTGTACATAATTTAATATACCAAAGGATTTATATATAAATTATTTGACGTGCTAAAAATGAATCTGCAACCGCTAATAGCAACAAATAGCGACTGAATGATACTATGTCAATGATTTAAAGGTGTTATGAAAGTGTAGGATAGACAATTTTGTTTCACTTTTTATGCCAAGTAAACAAACATGTGTAGTCATGATAATCCATCATCTTATATCTGACACAAATAATCATTTCCAAGATAATCTGGGACGCAAATAAACTTTTTACTCAAAAAGCATAATTACTCAATAAACTATTTCTATGCCTACTACAGTAGGCACAGAAATAGCTCAGGTAGTAGAAAGGGAAAATTTTTAGGTTTTTAATCTAGTATGTGTCTCGTACAGATTTAAATATGATATGGACATTTGCCTTCGTTTAATGAGCAAAAACAAATAAGTCAATATCATGCTTAAATTGACTTGAAAACATGCTAAATTATGATTGAGGTACTATACATGTTTTAGAATAGTATGCAAATGAATAGATTATGCTTCACCATATCACAACCTAAAGCAATACAAGACATTAATTTTCGTTAGAAACAGAATATGTCATTTAGAAACTAAACAAATATACACTAAAAAAATATCGGCAGTGAAAAAGTTTTGATGCTGTTTAGGGTACGCATTTTTCATTGAATCTTTTTCTTCTTTACCTTCTCTAATATGGATTTTAGTTTTGTAAGACTTTGGTGGACATAATTTAAAGATTTTTTTAAAGAAATATTAATCAATATATTAATCTTACTCTCATATTAATACTTTAATTATGATAAATTATCTAGAACTAAAGGACATTTTGGAAAAAATAACCGTTTAGATAACTGTTTGAATAAAAAAGAGTTTACAGAATGGCAATGCATGTATACATGCATTGTACATATATACATGTGTCTAGATAAAATATATACACTGCCCGACATTGAAAATGCCACACTAAGAAGGAGTGGCCAGAACATTATGCAAATTTCAGAGCAGGCCCACCTTACCAAGTTATGTTACCGAGATTTGTAAGACGTAGCTGTCCAGCACACGAAAGTTACGATATAAGATGAGGAACCGCCAGAGGGAGCAATGTTAGCATCGTTTTTGCTGCTTGCAAAACAATTGGTGAAAGTTTGTTCTTGGGGCAAAGAACATCTGTAATTTCAAAAAAATACCAGGCCATCGTCGACCGAGTCAGTTCCAGAAGATAGATGAATTTACAAAGGGCATGGTGTTCGGACAGATTTGTCCTTACTGCAAATCATATCTGACAGACACCTGTACGCGACCACAGCGCAACGGCTGTGGCGAAGATTGTTATAACAAGGAATTGTGGAACGTTTGCGGGGTGTTGGTGCAGCCGGAATGACTTTAGCAAATATGAATAAGTGCGTCCAACGAGGGGCAGTAACGGCCCCACAAATCACGTCCACCGAAATTCTGAAGCATGTGTAATACTGTTTGCTTTTTTGGGCTTAATATAGGAGGTTTCTATATTAAGCACAACAATTAGCCGTCGATGGGTTGCTAATGGCCTAGGCTCATGGCGTCCGTTAAGAAGAACGGCCTTTGACCCCATAGCAAAGACGCAAACGTCTGAAATGGTACCAGATAAAAGCGATGTGGATGACGCAGTGGCACAGATATTCCTACGTCAGCCAATAGTTCAAAGATCCGTCTGGTTCTCAATGATTTAATTGAAAATCATAAAAAGGTTGCATTGCAATTAGGGACGGAATTTTGAACCACGGAAATTTACTCTGGAATTTTGGAAATAAACTGGAAATTTTTAAGAATATTGGGAAAATTTTCGTTTAATGCATTGTTTTGTCTCATATAAATAAAGAGGAGGAAAATAAATAACAGAACTATGCAAAAATAAAAAAAATGTTTTTTTTTTTTTTTTTTTATCTTCTAGCAAAAAAATTAATTAGTTTCGTACTGAGATAAACAAAAATACTTTTTAAAATAATGAATTAATATTTAATAAAAAATTCAAGATATATTTTTAAGGACCCTCAGAATAAATTTTGACATTTCCATATTACTGTCGTTATAAATTCTTACAGAAAAAGAAAGAAAAAAATATTTTCTCAACATTAATTTTATTACTTATTCTAAACTGGTTACTAACGCAAAATTATTTTCTCTTCCTGGAAAACTTTCTATAATCGTAATTAATAGTAGAAATCATAATATAAGTGGATTTTTATTTCTTTTAAAAAATATTTAATAAAAAAAATCTTCAAAAATTTCTAAATCAGCTGAAACATTTTAAAACTTTCAAGTCTCAAAATTTCCTTGAATTTTCAAAATTCCCAAGGGAATAAGCCAAGTTTATTCCCGGAAATAAACCTGTTTTTTTTTTCTTTCTTTAAAACACTAATTACATAAGGTACCAACTCATTGTGGGCTCTAGAGAACCAATTTCTTTTTATATTGCCAAACGGTAAAATAAAAGATCTTTTAAAGAGGGATTTTGGAAGAATATAAAAGAGAAATATGAAAACAAGAAACGAATCAATGAAATCACAAATATTCCTCTTTCGCCATGGGACAGATCTGTTGCCATTTTTCACATCCTACTGACCACAATTGTCTCTCTAAACATTTATATTGTATAAAAATGCAGTCTAATGTCCTCTTTACCAACTGTGCAATACGAGAGTAAGTGAGTGTAAATCATTTGAATCATTGTCCTGCACTAAACTTAGGCACTTGTGGGAAAAGTGCTGGATAGTTCGGCACACGAGAAAAGATGTATGCATTTCCTCTGGTTTTAGTTTCGTTATCCGAGCTCTTGCTACATTTGTTCTTTTTTGTTTTTACTTTTAATGTTTGCTATTTTGAGTACAGTTGTCTTCAAATTTACCATTAGAAAAAAAAATTACTTAATCCAAGTAGAATTAAAGAAATTTATTTCGTTTATCAATTATCAAGAAATTGTGCAATTGGATATATTATTTTCAAAAGTACAAAAAAATTCATTTGTAAGTTATTGAAATTTTCCTTTACCGATGAATTGCTCACAAGAAATGCCCAGTGTCGGGCATTTTCCCACATTATTTTTGTCTAGCTCACATTCTATTGGAAAAATTTGAAACACACACATCTTCTAGGGGAGGAGAAACATATTTTTATGTAAATGAATATTAATATACAATATTTTTTATTTTTATTAACTGAAAATACTTACAAGAGATAGGGAATTTTTCATAGATTTTTCTCTCACTTTTGTAATTGAATTACATTGGAAAAAGTGTAGAAGCGCAATAACCCATGAGAGAATCCATTTCTTTTATTATTAAAATGGCACTATTATTACAAAGAATTGTCTCATATTTAACGACTAAAAATCTAGAAGGTTTTCAGCAACTGTTTTTGCACATCTTGCTGTACGGTGAAAGAAACATTTCTCTTTTTTTAATGGTGAGCTTTACTTTTTAAAGTAGAACACACCAATAGGGTTATTGAAAACTGTCCATAAAGAGAAATATCGAATGCTACTCTATCACTTGATTCCTCAACATGAGCAGACTCAATGTCTGAACATTATTAGGCTTATATGGTATGGAAAGTATATTTTGATATTGTAATAAATGCGTTATAGATCTTACGTCAATATGACAATGGGCATTGGGAAATGGGTAAGGCCTTCAGGATGAAATGACATTTAGAGTAATATAACATGTAAGATTCGATTATAGAGTTAATTTAAAAGTTTATGCTGAAAGTATATCAGCCTTAGAAGTAGCATAAAATTACTCTTCCTGTGACGAATGAGTAGATTTACTACGATCTTCATAAAAACATATTCTCAGGCTTAATATTTTAGAAAAGATAAAAGGGCAATGTATTGAAACCTCCTGATAATTGAGTTTGAATTGATTTTGTTCACAATCATCCTGTTATTTCGCTAACATCGCGGTACAAAGTGGCAATTTTAAACTAGATTTAGAAATAAATGATATTAATGTATCTGCTAATTTCTGTTTTATCATTGTATGTTTTATTAAAAAATATAAAATTTATCAATTTTGCATATACTAAAATTTAATTTTTAATCGTATAGTTGAGCAAATGAAACACATGTTGCTCTTTAAAAAATAAATAATAAAAACTTTAAATTGAAAACATCATATCCATAGGTGTTTCAAAGTTTTTTCTTCTTGATGCCTGGTAACTTATGGAGTTCTACCCTTAAAGCAAGGGGCTGAAGTCATAGCTAGTAATTCTGTGAGGCATCCAGTCTATGTACCAAATCGACCCGAAAAAGGATGATTTAAAATCAATTACTAAACAAAAGATTGACATACTTGGACTCCATACAAAATTAAATTATTTCTCATGGAGGACATTTTTCCCACTTGCTGCAGTAATGCTACCATCAAATAACATCCAGGATTTTGATTTAATGGAGAATAAAACTTGTTGACCGAAAATGAGGTCCTTCTATAAGGATGATTTATAGTGGCCTATTTGGAAAGGATCATTCTAATGATGGAATGATCCATCCTTGGAATAGGCCACTATGATCTCTTGTATTTAGCACGTGTTTATAAGCAATGATTTTAAAATTGTACTTCAATGACGTAAAATCGTTTACTATGTAAATTCTGTTTATTGAAAATAAGAATTTTTATTGAATTTTGAGTGCATTCAGCGTATTGATAAAGTAAAATAAAGATTTTCTCTAAGAGGATTCACTATTACATTTTCTTTAAGATTTTTATTGAAATAAGTTTTTTTAATTACTTCTTGATATTTCTTTCCTTTGCAGTGGAATTTCAGATTCATTTTTTCATTAAAAAAAAAAAAAAAAAACTGTTAATACTTCCTAATTAGTATCAACTGGTAAGTTATAGGGAAAATCCAAGCTGCTTGCATGGGGTTAATCCTAAAACGTATAATACTTAAAATACTGTTATTATCTTTCAATGCAGTTGAAATTTTCAAGAAAATATGAAATTGCCTTTTAGATTCTTTTCACTCATGGTTTTGCAATAATTTTGTGGAAAAATCCACAAATATCATTTCTATATAAAAAAAATATTGCACTACTCCTCATGAATAAGTAATACAGACCACTATATTCAGTCATTCAAATCTTATTCAGAATATGTTAAGGTTTTTCACATGTTTAAGCTATTAAAACTAAAAGTTGTTTAAAGGGTCGTACATTCTTACCACTTGATGAACATGCGCTTATTTTCGTATGAAAATATATAGTAAAAGACATTCAAAGAAATTGCAACTTAGCTAAATTTATTTAAATTATACTCAAATAGAGTATTAATTGGAATGGTGTTTCAATGTATCAACAAAAACTAATCTAAACTTTTTTCTAACTACAGGTTGTGTTATATGTTGTTGTAAGATAACTTGTCTATGAAAAAAGTTGTTTAAGATCCTTACATAGTCACGCATTGTTTCCTATATCAGATTTATTCATTGGTACATTTCTTCTCCATTCTTAAGCAAGCATTTGAAAAATATTTTCGTACATGTTTCTGTTCATATAATTTCAGTTACCAGGAAAATAATTATAATAAGAAAATTATTTAAGATATTTCAAATAGAATATTGAAAAATGCTAGATATAAAGCCGCTAATTAAAGGAAGAAGTCAATTCCTAATTTACTGGGCCGAATGTCAGAGTGTTTTCATTTCTATGAGGGATATTTATAAGGATGCAAGAAGTTTGAAAGTCATTTATTAACTTTATATTTCCAAAATATAGAGCTATGAGGCTTCTTGTAATACGGTGTCGTTTTTAATACCGCAAGGTAATGAGTTCGAATACCAACAGCCGAAGATTCGTCTAGTTCATTAAAGGTGTCAGGGTCACGTTGAATGGGTCATGGCAGGAATGTCGTACAAATGAAATAATATCTTTGAGAGTGGCCGGTCAAAAATTAGTTGATTCTTGCTTTTATATTATGAAGATTCCCATACGCTTTTATCTATGGTATAGAAACAGGAAATTATGGTAAAAACAGAAAGGGGAGCTCAATTCAGCATTAATTTACGATTCATTTCTGATATCATGAGTCAATATTGTTGAATATGCATTGTGAGTACAACTCGGAAAGGAACTGAAATCGCACATACAGCAATGTTCAATGGACTTTTTAAAAAGGAATTATAAAATGATAGCTAGATAGGAATCATAATATTTAATTTATATACTAAATATCAACCATACACCATAAATTACCCCATCCATATATATGATATGTAATGAAATCGGAAATACGTCGACACCATAAAGTTATGCAAAACTTCCATAAAACTATATAAATAAAAATAAAAAGTTTGATTTTGTAGTGATGATATCAATCACTTGACGTAAATTTATTTCTCTTTACGCAGAATTATGCGATAAAACGAATGGGAGTTTTATTCTTTATTCCATCAAATATTAGATTCAGTGAAGACCGTTCATCATATGCAATAGAAATATAAATTTAGCTCTTTTAAAATTAGATTTATAAATAAAATAAAAGCCTCATGAGAAACAAATTATTATTATTTTTTTTAATTTTTATGCATTATTCTGCATAATTTCTTTACTAGAAAAACTCTTATGGAAATTTGAAATAAGGCTGAAGTCTTTTTTTATGATAAATTAATACCATAATATATAAAATTTGCCAGGCATTTTTAACTTGAAATATGTAAAATTATTTTTGTTTTCAGAGACCAAATTAGAAGGTTGATTATTTAACATTTGTGTTTTGGTCAAACAATACGTATTTACTATTCCATAGACTGACTATTAGTTGCATCTAACAATTCATGGAAAAAATATCATAATAATTATGTATTTGAAGTTCTTGTGCAAAAAACTAGTTATTTCACGATTTTTTCACTTTAATTAAATGAAACTAACTTTATTAATTTATTCTATTCACTTACGTTCGGGCTTTTTATAATAAATCAAATTTATCGTTTTTTTTTGTTTGTTTTTAAAAATTTACTTTCCGAAATAGAAATTATTTATTCATAAAATTCTATCTTTCAACTTGATTCACAAATTTATACATAACGATTAAAGATGTGCTCTATTACAGAGGTTAAATAGAGCAACATAAATCAGTATTTACTTTTTTTCTTCTCTCACAAAACTAGTTATTAATCTATTAACTAACTAATCTATTTTTATACTTTATTTTTTGCCCTTTTTCAAGTTAATCTTGTAAATGTTTCAATTATTGTTATTTAACACAAGATAATGAAATTATTGTTTTAATATAGAATGAATATAGTTAAATAAATTTAAAATTAGAGATTTACTTTAGATTTTTCAAGAGTAAATAAACTAAAGTTAATAATTTATCACATTGTATTTTGTTTTCTAATTACAAAACTGATATTGATTAGGTCTGAACAATGCTTATAGCTCTGTTTAAAAATTATTTTGGAAGAAAAGTTTCTCTTAGATTTATGAATCTATTTTTATGTGAAAACAACATACAAATCTATTTAGTTTTGAAAGAAAACTACTTTGAAATTTATTTTTGATTTAAGTTTTTCCCTCAGTGCTTAAACAATCTCATTTTATTATAAATATAATATATACTTTAATATCAATATTAAATATTATTATATTATCATAACAAATTATTACCAGTTATCATTCTTAGTTTTGGCTTTTAATTGAATTTACACAAAGAGAAACAAAAATCACTTCATATTTGATAACTTTGGCACAAGAACGTAAACCACACAGTAGCAGAAGCACCGAGTAAAAATTTGTCAGTGGTTGATCTTCTGATGTTGATGTTGAGTAATTCAATTCTGTGGAAACTTTTACATGCTTATGCTATAAGAGACATTGCTTAATGCTTTAAGAGACATTGCTTTCTTTTAGTTAGTCTTCTAAATCCCATTCCTTTCTTTCAATGCTAAAATTAATGATTTTTTTTATAAATTAATAAAAAATATAAAATTTTTAAACACACATTATTTATTTTTCATACCATAACTTTCAATAGCTCATTATGAAACAAACAAGTTACTAAAAAAAATTAGGCTTTACAAATGCAAGATTTTAATAACACAATAGGTATATACTACTAATTATACTATGATTCTATACCAAGCATTTGTCGTTAAAGATATAATCCTTTCTATCTGAGATAACAGTATAAAAAGGATATTAAAAATTGAAGTATTTTAAAATTCTACATGATCATTATGATTTTAATGAATTTTGGGACATATGTTAAATTAATCGAGGAAAAGTCTATTCCTTCTCATCGCTTTATAGTTATTATACATATAATAAAAGAAATCAAGAATATTGTAGATAATTTGTTTAGTAAAATTTAAAAATAAATGGAATAAAAGTGTGTGAAACAAACTCACACATCTTAATGTATTTGTTTAACATATTTTCAACAGCTCAAACACAGGAATACATAACTTTTTGAAATTACACAGTTTTTAATATAGTATTATATTTTTAGTTAATTTTTTTTAATGAATTAAAATGAACTTTGAATATTAATATATTTTTATTTTCTATCTAATAATTTTAAATAAATGATATTTACTCAAATAAGCTAAAGGCAATTTATGCATAATTAGACAAAACAAATTGATTTTGATTGTTTTCATTTCCTTTTGTTATCGATATCAGACATTTTTCAAATTGAATTTTATTTTGATAGCAGTTACTAAAGAAAAATTTTATTCTTGTTTTAATATATGCTAGCAAGAAATTTTTAATAGTTATTTTGAAAAGTCAATGGTTGAGTAATTAAAGAAACAAAATATAAAATTATTTTTTAATTGATGATGTTTTTTAGAGTTCAAAATTTTACAACAAAAAATGAAAGACTTTTATTTTTAATTAAAAGGAAGATTAAAAAAAGATTAAGTTTAATTAATGTATATTAATGAATGTTATAAGAAAATCAATGCATATGCCCAAAAGTACTAAGTTTTAAAACTTCTTATTAAATTAAATATACACAATTAGACATGCCAAACAATTTAATTAGTATTCATAAAAAATTTATTTCAATGAGAAACCAAAATAATAAAGGGTAATATACATATTTATTTATCTTTATATTGCAAAAAACTTGTTTTAATCACAGTAGAAATAGTAAAAGGTCATAATTAAAATTTGATCAGCTTCACATATTCAACAGATGGAATTATTTTAAATGAATGACAATTACTAGAAAAACAATTTTATTTTTACCAAGAAAACAAATTCCATGATTATATATACTTTCTCAAAAACAATTAAAACTTGTAATATTTAAAATACATAAATATAAAAAAAGAAAAGTCAATTTGATTCTTCTTTTTTTTTTTTTCAGGCCCATGTACCAAACACCATATTTTACAAAGCTACAATTTAATCAAATTAAGTAACTTATGCAAAGTATGGCATTTAGTAGGATTTAAAGTAAACAAATTATGTATCATTTCAAATATTTACAGAGGTCAAATTAGATACTTAAGAGTAAAAAAAAAATTTATCTTTTTATTTATCAAAAAACTACCATATACTGAAATGAATGATTTATTTGAAAACATAGACAATAATTTTGATTTAAAAATCTACTTAATAACAATTTATCTGAGACTACAGATATTTTAACAAAAAGACATATCATTACATTAAGCAAAACATTTTGCTTCAACACGAAAATTTTGATATATTTTACCAATAGCACATATTCACAAAATCAATGAATGTTTAATCTAACAATAAGTAAAAATATATATTAGTTTGGGGAAAAAATACTAAAAAATAATAAAAAAGAAAATTTTTAAAGTGAATTTCAAATTTTACATCACATGCTTCAGATTACCATTTATGATCAAATGTGTACTGTTTTCATTTATAATTTGTTGTCGTTCACTTTACTTTCATACTGCATTTGTTTAGAAGTTTTGGTCTTCATTGACAAAAAACATCTAGAAATTGGTTTTCACAATCTTCTCTTGAGGCCAATTTCTTATCACTGAGAGTTTTTCAATGCAAACATTTCACTGTGCTTTGACTATGATTGTTTTTGTATCCATAAGAAACAGAGGAATTTCCTTCCACTTGATCAAGGTTTCACAGATGGAAATTCTATCCATCTGTATTTTTTCTGTTAATTGGTAGGGTACTGAAACATAGAGCTTTTTTAATCCGGCTTTATGCTAATGGTTTAAAACTTTATGATCGAACTTTAGCTCCTAAATGATACTAAATCTGGTAGCATGCTGATCATCTTCATTTTTGTGAGTTTATTACCTTTTCAGCAATGAACCTACAGTTTTAATACAAAAAATTTGGGAAAGAGATTGATGAAATCAAAATTGTCCACAGTTGGCTGTTATAGTACCAGAACCATTGATGTGTTACTTATTGATTGCATGTTTTCTTTCATTAATAAGTCCTATTGCCTTTAATATTTATTTTAACAATAAAAATTAACAAATAACAATTTTTATGATTATATTCCAAAAAATTAGTTCCACACCATAATACACTGATGCGGACACGGTCTTCATACAACCGCATCCAAATAGCAACTGTGCTAGATTCCCCATTGGATAGGAAAGATGCACTTCTCTTTCCCCTTTAGGGATTTACTGTGGCTGAGTTGCCACAACCATTTTCACTGTACAAAATTTGAGCTGACTAGCTTGTATTTTTGCATCTATCAAAGAAGACTTGTAAAATATACCAAATTTTCTCTTCACTGATTTCAATTTTTAAAACTTTGTAACTCACAAATGAATGGATCAAACAAACAACCACAAATTAAAATATAAAATGTTATTTTTCCAGAAAACACAACTCTGAAATTGTTCCATTGATACTTCAAGAGACATCAGTCACTATACCATCTACCAACAAAAAATAATGTATTTTTTCCCCAATCTAATATAATATTGTTTCTTTAACTACACTATATTTAGGTAATATCAATAATTAATTTGTTCTGATCTTGTTCGCTAGCTAAAATCTTTCAAGATGACACAAAAACCAGTAAGCTGATGTTAATAATCAATATCTTCTTGATGAAATCAGTCTTGTGTAAACATTGTAAAAGATTATCGAAAGTAATTGATGTTGTAAATGTAAGGTATGTGATAATGTATAAACTACAAACTAAAATAAATGCCTCTATAGACAAAACATAATCATGTAAGATAACAGTCTCAGATTTTTATCTGATAATAATATTTTTATCTGATATATAACAGATATTTTTATCTGATATATAACAGATCAGATTTTTAAATGAAATTAAAGAAAGCATTTTTAGCATGCTCCTTTAAAACACACAAAATATAAAACCATTAGAATGTAAATTTTTTCTAGAATATAAATTCTTGTAAAACACTAATTGCTAATAAGAATACCAGATTCTATTGATACAATAATAAATGATTTCAATAGCATATATATGCATCCATATGAAATAAAACTTTGTTAAACAATCTTTGACCATAACAAGTAAAATAAACTATATGAAAAATGTCTCTTTTAATGAGAGCTATTTTTAAAAAATGTATAACTTAGAAACATCATGACATTATATGTAGGCTCCTGCAATTGTCTTTAGAAGGTAAAAAAGAAAATTCTTGCCATTTTTAAATATTCAAAAGAACATGACCAACAGAACAGGAACAGTCAATTGTTACTTTTCAAAGTAATCAACATTGACATCAAGTACCCTCTGCTAAGATGTTTCCAGTTGCACAATCCTCTTATGTTAAAACTTGGGATTTTGAGTGCAAAGAAGTCTGTGAGTGCTTGGTGCAAATCTGTTTCACTATTGAAGGATTTTCCATAAAGATGATTGTCCAGGGAATAGAAGATGCAGTAATTTGATGATATGAGGTCAGGTTAATGAGAAGTATCACACAGTCTCCCATCCAACTTGCTGCTGCATGGTATTCATGGCCACCTGTGTGACAAGCAGCCATGCATTATTGTCCAAGAACAGTAAGTCTTTGCTGGCTCCTTCTGTTGCAATGGCTGTAGCAGATATTTCAATTCCTGCAAGCAGAGGTCTGCAGGGACAGTTTGGCCTGTTGGTAAACAGCTTAAAATGAACCACTTGACAACTAGTCCACCAGACACAAAGCATAATCTTGCATGGCTGCATAGGTGGTTTTGTTCAGTTTGAGACAGCGCCCTGGTGTTACAAACAACATTTGGAATGCTTGGGAGCATTATACAGGACCTACTTTGCATCACTAGCCAGCAAATTGGTTGAATCTGGATGCTCTACAGTGGAAAGAAAGCAACGATAAATAAGCTACCACTTGACACTACTTATGCACTTCCCACAAAGTGTGAGGAACTGACTTTCTAAGCCTGTACATCTTACATAAGTAGTGAAGAATTCTAACCATTTCACAGGAAATGAAAAATTGTCTGGCAAGTGCACAACACATTTGACTCTGTCCTTTTCAATGGATGCTTGACGGGCTTGGTCATCCAAGGCTTGGGGTTGTCCACTAAAAGCTTCAACACAGAGAAACAGATCTCCCAACCTGAAATTTGTGAAACCAATGTCATACTCTACGTTCATTCACAATACTATCCCCAAACGCTTGACATATTCGGAACTTGATGCAGCAGTCTATAAATCCCCACCTATAAGTCTTAAAGCAAATAATACCAAATGAGCTCCTTTGACATATTAGTTCCCTTTGCTATTCTGTTTGAGTTACAATTTTATAACGACTGGCATTCCTATTGTCAACTGATGGGTAACTCAACCACATCATATTGTAATTTAATTAATTATTCTTATTCCTTTAAAGGCAACACAAAAATGGCAAGAACTTTCTTGTTTACCTTATAACAAGGCTGAAGCAATGACAGATAATTTCTTAAATGTAATGTATAATAAAAATATGATGGACACAATTATATAATATTTAATTATTTTTACAATTTTTAAACTATAAGGTTTTTTTTTATATATTTATATAATGTAAAGCTCATAAATTTACATAAAACTTTCAGTGTGCTAGACTTAAAAATTAAAAAAACATTAATGCATGTTATGTTGCAAATATAAAAATAATTTCCAAATAAAAAAATTTAGAATTAAATTACTAACAAATTGTTAGTATGTATTTTTAGAATGAGAAACCCTTTTAACAAAATAAAATTAATCAAATGGAAATATTGAACTTCATAAAATATAATTTAATTAAAAATAAAACAATGAAATAGACAAGTGTTAATTGAAAACCTCCATAAATTTAAATAATTATATGTTTTTAACATATTTATGACAATAATACAATCAATTCATTGAAAATAATTAACATTTAAAGATTTTAGTTAAGCAAAAAATTACATTAATAAACTGCAAAATTCAGAAAAGGTACTAATTTTTCATTCTAAATATGAACAGTTGTGAATAAACAAAACTCAAATAACTTTTCTTTAAAAAGAAAAAATAATACTTAAATTTAAGTAAAATTCCTTATTTCATTATTTAATACTAATGGCTTACATTTTAATAATATACTAACTAAACCAATTTCATTTCACTTTTAGCATAACATCAATGTTATATGTACTTTTCTTCGTCACAATATTTATGTGATTTCATAACAAAGCAAACTTTTAGTACTAAATTATTTTGTTTAAAGGTAATGAGTCAAATTCCATCACAATTATCAGTTTTTTAGAGCTTTCTTTGTTAGTATATTACTGTTGCTTGAGGAAATTTTTTCAAGCATATTTTGTTATTTTGTATTAAAAAGCTTAAGCAGGTTTAAATACTTATCTCAAAGAAAAGTGGCAGAAAAAAGCAGGGCAATGAGAACAACCTTCAACTTTTTATTAACTTTTATACAATTATAAAAATATTTAGATTTTTTAAACTGAATCCAGTTTTTGTCATAATAATTTACTGTTTTTGTACAAAAATTAGTGGCTCTTATTATTCTTTCAATAACAATAATTAAACTTAAAAATTTCAATGCAAAATTAGTCTAAATGTGCATAAAATTTCAATGCAAAATTAGTCTAAATGTGCATAAAATTTTAAAATTAATTAACATAAATTCATAAAAAATAACAACTTAATTTTTCCTTTTTGTGCTAATTTGGTAATTATTGATGAAAGAAAAACATTTCCTTTTTTTAAACCATGTTAATTTTTAATTCAATAAAATCAAAAAACATTAAAATAATTATTATCCATAACATAGCTGAAATAATATTACAATTAATTAAAAAACAGCAATTGTAAGAATAATTTAATTAATATAATTAATCAATAAATTGTAAGCATAATAACAATAATTTATATATTTAATTTACCAATTTGAAAAATACAAACATTTGACTTGATATGTAAACTGACAGTAATGTCAAGTTTCTGTTTTAGACATCAAACCTTTTTGTCATTAGCAGTGATTTCAGAATTTTTAAAAGCTTTTAGTTACTTTCACTATCTTACATGATCAATTACAACGATCAATTACAACTTTATTAGATAATTTTCAAGACATGGAAATACTATAATTAAAATTAAAAAAATAAATTATTTTTCATCTTTTCTTAAATATTGCCTCTAGAATAACTAGTAACTTGCATTGTATTTTTGAGTATTAGACTGTCAAATGATCCTCAAGTAATGTATTAATGAGCTTTTTGAGCATTATTTGCAATTTGAATGGTGAAAGAAACTAATGATATTTTTGCAGAATGAGTTTTTATCAGTTATTCATAACTACTGCAATTTTACAGGTTCTTTATGTAAAAAATTTATTCAATCATGTTTTATTTTATAAATATAAAAGTCTAATATTCAACATTTTAATGCCTTTTCTGAGAAAAACACTGTTAATCACCACATTCATTGATTTGAACAATACAAAAGCATCCGTTTAGGTGCAAGATGTTTTAATTCTTGAAATATCCTTTATGAATCAAGTATGTTTCTCTCCCTTAAAACTGTTCAAAATATTTTTTATAGTCATTTGAATTTCACAGTGGCCTGGGCAGAGCTAAACTAAGGCATGGGCATATGGGCAGTTGCCTCAGGCCTTCACATCAGAGAAAGTCTAATTCAAATATAAAGTTTATTTTATGTTGCCAAATCAAATAGAAAGTTTGTTGGTGTGAAGCAGAGAGGGAAGTACAAAGAAGTTTTTGTCCCAAGTTTTAATATGTCTAAATCGGGTCCAAGGCATGTGGAAATAATATTCTTTGTAACGATCTCACAGCCTATCATTAATAAATTAAAGTTTTAATTTCCTATCAATTGTGTCAAAAAAAAAAAAAAAAAAAAAAAAAAAAGAAAAAGAAAATGGATGTCAAGAAAAAGTATAACATTAGTAGATTTCTCTAATAAAATATTTTCTCAAACTGATTCCCCACACTGAAACAGCTTACAAACAAAGTTTTCAATAAAATGAATAGAAAAGGCAATTTTTAAGCAAAATAAGCTTGATATAACATAAAAATTGGATGAGCATCCAATTATCATCTCTTCTAACCTAGTGGGAGCAAAATACGAAAAGAACAATGATTTCTTTTTTAGTTACAGATATTCCTCCACTGTAACTGTTAAGAAAAAAAAAAGTTTTTTTTTGCATAATTTTTATCCACATTATTTGATACTTTATAAAGAGTAAATAATAATGTCTTAAATACATAATAACTGAATTTTCTCCTAAAATATTGAAGGATGGAGAGGAAATTCCCAAAGTCGAATCAGAACTCTGTCTTAAATGGGCACCAATTAGCAAGAACTCTATTGAAAAATATAAAATTTTTCATAAGCTACAATTAAAATGCATTTAAAAATAAAGTATTTACCTTTATTGTGAATTCAGAACAATTAGAGAATAACAAACAAACGTGTTGAAAATAAAATAAATTGATTCTAAAAAATAATTCTATTTAATAAAATTTAGTTTCTGAATTTATAAGAAATTGTAAATGACTTGCATATTTTACCCTGTTCTTCTCCAATATGCAGAAAGTCAGCTTAAAGCCAAAGGGAGAAAGGCACATTAATACTTTATTCCAATCTCAGCTTTAATGACAGCATCATATAAATTGCACACATAATTCGGTATTACACACACCAGTAATGTGAGGATACCAGAACTTGCATTATCATTAGAGCTGTGACTGCTAAAAGTAATGTTTGCATGATGTGTTAACCTGTAAATATAGTAAATATTTTTCACAATGAAATGAGTTTTGGAGAGTCATAATAATTTTACATATAAATAACACACTCATTCTCTAATTTAATTTTTAAGCTTACTTACTTTCAATTTATGTTCTACCACATTCTCAATATATAATGACTAGGAAAAACAATAATGAAATCATGATGCACAAAAGTAAGAAAAGTTTGAATTTATAGAACCATATTTAGTATTTTTACTGTGCTTACAGAATCATACGAAGATTCTGTAAATGCAATGATATAAAAAAAATCAGATTAAATTGTAGGACAATGTATTAGATCACATCACTTAAAATCAAAGAAATATTTCCAAAAAATAGTTAGTCTAGATGAATTTATGGCACCCCTAAAGACTGTGAGAAAAGAATAACACTTTGTAACCAAACAAAATGAGCTTCACATAAAGATTAAGTTTGGTAGTCATAGCTAAATAGTAACTTTAAAATTAATTTTAAATTTTTTTGTGATTAAACATGTTATAAATTAAAATTATAGAAATTTTTTTCAGTTTTATGAACTTAGAAAAATAAATCCTACCAAACTGTAAAATGTTTTACAACAATTGGGACCGCCACTAATTATAGAAATATAATGGATTTTAAAAAATTATTTAGTCCAGTTTAGTTACTGACATTTATCTGCATAGCATGTCTCACAGTCTATTATTTACAATTTGAATAGGAGTTACATTTGAATCAATTACAAAAAGCCAAGCAAATAAGAGAAATATTTAAAGCATATTTGATTTCTTTTAATAAATTATCAGGAATGAATGGGAATTCCAATATTAATAAGTTTATCAAGACAGTCAATTATCATAAATAATTTAAGATAACTGCATTAATATTTTTATCTTTGAAGGATAATCATTAATGTTTAATTAATGATAAAACCAATTACGCTTTTAACAGAATAATGAAAACTATTAAAAGCATAATTAGTTTTATGTTTATTTCTTTTAGATACTGTTTTGTTCTCAACTGAGAAAAAGCAGGAATTATTTTTTCTCATTAACAAATGATAACTCAAATTAACAAATGTCGGAAGTTAACTCTTTTTTGTTCTAATGTATGAGGTAGGAAAGAAGAGTTTTCCTCCTTTCTTTCATATGATTTGAGGTGGATAGAAGTCGAAATAGGTGCCACATCAAATGTCGGATATCCATGTGATTTAACTACGGTTGCCCCAATATCCGGAGTGCCTGAATGTCATGCTTCCTTGTTCAAGAATGAATCAAGTTCTCAGGTGTTATAGAAAAAAAATTTAATAAAAAACTGAAAAAATAGTAGAATAATATATATATATATATATATATATATATATATATATATATATATATATATATATATATATATATATATATATATAAACATTTGTCAGAAAAGAAAGTTTGCAAAAATGAGTTGTATTAAAATTTTAGTTCATAGGTAGCAATTAAAATTATCACTGAGTTGATGTGTTAAAATAAGGACTAGTCACTGGTTCATAAAAATGTGAGTGTTCATAATTTAGAGGTTCATAAAAACGAGCAACTACTGTATAATAAATTAATTCCAAAATTTAAGAATTTATATTTCAATGAAATTTAGTCTCTTAAACAAAAAGAAATCAAGCGCTTAATTATACTTCAGATTATATTACTTTTTAAAATACATTGACATTAAATAACAATAACAAAATCTGAAATTTATAATTTGACAAAATCAATACATGTAGCATGGAAAAATTCAAGAAGTGTAGATTAATTTGCAATAAGAAATATTCAATTATACTACTTAAGATCAGAGAAATATATTCAAAAGGGCAACTCCATAAGGCAAGAAATTGTAAGAACAATGAATGAATTGGAATTTTCATCAAAGCTACAATGTGAATGAGCCCCAGTATATTTCTCTGTACTTAGACCCATATTTGGGTACTACCAATAAGGTGGAAATAGCTGGGTGGTAGATTTCATAATTTGGGAACAAGGACCAAGCAGAAGATCCCCAATACTTGATTTGCTACCCCAAAGATATTACTTCAAGAGGACATAGCAACTATAACCTACTTAATAAGCCCTAGGCACCTTTAGTTTTTTTTTTGTACCAGCATACTTCTCAATATTTAACCCTCAGTTAGGCTCTATCAATCAGTGAAAGCAGATGAGTAAGTCTTTATAATTTATAAATAGGGAACAAGCAGAAGACTGATAATATTAGTCACTCCCAGAGGTATTATTTCACTAAGATCATAAGACACCTTTAGTGAACATGCTGGATCTTCAGTTATATTGGGATTAACATCAATAAAACAAAGTTATCCTTCATTATTTTTAATTACTTTTGATTTTTTAATAATATGCCAACATTATAGATCAAAAACATGCTAAATTATTCCTAACCTTATGAACTTATGAAATTGTATCAAATCTGTTTTATTGCAACTGGCATTGTCACTAAATGTGACAAAATAATTTGGGAAAAATTACTTAAATTCTGATCCAATTACAAACACATTTGTCTGTGCAACAAATGTCACACAATATGTTAATTATTTACAGTTTAAAAGGGTATTACAAAGAAATCCATTAGATAAAATCTTAGCAAATAAGAGTTTGAAGTATTTAAATCTTATTTTCTTATTGTTAAATAACAGCCTTAAAGGAATATGAATGACATTTTTTTATAACAAATTAATTTACATAAATAATTTACTATGCATTTTTACATATAATATTGATTTCCTTATAGTAATGAACTCAATTTGAATACAAGATTTTAGTTGGAATAAATAAGTAAGGAATTCTGCTTCACATGTTGAAAGGAGATTCAGCAATTATCAGCTTATAATACCAAGAATAGATGAAAATATATAATTTCAGGTATTATCTCCTTCTTTTTGATTAATTTTATATCCTGGATTTGTTAAATAACAACTCCATTAATTCAATCTGCAAATCAAATCTCACTACTTCCTAATTTACATTAAAAGTCATGTTAAAAATACCTAACCCTGCTTGAATATCATTAAAATCAGCATTCAAGCTCAAAATGCAGTTTTTCCAAGCCATCTTCATAATTCTTTAGTTTCTCTTCATTTACTGAATTTATTCAATTTAACCCCGGAAAAAAGAGAGGGATCATTTTTAACTAGCTGGCCAGCAAACAAATTAAGTTTTAGTTCAAATTCTTTGAGATAGACCCAGAGGTGTCATAAATTAATTTTTCCTTTACATCTTGACATTCAAATTGGTCATATGTCAAAGAAAATCTGTGAAGAATACAAAGTCCAAAAGCTATTCTGTATCTTCTAACATTTTGACTCTGCGAAAGTTTCTCGTAGAATGACACATCATCTTTCAGTTGCTTAATTCACTCAAAAACACATCCTACACTAAGCCACCTTTCTTTTGTGTAATACAGTATAACAAAATATCCAGATTGCATAGACTGAAGAAAACCTAAATCTCGCCTGTGAGTAAGGCCATGAGATTGAATAATATTAATAAATTTCGCAGCTTCATCAAACACAGGTTTCATGTTCAAAGCAGATTTACACAAGAGATCTTGATGTATAATACAATGCAAAAAAACAACATTGTTCCTGGGATAGTTTTGCTTAAAGAGTTTGAGAAATATGGATTTTTTTCATTGCTGTCATATTTCATGCTCCGTCAGTTGTAATAAAGCATGTATTTGTTATTAGGCACTTTTAAAGTTATAAAGCCTTCCAGAAATTCACAAAGAATATCACATCTTGTAGTAATCCCCTTTAAAAAATACATTCATGGCAGTTCCTCAGTAATTGAAAAATTCTCATCAAAACTTCTTATAAATAATACTAACTAAGCAGCATTGTTTATATCAGCCTTATAACTAAGTGCTTTCATCCATAGCTGTGGAATAAAATTTTAACAGGTCAATCTTTGACTCTAATTGTGATATAAAATTTTTATCAATGGCTTAAACTCTACAAGTTTCTGGTTTCCAAGATAAGTTCACAATCTAAAAATTATTTTTCTTGTTTGGATATAAGACACCACAAACTTGAAGTAAGGCATACTGGTTTATCTTTTATAACTATAAAAAATATTTTACTGTCCATTTATCATTAAAAACACTTTGTATATGTTCTCAATATTAGATATGTTCTCATTTTTTTTTATTCTTCCAGCAAGCGATATTATATATGTTTGTTTCCTTTTTTAATTTTGGTGAACAAAATCACCTCTTATGTCAGGTATTAAATGTAATCATAGCACAGTTCAAATTTAGTGATTCAGGAAGTGGGAAGGGCTCAAGAGCAGCCCTCTCATCACAGAATAGCTGAAGGGAGAAAAGAGCAATCATGCATACCAAATGCGCAACCATGGAATTTGCAGACTGTGAAAAAGCGCATCTTTACAAATTTTTTTGCTTATTTACTCTTAATGACATTTCTATAACTAGATTGGCTCAAAAACATCCAGTATGTTAAAGGAAAAAGTAAAAATTTCGAATCAATTAATCATCAAAAACACACCGTAACTAGAAAAATGATCAAAACAAGAAAACGTGGCACATATTTTTGATCAGATTCTTGACATCCTGGCTGAAACAGAAGCTTTATTAATTATAATTTTTTAATTCAAATAAAAGAATACAATTGTAATTAGTTAATTAAAATATGAATTTTAATTAAATTTATATTTTATAATAATAGGAATTAAACACTAAAATTTTAACTGTGATCAGATTCCAAAAATCCAAAGAAAATATATGCCTTAATAATAATAATTAAATTTTTAATTTAATGATGATTACCAATGCATATATTTTCAATTAATTAAAAATATATATATGGATATTTATCTTTATTCAGATTCCTAAAATTCTTAATCATAAGGAAACATTAATAACCATTATTAAAATTTTTAAATCAATTTAAATAAATTCCATTTAAGAACCAAAAAATAATATTTCGACAATTTAAAAATAATTTAAATAATTTAGCTAAAATTTTTTTTTTTAAATTTACTATGACAAAAGTTAGACAAAGATATTTTAATTTTCTAAAGGTCCTAAAAACTCCTAACCATATCAACCATTATTAATTATCATTATAAATTATAATATTCATAGTCGCGCGGGCGTCTGTAAGCACCGTTTTTATAATATAAGTTATCTAGAAGAATATTAAAAGTTGAAAATACCTAGAAAGAGATGGGGGGAGGGGGGAATTCTTTTAAATTTATTATTTGAAATTTTCTCAAACGTTGATACCTATATCAAACAAGTGAAACATCAAAAAGTTTTATGTGAAAAAATACAGCTTAAATTTTAGTACAAAAATAAATTTTGTAAAAAATTGTTAATTTTATCTAATTAAGTATTAAAAATTATTCTAATTTATTTAAAAATTCCTTTAGAATGGAAAATGAATTATATAAAAATCATTTAACAATAATTTTGTTTATAAATAAAATGTTATGTGATGAGATATAACTTTTCATAATTCTACTTATTATTATAAATTTTAATCACTTTTAATTAAATACAAGTCTCAGCAATTGAGAAATTATAAACTCTGTTTTATAATAGAATCAATTTTCGGTTTTTCCTATGCCTAAAAGAGAATTTTAATAGGACAATAGAAGTCAACTACAGTTTTTTAATATACTTTTCTTTTATTTTGATTTAAGCAATTAGGAATTATAATTCTTATGTTTAATTAATTGTTTTCTGCATAGTTCCAATAAACGTTTCACTTTTCTCTAATCAATTAAACTATTTTATTATCACTCATATAAGCACAGATATTTAGATATATTGTTTATCATAAAAATCAAAACCACTCTAAAAATTTTGTAAGCTCAGAAAAGTACAAAATTTTTAAAAAAATAACATAAAAATCAGCATTTTTTATGAATTACACAAATTATTTTTCTTACATATCTTCTTCTTATCCATACCTTTTTATAGTTACATTTATATATATATATATATATATATATATATATATATATATATATATATATATATATATATATATATATATTATATATATATTTAAATTATGTCCATACTTTTTCTCTTTCGAGCATAATATATATATATATATATATATATATATATATATATATATATATATATATAAAGTTAAAATGAAATAGAACTCATAACTTAGATAAAAATCTAAATATAAAGAGCTGTTCTAAAAGAAGAATAAGATCGATTAACCAGGGATTAAAATAAACTAGAAGGCGGGATTTTATATATATATATATATTTTTTTTTAGGGATTTTATATATATATATATGTATAAAATGCCGCCTTCTAGTTTATTAATAATTTAAAAATAAACTAGAAGGCGGGATTTTATATATATATATATATATTTTTTTAGGGATTTTATATATATATATATATATATATATATATATAAAATGCCGCCTTCTAGTTTATTCTAATCCCTGGTTAATCGATCTTATTCTTCTTTTAGAACAACTCTTTATATTTAGATTTTTATGTAAGTTATGAGTTCTATTTCATTTTAACTTTAATTAAATTTTAAGACAATGAAGCTTTTGTTAATAGAAAAGAATATAAGTTTCAAAGTAAATTCTAAAATTGTTTATATGTATCAAAAAATTAAAGTTCAGAAAGATACAGTTGTTTTATATTCAGCTCCACCATTAAAAATATCACACATAGTTGTGAAATTTTGCACATGTTAAGTCTTCTAATTTTTTTAAAGCATTATGTGTTAATCAAAATGTTTATATAATCAGACTATCACTAATTATCACACTAGATCAGAAAAATAAAAAAAATGTGATGACCATTTGAATATTTGACATTTTTTAATACTTTACCCAAAAATTTTATTATGTTTTTGAATATTGAAAACAACTCGAATTTCTTGAAGTTGCTCTGAAATTGTCAGTACTTTATTTTTTTTTTAAATTTTGGCATAGATTAAATTAGGGAATTTAAGACATTACTGTTAATGCATTACTATTAATGCATTGAGTTTAATTACATACTTATTTTCTTTGGTAATGTAAAAGAATAGAAGAAATAATTCACTGTGGAATTTAGACTATTAAGTATTTAAATTATTTTACGTTGCATATAAAATGAAATAAATTAGATGTTCTAATTCCATTTTCTCAATATATAGTCTAAAACATAATCTACAAAAAACAACTTTACATTTTTTAGACACTATTTCTGGGTGGAAATATTTCACAAATAATTCAAACATGCTATGGTATACTTTTAATAATTTCACTACTATTTACGATGATGAGGTAGGTCTGAAATCTTTCCACATGCAGACATTAATATTAGAAGTCCAGCCAAAAGAAAAAGCAGCTGGATAGAGCTTAAAATGTGCAGCCAGCCACATGTGAGGTCTAATTCATATATATTGGATTCCACTATGTCTGCTCTTTGAGAAAAAGGTAAGAGATCTTTTAATTTGCCTTAAACTGGCAAATTAAAATTCCACTACAGACCAAATAATCATTTTGTATTCTTTAATTTGATTACTTTAGGGATTAGTTCATTTATAAAAAGATGTCAATACATAAAAGCATTTATTTTCCTTAACAATTCTTCAATTAATCTCTTCTAAATTTGCATTTGAAACATTAATGATTGACCTTAAAAATGTAAAACTATTAAAAGTTTCAAATCTATAATTCTGCAGCAAAGCCAGTGAATTGTTTAAAATAACGTTACCTTTTTGTAAACAGCAGCACTTATGTTTTTGCTTGTTTTATACCTTTTTTATGTTAAGAAATAAATAGTTGTTTTAAAATTACTCTCTTCTAATAATAATTATCAATAATCAGGCAATCTCTATAGTTACTGGCAAATTTAGTCTTCTTTATGTATTTTGCTTTATTTTATTAAGTAATACAGCCCATTTTAGGGAGGTGTTTTCTGAAATAGTAGTGCCCAGTTATGAAGCCTGAGATTAAACATATCTTCTGCCTACAGCATCTTAGAATTTCAGAGGCAATGCTCATTGGTGGTCCACAGATCATACTTTTAGCATGGGTTTGACCAGGAGTGTTGAGCCAAGCTTCATACATCTTCTGTTTTTCCAGTCTAAGAACATTGGTTTTTGCGATCTTCAAACTGACCCCACAAAAAGGTTCTGCACCGATGGGAACAAAAGACGATCCTTGTTTAACAAGTTCATCAGCCCTTTCATTACCTTCAATACCTTTCAGCCCTGGCACCCATACAAGGATCATCTTGTTTCTAGTTACCAGTTCTGTAAGGTTTCTGCATTCCAAAATCATTTTAGATTTGATTTTGAAAGAATTGAGCGCTTTTCAAATGGCTTGACTGTCACTAAAAATGAGAATCCGCTTACAGTGGTAGCCCTTCCTCTTATTTAGTCGCAGACAGTGGATAATGGCCAAAACTTCTGCTTGGAAGACTGTAGCGAATTGCCCAAGGCATACAGATAAGCTGGTTCTTGGTAACACGCCACATACTGCCAGACCTGAGAGGGTTCTGGTTCAGTGATCCATCTGTGTACCAGATTAGATTTCCTGTTTTAGTTTCGAACATGTTGTTGTCCCATTCATCTCTAGTTGGAAAAACTATATCAAGTATCCTTTCAAACATGTATGACTTTTCCATGATGTCTGAGAGTAATAGGAAAGTAGGATCTTGCATTTTCCCGGTAATACCCTGTGCCCTTTGGCAACAGGCTGGTTGTACCATTGGTTTTGTAACTTCATTCTGTATGCAGTCATTGTGGTAGTGCTGCAGATGAAGATGTCTAAGGGAGTCAGATCCAACATAACTTCCAAAACTCTGGTTGGCACCGTGAACATTGCTCCTGTGATGCAGAGACAGGCCAGTCTTTGTAGACCTCCTAGTCTGTTATCACAGTCTTATTTACAACTAGGTTCCAAAGTAATGGTGAGAAAACACCTCCTTGAGAACAACCTCTAGTAATAATTTTTTCAAATTATTCACCGAAGATGCTCATTTGTATACATCTATCTGAAATCAAGGCCTCGATCCAAGTACACAGGGTCTAATTAATCCCTGCCCTTCTAAGTGCATTGAAATATGTAGTCCTAATGAAAGTAATGTATTTACAGAATTTAGAACCTTTGTAGGTCCTAGTGATCCTGAATATCTTTGGTGTATAGATGGGAAGTGCTATCAAAGGCACCTTGGATGTCGAGGAAAGTTGCCAAAGCAATTTTATTTTTGATCCAGAGTGGTTTCAATCTTAGAAACTAGCTGATGTAAAGCAGTTTCAGTACATTTGCCGGATTGATAGGCAAATTGAAGAGCATGCAAGGGACTGTTATTACCCAAGTAATCTCTAATATGCCGATCAATGATTTTCTCCATAATTTTAAGAAAGAATGAAGAAAGATTGATAGATCTGTAAGACTTGGCCTGGTCACAGGTGTCCTTGCCAGGTTTAGGAATGAAAACAATCCTGGTCTTCTGCAATATCTTTGGTGTATAACCCAGTGCTAAGCTAGCTCTGTAAATACTAGTTAGTACTGATATGATAACATCCTCTGCCTTCTGGATCATGATGAGCATAATTCCATCAGGCCCTGGGCTTTTTAGAGGTTTAAAGGGAGATATTGCCTATTTAACATTGTTGTAGTTAGCGATATTTTTAACGATGGTCCATTGATCGTTATTGACTCTTTGCAAAGAGCCAATGCAGTGCTCCCTTTCATTGCTATAAATATCTCTAGCACCTTGAAAGTGGGTTTTAATAATTTCCATAACCTCTTTCCCGGAAGCAACAAAATTACCCTCCTTGTCTTTTAAGATGCCAACCAAATTAGGTTCATACCTTTTGAGGAGATTTTGGAGTCTAGCTTCTTTAGAGATAGACTATCTCTTCACAGAACTTCATCCAAGAGTTAATTTTCTTTTCCTAACAAGTTTGTTATAATTAGTGAGGGACGCTTTATAGTTCTCCCATTCACCATTTTTCTTAGCTTTATTAAAAAGTTTCCTGACATTTACCCTTTCGGCTGCTAGAGTTATTCCACCAAGGACATTGGAGTTTAGCTCTCCTAGTGCGAATAGGGCAATTGTTATGATAACAATCTAAAATACTACTGTGCAGAAGATCTGCTGTAACTTCTAGATCATTGTTAGCTCTAATAGGTCTGTTCCCAAGCTCAACCAACCCCGTCAAATCCGCATGGAATTTTTTAAAGTCCGTCCTAACTGGGTCTCTGAACATGCGATCCATACAAACATTAGAGTGAATTTCTAAATGGATTTTTGATGGTCTGAACCAGAAGGTCTGCCATCTACTTTCCAATTTTTGATATTTTTGCCAATTAGCATTGTCGTTATAGTATTGTCAATTACTTCAGATCGATTGGAAGTAATGAAAGTAGGTTCGTTGCCCTGATTTAGAATATCTAACCCATAATTTAGAATGAATTCTAAAAGGCACTCACCTCTTTTGTGTCCGTGCTTCCCCAGAGAACATGATGAGCACTACAGTCTAGTACTAGGACTACCTGTAAATTGTTGTCTCTGCAAAAGTTCATGAGCTTATGCAGAGAATAGTCAGATGGAGCCTTCTCTTCATAGGGCAGGTACACAGAGCCAAAAACAATTTCTCTGTCCCCCTCCCTCCATGTTGAGCCTGACTTTCACAGCTGTCAGGTCCCTAAGGATAAATTCAGAGAGGGGTAAAACCTCAATGTTTTTATATAAAAGTATGCAAGTTCTAGCATAAATATTGGTACAATAGATAAGCTTACTTTTAGTTCCTTTGAGGCCACTGATTCTTCCCCTAACCAGCCAGGGTTTTTGAATCAGGGCCAGGTGTATACCCCCAGCAAGAAACTTTTTATTGAGGTTAGTGGTACCACTTCTGAAAGATCTGGAGAACATGCTGGCCAGGGCAACAGCCGAACTTGATCAGTATCAAGGAAGATCTTTACAATACCCGCAACATGCGGTCGGGCATTATCCCGCTGAAATGTAGGGTTTCGCAGGGCTTGAATAAAGGCTAGAGCTACGGGTCGTAACACACCAGAAGTGTAACGTGCACTGTTCAAAGACCGTCAATGCGAACAAGAGGTGACCGAGACGTGTATCCAATAGCACTCCATACCATCAAGCCAAGTGATGGGCCAGTATGACAATGACGAATGCACACTGCCAGTGTGCGTTCACCACGATGCCGCCAAACACGGGTGCGACCATCATGATGCTATACACAGAACCTGGATTCATCTGAAAAGATGACGCCTCGCCATTCGTGCGCCCAGGTTCGTCGTTGATCACACCATTGAAGGCGCTCTTGTCTATGAAGCAGCGTCAAGGGAAGCCACAGTCATGGTCTCTGAGCTGAGAGTCCATGCTGCTGCAAACGTCATCGAACTGTTCGTGCAGACACTTGTTGTCTTCCAAACGACCCCGTTTCTTGACTCACGGCTAGTGACGTGGTTGCACGATCCATTACAGCCATGCGGATAATATGCCTGTCTTCTTGGCTGCTAGTGATAGGTGGCCGTTGAGATCCCGCATGGCGTTCCGTATTACCATCCTGAACCCATCGATTCCATATTCTGCTAACAGTCATTGGATCTCGACCGACGTGAGCATCAATACTGCGATAAGATAAACCGCAATCCCGGTACGCTACAATTTGACCTTTATCAAAGTCAGAAACGTGCTGGTACGCATTTCTCCTTCTTACACGAGGCATTCCAACAACTTTTCACCAGGCAACAATGTTCAAATGCAATTTGTGTACGAGGAACCTGCTGAACAATTTCCTCATTTAAACACAATGTAGGTGTTGCTACTGGCGCCTGCTTTGTCTGAATGCGCTGAAAAGCTAATCATTTGCATATCAGAGCACCTTCTTCCTTTTGTATAAATTTCACGTCTGTAGCATGTCGCCTTCTTGGTGTAGCAATTTTAATGGATAGTAGTGTATATCCCCTTGCACCAAGTGTCACAGCATCTAGTTTGGGTATACTAAGAACGATGGTCTGCCCAGATGGGGTCGTTCTTGATGTTAAGAACATTCCACTCCATTGGAGTGACTCCACCGTTCTGTGCCTCGATTTTCCTCAGATCCTCTTTAAGCTCCAGCTTACTGCAGATTTTCGGCAGTTTTGCAGTTATCTTGGTGGTTCTGACAAGTTTCCTTGTGTCATCCACCAAGAGTTTTTGTTCCTGCCAGGGGCTTATGTCACTGACAGTCTGTTCCAGCCACTTTGAGCTCCCCAGATCTGCACAGTTGACAATAAATGCCCCATTCTCAAGTTTACAGGATAGGAAGGTTGGGGCAAAACCCTCCTCATTCCTTCCTATTTTCTCGGTTAACAAGAGTTCCGGGTTGGAAGTCTGTTCCTCTGTTAGCGGTTTTTCAGGGTGGCCCTCTATGAGCCTCTACAGCCATTTTGACCGCCATGAGAGCCGCCCTGTAGGTAAATCTCCAGATTCTTCTCCCTTAGCAGCTTTTCTGGCCTTGCCCTGGTCCGCCTGGTTGACAGGACGCTTCTCGCCTTTAGTTGCCTTGGGTTTTTCAACTCAAGTCTCCTCTGTGATTTTGCCTTCCTTTACACGTCAAGGCTTTTAAAAGATTGATAAATTGATTAGTTTCTAAAGAAATTCATTAAAACATAAATAATCTGAATTATTTTTGCAAAACAATTGCTTTATCGTATTTTCATGATCTTCATTACATAAATTTTAATGATCCTCATAATATGTTTTCATGTGAGCTTCATAGTATTTTAATATTATTAATTATTTAATAAATATGAATTCAAATAAAACTGAATAATGAGCATTAATATTTAGCCTTGCAAAAATATTTGTCATAACAATAAAAAAATAACAATTCTAATTACTGTACATAGAAAATACAAATAGAAAGTGATAATTATATATTTTTATTTCCAATGGCAAACAACAAACAATAAAGGAAAAGGAGAAAGAAAGTAACCAAAGTTATTATTCCAAAAGTTTCTTAGCACACTAATACAGAGTAATTTGAGAGTTGCAATAAGGTGACATATAGTAATGAAAGAGATTTCTCACACTAAAACAGGGCAGACAAAATCCATAAGGATTTCAATGACATGAGGATGTTATGTCAAGCTTTAATGACCAATACTGATGTGACTTTCAGTAGAATGCTAAGATATTTGTTGCTATTCTTCAATATTGCATGCGGAGAATGTTGCTTGAAAGATATGGGAATTTGTACAAATGAGATCAGAAAAACAGTCACCTAATGTATAGATGAAATCATTCACATTCTAAGCACCTGATGTTAGTAGTGGCTAAACATAAAATTTCCTAATATGAGTAAAATTGTTCTTAATATGTAAACTAATAGTTCCTCTGATAAATACAAATTTGTTTAAACTAAACTCAATGGCATGACAGCCCATATGGGAATGAATGCCTTACAGAGCAAATATTTGTTTTCATGACCAAGGGCTCGTGTATCTCATGGTTAGGTGTCAGTCTAATGTGAAACCTCCAGTTTTAGTTCCTAGACATGCTTGGCACTCAGTTTTATCAACCCACTGGAGAAATGATAAGTTGAGTCAACCTTGCCCGGTCTGAGAACGGAACCTCAAACCTGTACCTTGGGAGCACAGAGGGCTATCACCATGCCACCAGGCTTACACATTTGTTTCGGTCTATACTTGAAGGCCTTTCAATCTTCTGAATATCATCTGGCAGTTTCAAATTCTCTGTTTGACAACCATTGTAGATTGAACAAAACATTTCTATTATTTGTGGGATAATCAATTTAGCAAGGATTCTCAGTTCTAATTAATTTCTCATAAAGAACCTAAATCTTCTCTTTGATGACAACTTTAATGAGTTTACTGTTTGTCACTAATAGCAAAGTGTAATTAGTATTGATTTTATGCCAGCGGTAATGAACCTTAGTGATTGATTTCATAAAAATTCCACTTTTCTCAAAGCTAGTTCATCAACTATAATAAGTAGTTTATAGTAATATATAATATCTTATAAGTAATATTTACAACTGATCAATCAAATTACCACAGGAATCCAGTTAGGAGTTTTACAGTAGTCATGCTTCTTAGAAAACAACTTGAAAATGATATAATACCTGTTTAATTTTCAGTCAAAGTAGCATACCCAAGAAATCAAATGTTGAATAGGAGAGTTGTTGTACACAAGATTATGATGATACCAAGTTTCAGTAGTTTTCTAGGTTTCCTCCTTAACAATACATGAATATAGCCCACTATCCATGAAAAAATATGGTATAGGAAGAGCAAAAAAATATCTTCTATAATGGACAGTGAAGCTTAGGCTGCCGACTGTGAGATGACAAATAAAACATTTAATTATTTAAGTACATTAAAAACTTTTTTGAGTTTATTTTATAAGGAAAAAAATTAAAGTTTTATACAATACAGAAATCTTCTATCTAATGATTGCAGAAAGCAATATGAGTAAAGATAAATGTTCATGATACAGGCTTAAGTATTGGTTATTCAAAAAAAAAAAAAACAGTTATAATTTTATGTTTCTAGATGTAGGATATTTAAATCAAAACAAAAATATTGCTTTATAGCTTTTCACACAGTTAGTTAATAAGAATAGATTTCAACAATGGAAAATATCCTGGAATTTTTAGAAATATTAGTTTGAATATCATCCACAAATGTGATTTATATCAAAATATTATTTTAATATTGCAAGTTACAATTCATAATTATTGTCCTAACCTAAGAAATTCAAATAAGTGTTCCTTACACACAATCATTTGCCACAAGTTAAGTATTCAAATACATAGAAATAGTCTTCACTTAACTGCATCATACAAATGTATACATTCAAACTTACGAAGTTGATGTAAGTTACTCACTTTAGTTAATAGCATTTTTATAAATGACCATTTTATATTACGTATAGCTCACATTAAAACTATAGATTAGAAATGATTATATCAAACCTCCCTCATTTGATATCTATTAAAATATTAAATAAAAAGTCTAAAAAAAAAAAAAAAAAAAAAAAAAATTATAATTTATATTAAATATATATATAATTTCTATCTTGGTAATTATCTTCTATGTATTACTGACAGCAAAGAATTTCTGAATCTTTACAAAGGATTGAGTAAATTTTTTTTTACTTTTAGAGTCATTGCATTCAAATAAAAACTTGAGCCATTCAAGTAACATGAGCCATTTCCAGCAGTCTCAAATTGTTATTACATTAAAGATAAGTAGTTGTGAAAAAACTTGATAAGTAACAATGATGCTATTATAAATTAATTGAAATCAATAATTAAACTTTAGCCAAAGTAAGATGAAAAGTCAATGAAGACCAAAGTATGATCATAATTTTTCCCTTGTTTTTTAGATATTGCCTGTAATACTTAAAATAAATAGTTTCTGGTTTAAATTATAAAACATAGAAGGTCATCTCTCAGACATTTGACATTATAACTATATTATTCACTAAAGAAAAGAATTTACAAATTTAATTTATTTTTTGTTTGAGGAACTTATCAATTTTCAATAGTCTAAAATTCCTCATTATATAAATTTAATTATTGATATCAACTAAATATCAAATAGTAATATATAATTCAAAATAATTTTAAAGTTTATATGTGACCAAACGACAAGATTTTTTTGATCAATAGTAAATATTATTGTAATATAATGCGGCGTGGTCTTGTTATGTTTCTGAGCTGCAACCTACTATTGTGATATAAACATTAACCTATTGTCTTTATGATATTTCACTAAGCAAAATATTTGACAACACATTTATTTCACATTAACAGACATTAATTACTAATACAAACATAAATTATAGATACATATATATATTGAGATACAATATTTCTTATCGTTCGGGAGAGGGACTTTCGCAACCCCTCATCATTACAATTCCTTCTCCTCTTCGCCCCTGCTTTTGCTTGTGTGACTGATTGGCAAGCCTCACAATTATTTTAAAAAGTTTTATGAAAAAAAGTTAAAATTTTAATAAAAACACAAAAAATGTTAATATGAGCTAAAAATTGACCATTTAATTGTGATAGAAATTTACATAAAAATACCATATAACTTAACAAAAAGAATGAAAATTTTTAGTTGATATCACATTAATATTCAAACATATATTACAGAAAAATTAAGGAATGTTTCACACAGAAATCAAATTTCATGATTATAGATGTTATAGCTGAAAAAAAATATTTATAACTTTGTATACAATCATATTCAGTACAATTGAAAAAATTTACAAAAATATTTTTTTTAATGAGAAAAGTTTTAAATTTAATAGAAGTCAATCCAATTAAGGTAAAACAAAGTTGCATGATTTTTTTTTAAAGTGCTAATATGTAATGAAATAAATAATATATGAAACTACAATTTTTTAAAAATTTGCTTAGTAATGGTTAAACCTAACATTATTAAAACAATTTAATTAACAGATATTAAAGCGTACCAGAATATGGATTTCAAATTTTTTTTATCGATATTCTAAGTGGTTTCACAAATTTTCTTATGTTAGATTTTTAAGTACTTAAGGATACTTTCTATGAAACTTAGATTTTAAAAGTATAAATTTGTATTATGAATAAATATGATAATTTAAAACAATTAACAATAGATTTAGATCAGAAAAGTGCATTATTACAAACACAGATTATTACTGTATGTTAAACAAAATGAAAAGTCTGTTTAATACTTAACAAAACAAGAAAAGATTTGCAGTATGTCAGATGATACCCAATATGTCAGATGATTTACTGATACTTCTGTGACTGTCATTTATACATACATATCCTAGAAATGTTTACATCAAGATTGACCAACACCAATAACTATACATTTTAAATGTAATTAAATTCAATAAGAATGAAAAAAAAACTAATAAATCACTATAACCTAGAAAAATAGAAAGTAAAGAATTTTGATAATGGTATGGTAAAGAATAGCAGATTTAACTATTAACTCATAGTAAAGGTTGGATAGGTTTTTCCTACAATAGAAAGAGAAAATTTTTCAATTGAAAATTTAAATTATCTTAGGATATTTTTTATTTTTTAAAATGAGAAATAATGCAGCATTTTTGTGTCTTAAATCACAATATAGGTTTTTATTAGAAAATAATGACAAAAAATTTGCATAATTTAAAACATTGAAAATTCCTTAAAGATTAACAAAAATCTGCACTCTTTAACCAAACAAAATTTTAATTTTCAAATACTTTAGTGTGGGAAGTTTATTAATTTTAAATATTTCCATTTTGTATATAATCAATTAAAATGTTTAATCGGCCAATAGTAACTCTGGGTAGGATGGTGTAAAATTGTAATTCAAATGTTTCGAAAGATGGGCTTATAAATGCAATAATGATATTTTATTACCAAATTTTTCAAAATAATTTTTCTTAGATTTGTATTTTCTTTGACATAATCACTTTAATTTTCCATTTCGGTACAATCAGAATTAGTTTATCTTTTAGCAAATGAAGAATAGCTAATTTTTTTTAAATTTTGGTTTACAGTTTATAAAGCTTTTACATTATAACTATACAAGATTAATTTTTCTCATAACTTTGATTCATGCAGTTTTTGAAATACAAGAAAAATAAATAAATGTTAGCATGATTTTGAAAGGCCTAGACAACTACTTTTGAAAGTGTAAGTCGAAACTAATTGATAAAGCCACAGTTTTTTTTAATTTTTTTTTATAAATTTATGAAAATTAATGTAAGTGTTACCAGTTTAATTATAAAGATTCCTTAAAAGCAAAAACATAAATAATGTAGGGTTAGCAAAGAGATTTGAATTTAATTTTATATATTCTCTCTCTCTCTCTCACACACAATAATTTTTTTATGCAAACATTTGAAGACACAGGAAGAAGATTGTGAATCACTAATTCATACATTCCTCAATTAGAGAAAAAAAATTAGCATATATAAATTCGAAGATAAATTTCAAGTGCTAAATACTCATGCACAGAATTCATAAACTTATCTGATGTCCATTTGAGTTTTAACCATATGAAAAAAGTTAAATTCTAATTATTAATAATTTAATCTATAATTTTCTAAATAAGTTTGAAAAAAATTTCCTTTATTCTTATTTATGTATTTCTATTAAAATCAGGCTCAATTTAATCACTCTGTTCACAACAATTAAATCAGACAACATATTGGCATAATAAAATTCATTTTGGCAAACAATGCAGCATTGTAATTGTATAACAAAAGCATATAATATACTTCATTATTTTAGTTTCCTAATTTTGTTACAGCATCATTTGTTTTAATCAGATATTTTGATATCTTTCTTTTATTTTTCAGCAACATTGTAAAGTGCTCTGTGAAAAATAATTGTATACCATCTTTGTTTTTCTTACTTTAGCATAAAATTACTGGTAGATAAAGGAAAAAATAGAGAATTTTCTTTATATTGCTTTTAAAATAGTTTTAACCAGAAAATCTAAAATCTACTTTCAAAAAGAAATCATGAGATAAAAATATAAAAATTTATACTTAACATCAAATATGAATTTATATACATTAACAATGATATAAATATACAAAAATATAGTGTAAATTTAATAATAATGTTCCTTGTTTTAATAATTAATGAATCATAACAAATAGTTTAACATTTGGTTTTCTTAAAAAGGATCCAATGTTCTGAACTGACCATTACTTTCAAAGGAAAAGAAATGCTATTAAAAGAAAAATTTTTTTTACAAAAAATTTACAATAAACAATTTTTTAAAATTACAACTAATAAAATTGTAACATCATGTGAAAATGTTCTTTATATTTTAAATTTAATATTTGCGTGAAATAAAATTTTGTTTCAATGAGTTGGTAAATAAATTGTTTAAGTAACTTTTCCTTCATGTTGTTAGAGAATAAATTTTATTTTGACACAAAATTTTTTTTATTGCCTCAATATTTTGGTATAGTTATAAATGACAAATGAAATTTATTGTTATTTCAGAAAATAAGTTTAATTCATAGTACCTTCATTGAAAATTAACACTATTGCAATAAGATGAATTTATTTTTAAATATACTGCATAAAAAATAATATGCAGTGACTTCAGGAAAACAGGTTTTAGTCAACAATAAACAGATTTTTCTTTTAAGAGATTGTATTTGACATTCTTACTATAGAAAAAATAAAGAAAATTTATTTTGCCAATGAAAATTTATATTTTAAGTAATAAAGGAAATATTAAAGTTTATACATTTTTCCCTCTTAAATTCTTTTGCAATTTAAAAGTTTTAGGGTTCAAGAGTTGCTACTTATTTTTCTTAACAAATTAAAGAGTATATCACTCACTACAATAACCAAAACAAATCCAACTACACTTAAAATCAATGCAGTACTAGGTGTAAGAAAAGTTTTAATTTTTATTTTAGTCAGAATAAAGAAAATGCATTATAAGCATAACTACACAATACTTTAAACTAAACATGTGACATGACAGATTATGTGGATCGTGGCATATATCTGTTTTTTTGATTGAGAGGCCTGGGGTATGAAGCATATGTCCTGGTTAGGTGGTCAGCCTAATGTGAAACCTCTATTGTTTAATTTCGAAGCATGCTTGGTTCTCAATTTATCCATCCAGGGAAGAGATGAAAGGCTGAGTTGACCTTGCCCAGCTTAAGGATCGAACCTCGGATTTGTGAATTGGGTGCGTGAAACACTATCACTAAACCACCAAGCTTTAATATAAAACTTTAAAAATTTTAATTTATCATTAAATGTCTTTCTAAAACACAAAATTGGGAAGAAAACATTATTTATTCTGCAATTTTTTTACAAAATGCAACATTGTGTCTTTACAAAATGTTGCATTTTGTAAAGAAATAGCAGAATGTTTTTTCCTTTATTGCAACAAAATGTTCTTATTCAAGTTCCTTAATTAAAGTTATAAATATAGTACATAACATGCAGTGGTCAAAATTTATTACAAATATGCCCAATTTGATATTTCATAAGTCACAAAAAAAATTAATATTCATTCCATTGCAGTAAAAAAATATTGTTAGTATGAGTTAAAGAATTGCAATAATGTTTAGAAATATATATTTCTTTTAACAATACAGTTAAAACAGAAGATAGATTTTATGTGCTTAAATATTTTCAAAATTTCATTTATTTCATAGATTAAGAGCAATTATATGATATTTAAGAACTAAAATATTATATTTTAACAAAGTTTCAATATAAACTGAATTGTTATTTTTACTTTAGATGCCAAAATCTCTCAATGTTCCAAGGAAATAATTTGATAAAAAGAAATGTCTTTCTTAAAGCTGCAGTTGACTGTGATTAGCAAACAACATTCTTTTTAAAGCTGATAGTACAATACTTAACTTTGATACAGCCACAGCTTATCATATTGATACAGACCATGTACATTCTTTAACCATAGCTCTTAGTATCTTATCTTTAGCATAGATATTTAGAAGTAAGGTATCACAGCTTTAGGATTAACCTTACAAAAGGTCATTAGCTTGGTTTGTCACACAATGGTAATTTTTTACCAAGACACAAGACCAGATAATCTTTTTCCAAGCCATTCCAAACATACAAACCAAAGATGGAAATCAAATCCATGATCAGAAACCAGTCTTAACAATTTGGCTACCAGTTTGGTTAATTTAGCAGAAGATATATTCCTGATGCTGACATTGGAGGTTGTGCTAGATAACTGATTTATCTTAATCTCATCATCAGTCTTGATAAAATTACCTGTATGTCATACAAAAATTATTTCATATAAACATTGTTTACGCTACTTGGTTGTGAAACTATAATTTTATTATAAAGGAAATATTTTTAATATTTAAGAACACAAGAACAATGATTTTTTCAAGCAAAATCACTTTATTTTATTAGAGAACTTTTAGTTTTATTATCTATGGATCTTGGATATGTCTTTGACCTTCAAACTTTTTGTTGGACAATGAATTTCTATTGGAAGTGGCTTCACTGATTTTTAGCAGAATTTTGTAGATAGCATTTGTACAGTTGTCTTTACATGTGGCTTTATAAGAGATAATACAGTTTTTAAGGAATTTTATTAGCATATTGCATTGGAAGGTTTTCTGACATAACTCTAGTATTTATTCCTTTGACATTCAATGTACAATAAAAACAACAATCAGCCATTTTTGGTTTTTGAGCTGCGTGTGTAAAGAATATGATGAACATTTCATCTAGTGCATCTACCTTTGTCTTGCATTATAAAATAGAATATTTTCTAGTTTTTAATCAGTTTAATATATGAGCAAATTTTGTGACGTTTTCATTTTTTTATTTAGTTTTCTTCTATTTCAAACTATTTGATTTTTGTTTAGAAGATGTTTTCTCCTAATTTAGATTCCTCATTATTTTCATCACTCTGCTTAAATTTACATTTATTGTCATGACAATTGTATAATTTTCATCAGGTTCATCTACATAGGGCTGAACAATATTTTCTGCAATTTCAAAAAAGAAGATTCAACTTCATCAAATAAAGTTCTTAAATGTTCAATTTCTTTTTATAATATATTAATTTATGTTTATACACCATTGTTAGTTTTAAAAAAAGTGAACTAAAGAAAGAAAACACATCAGAATATGATACTGAATAGTTTATGGAAGAAATTTTGAAGCAATACTGGTCACATAGGACACAGAGTCATCTCAACACTATGAGTTCTAGAAAGCCATTGCTACAGAGGGATAAGAGAAAAAAAAAAGTAATTTATATTAAATTACATAAATTATTAAAACATAAAAACTTTTCATATACTTAATAGGACAGTTTAGCCCAGTTTTTATTAATGGATAAATTTCTTTACTTAAGAGCAAAAGTCAGTAACTTAAAATTATAAATTGCTTCAGATAATATTTTAATTCATTTTTCGTACAAACAATCAAGCAATATAAAATTCATAACTTTTCTATTAATTAAGATGTTTGGATTCTTTTACTCTCGCAATATTTTTTTGTATAATTTAATTTTAATAACAGCTTAAATAATTCATTTTCCATTACACATAAATTTTGATTTTTAGACAAATTTAAATATATTTATTTTTTAACACTAATAAACACGTATTATTAAAAAAATATTGGCTTTAACATGGATTCTAAAGTTATATTATTTTTGCATAAATATTTAAGTAGTTTTTAAATATATTGGAAAGTAAATAGGTTTTTAATGTGAACTTAGCATTCTCTCAGCTTAAGATGAAATAAACTTTGAACACTGTTATTAAGGTAGGTAGGTTGGTAGCTATTCTAAGACTTTTAGCTGCTCCGGCTTTTGTCTCTGTTATTCTAGTAAGATCTATATTGAAAATCTGTTAACGCTTAAAAGGAATTTAATAATCAAAAAAACTAAAAAAATCAAGCACGTGTGTGCTTGATTTTTTTTAGTTTTTTTGAGTTTGATGTCACAGTTATTAATCAATTCATTAAGACAAAATACATTATGTAACTATAACATTCTGTTTACCTGGTTTGTTGAACGATAACATCACGAGCACGAGTAAACAAATAAACAACTGCCACAGTTCATATTTCAGAAACTCATGCTGCGTTACTTGAGGTCAACCTACGTAATATTTTTAACGAACGTATTGTTGTTTACATTTCGTAGAAACACGTCGCGTTGGCTGTTACAACGATCAGTCGAAAAGTGTGTTGAACTAGTCGATAAATTGCAGACGACACCGAGTTTTCCAGGTCTTCATGACGTTGTTGTGTTGAATATGTGTGACGTTCTGAGACGAAATATGACGTTGAATATTATTCAACCAATGAAAAAGATTTTGCATTTCACTTCCACTTTTGACGTATACTTTTTCGTTGCATTTTAAAATATTGACATCACTTTTTATTTAATAATTTTTTTTGTGATATCAGGAATAAACTTATTTATTTCTAACAATAAATATACTATACATTATACACAGAAAATTAAGGATGTCAACACACTGATAAATTGTAAGCCTTGGAATTATAACTCATTAAACATTATTGTTCTATTTATTCAATAATTATTGCTAGAAGAATATCAGTTTGTCTTGCACGTATATGCTTGATTTTTTAAAATTACTAATAACAAAATCCAATTAAATTAATTTATTCTTAGCATTTACTTTTTTCAAAATTATGACTATTTTTTTTACATAAAAAACGTTAGTAATCTTGTAAATTAAAGAAAATTAGTAAACAATCAGAGAGAGAAAATATAAATTACAAATAATTATTTTTTAAAAGACAATCGCGAAAAATTATTATTAAATCTTCGACAAAGATGATTTTAAAATTGCAATCATTAGACACTGTTTAGAAATAAAAAAGGAAACTTGAATATTTTGCAATAAGAATGGTAAATTAAATTTTTCTCATGAGAAGAGTAAAATCAAATCTAACTGCAGTACAAATACTTGCAAGATTATTCATACCTTTTGAAAGCCCAAAATCATCATGGACTTTACTTATTTTTCAACATCATGACGACATTAATGAGATTTTATCGATAAATTTTTGAACAAGTTTCACTCACAGTGTTCACGAACGTATTGTTATCCACGATACTTCATGGACGATAATCGACTAGTTTGCGGTATGTCTAAAGTGATTTGCTCAAATGAGATCTCAGATTTTGAAAACAAGGTCAATCTTTTTTCACGGCAATGCTTTCTGTTTATCAGGTTTTGATGGATAATTTAACACGAGAATTTATATGTGAATTCAAGAACGAAAATTCTGATCTAGGAATGTAGTAGAATGATCTAGGAATAGAATGTTCGAGTAATTAAAAATAATTCACAAATATAAGATTATCGAAATATTAAATACCAGTATTTACCCCAGGAATTTTATTTGTTTTCAATCTACGGGCAAGTAGAGAGCAGAAAATTTTCCAAAAATTAAGTTGTCAGATTCAAAAGTGTTAATTTGTAGAAAGATATAGCTCATAAAAATTTTAATGGTAATGTTTTTCAAAAACTTTTGGAACAAATGGAAAATAAAAATTATAAGTGAAAATAAATTTTAGGTTTACTCTTTTCTGTACTAAATTCTGAATATAATATCTCTTTATATAATGAATAATTGAACTTACGAGGTTTGTAAATAGTATTACGTCTATACGTGGGAAACGTTTTTTAATGAACATAAAAGCAAAATTAAATTACATTTCGTAAATAAAATTATTAGAAAAGTAATGTATAATTTTCTAAATATCAGAAAGCGGTTAATGTTTTGTTGATGTCTGCTATGTGGGTTGTTAAGCGATCCGATGATTGAGAAATTCTTACAATTTTAAAAATAGGTAGTAATCACTAAAATTCATGGTAAGTGAATCGGCAATAATGGGAAGTAATAACACCATCACAAAACATCATTTACAGCTTTTACACCCTTGGAAGTCATATCCCATTCTAAGTATAATTTTTATCTTTGTCAGTCATTGATGTCAGTCATAATTTTTATCTTTGTCAGTCATTTCTCTGGAAATAGTGAACTTGTGTGACATTCTTCTTTTATTCAAGATTATAATCTTGAGTTTTTAGTATTAGTAGCGATGATAATCTGCGGAAATACAGTATACGCGAAGTGGAATTTTGATGATTGGTTTTTAGAATTTTTGAAGGTAGATTATAACTCTCTCATTTCTTTACATTAATAAGTCAATAGAAATCCCATTAGGAAACAATTTTCCTCCCATTAAGATAATTATCCAACATATTTGAGGAATGACCAAAACTTCAACTGATAATTTTGGGCAATCCAGAGACAGTTTAGGGAAAAGAGATCATGCACAGTGTCGACGTGGTGTGAAGGAATGGATATTCAGCTTGTGTTGTGTAAATCAGTACACTGAATCCACCCTGAACTAAGCTCTAAGATCCATCGAGAAACAATTTTCTATGATAATGTATTTCTGTCTCGGGAGTTAGATGATTTATGACATATTTTTTTGTTTTTTTTCGAAGACTTTGAATTTAATCAGCGATTGCTGATCATATCTTCCTAAACATAACTTACAGCATTACAAACGAAACTCCACTTCAGCATTGTGTAGCAATCATCCTTTCAATAAAATTGGCAGTTTTTTTATATTCTACACATCAACAACAGTATCACCCGTCTACTATTTGACTATGCCCGATAATCTGTGATTTTTTAGTTCGTATTATCACTATTTTATTAACAACTCAGAAACTAATATAATTTGTATATATTTAAAACTGTTTCCCCTAAACATCAAACTGGTATAGATATAATAGATTTATAAATTGTAAAAAATACAACAAATTACTAAATTATTCTATACTGTTGATTACTATTCCAAAGAAATCTCTGCAAAGTCTTTTATAATCTGAAAAGAAAAAAAATTCAATATAAATTTCTCCTTAATAAACTTAAATAAGAACAAGTCAATTTAGATTATTCAGACAGATTGTTTAAAAATTTTAAATGTAAAGCAGTTGGTTTTTATTTAAAAAAATTTTCGATTGGTGAAAAATATCGTTTCAACTATAAAATCGGCTACAAATAAATGTCCAATCTGTAGTTGTATTAAAATTTTGCAAACTGAAAGTATTTTATTATTGTTTCAATACAGTTTACTTCAAAATCAATTAGCTTAAGAAAGCATTACATTTGTTTCTGTATACAACAGCAGGCTGATATGTGTTAGATTTTCTAAAAGAGAGAAATGTATGCTGACAAAATTGAAAATACATTAAATTTTATTTTCCAGTCTATTTAAGTAAATATATATGAGTTGTGATTTACATTAAAAGGATATTGCTCTATGAAAAACTTTTTCTACCCGAAGAGAAGTTAATGCATTCACCTTAACCCACAGATAACATTACATTTCTCTACTGTTTCAGGTGATCTTGTGTAGAGAATGTTTTGGATTGCTTTTTCTTATCAAATAACGGTTAATTATTTTCTTACCCGCACTGAGCTCCTCCTATATTCCAAGCTGCAAAGGATAATTTTAGAAAAATTTAAATGTACTCCAAATTTGCTTAAGTTATAAAATAAAACAGAACATGCACAATATGATAAACATAAGCAATGCTGCAATTTGTTTACAATCATCTGTGTGTTGTACAAATAAGAAAAGCATAATTATTGCTTGAGAATAAAATTAATACATTTGAACAGTTATTTCTTAAAGGAAATATTATAGGACCTTATGGTGCCTAATACATACATAAAAATGTGCTTATTTTATGAGAAGATATTCGTTTTTTATAACTCAAACGAAAAAGAATATATTGAATCATTTAACAATTATATCCTTACGGATTCATAAATATAAAATAAAAAATTTAATATTTTGGCTTAGACATATGAATCGCTCTCTTTCATTTCATTCAACAAAATTGTTTGTTAACCTGACTCTCAAGAAGACTCTTAAACAAGATATAGTTGGTTCAACGTGCGACGCACAAGAGATGGAAGATTTTGGGAGAGGAAAGAGCTGTTCCCGTTTTTCCAAGAAAGACTGCGGTAGCCCTTTTTAGAGGTCTAACTGGACACGATTGTTTGCGGGATCATCTCTATAGGATTGGAGTGGTGGATTCCCCGGACTGTGTTTTGTGTGACTCTGGTCAACCAATGACTTTCGAACATTTAAATAAATGTGTGGTTCTTTCTCAGTATGAGGGCATTGTTGAAAAGTATTGGAGAGCCCGTGAACTAATGGCTTAGGCGCTAATGTTCGGCATTTGTAAATAACATATACGTGGGTACGGTTTTTCATGCTCTCGAAAAAGATTTCGAAGATTACCTGGGTTGATTACCTACACGGATAAACGTTGTTTCGAAAATAAAATCAAGAAAATTGCCTTAAGAACACTTAAATTTTGAGTTTACCAGTACTGAAACCAAATTATAATTCTTTAATAAATCCCTCTTTGAATTTTGGACAGAAGTAGATAAGTTTTCTAAACTTAAAAAAAAAATAAATAAATAAATAAAAAAATAAAATATAATAAAAAATAAAGGGCATTTTGCTTTCTATTACCATTTTCAATATCCTACTTCTGTGAAGCTGGATTTTCTGTAGTGAGGTTTCTTTTGAGACAATATATAATTTTTAGCTAAATATAGTAAAAACAATTTGAGGGTATCTATTTCTAATATTAAACCTTTCTTTGAGAAACGTATCTAGGCAAGACAGACCCAAATAATTATTAAATTCAGTAAGTTTTAATTACTTTATCAATCAAAGCTTACTAAATTAAGTAAAATAATATTTTGATTTAGTAAATTGGCTTAATTTAATAAGTTAATTATTGAAAATTATGTCAAAATGTATTTTGATTTGTATGTGTAAGTAAATTAATTTCATTCAGTAATTAATTTTTTAAATAATATTTTCCATTGGATGTGTTCGCGTCTCCTGAGGAATCATATCCCACAGGATGAGAATCACTGGTGTATAGAGAAATATCAAACATGGCGCCGTCTTCAACCTTACTTCACAGATAAGAAGACTAGAATGTAATGCATGCAGATGTTTAAATTATATTTTCTCCAAATTAAATGTGTTGAGAGCTCTGTATTCTATGCTGCTTACATAATTTTGCGTTTATTCCTGTAGTAAATTCGAAAAGACGTGCAGGACACATATTAAGTCCTAAGTTCCTATATTTCGAAGATAATTTTAAACTACTTTATGAGAATGTTCAATTTGATGCGTGATGTCTTTAGCGCCATTTTCGCTTTTTGACTATGTATTTCAATTAGACGTCTTTTTCACTCTCACCAAAATCCATGGCACTTGTCTGCTTCAAAGTGTCTACATATCTAAGTTCGCTTAACGTTGTTTTAAAAAAGGGTAGTGTGAAGTGGATCTTAATATAGGCTGCTATACTTGCCACTTTTCTGTAAGCATATGAACTGAAATGGGTAATTTTCTGAAGTCCATGCTCCCAATAATGAGATTTTAATACATATATACATACATATATATATATATATATATATATATATATATATATATATATATATATATATATATATATATATTGTCATATTCTCACTTTAACTTTGGATATTTTTATAAAAGTCAGATAACAGTTATAAAAGCTCTTTTGATTTAGCTTATAAATTATCTTTCAGTTAAAAATTTCTTTAAAGCGTAATTGTTTATATATGTATAAATTGATCTTCATTTCATTAATTTTATGATAAAAAGCGAAAAGATTAAGATACAAGAGGCCTTTAAGATTCTGATTTAAAAAATGGTTATTCTATTTCTTTCCCTTAAAATGAGTTATGAAATTCAATTACACATGGCTTTTCAGAGTTACAGCTAAATGAAACATCAATTCTACATGGAATTCCTTTCCAAATTTATTTACATTTGGAAGTGAATTTTGTTTGCTTTAAAGATAACATCAATCCTTTCCACGTATTCGTGGTTTAGATAAGTGAAAATAAGATGATTTCATCATTTGTAACTCAGTATCTTTTCTTCGAAAATTTGTTGTTATTTAAATAATATTCAATTTCACCATTTTTAGTTTAGTAGACGGTTGGTTTTTTTCGCTTAACATCTGGAACCAATTTATATATGAATACATTCTATATGAAATAAGTTAACAATAAATTAATTTATGCATGTGTATAGCATTATTTTTTAAAAAAAAATATTTTCTGGCACTATTCATATATTAGATAAACGCGCAGTATGCTTTATGATTTCAAGTGTTTTTAATATTTTCTTAATTTTATTTTACTTTATGTTAGATTAGTATTGTAAATAAGTCAGATAAGACAATGTTTTCAAATATGAAAATTTTAAGTAATACAAAGCTTTTAGCCGCTAAATGATTTTTTTTTGTCATTTATTCTTATTATGAAACTAAATAATAAATTTATTAATTAACTTAATCAGTTTTCGTATGAAAAATAAACTTAAGATAGATCACATTTTAAGCGAAAGTTATTTATATATAAAAAGAAAACATGAACGTGAAATTTTATAATTTATATCAACATCATGACAGATTTTGTACGTAGGATTTTTCTTTTTCACACATTATGTACTTCACTATTCTCATGTATCGTTTGAAACTTGGTTTTTAAAATTAGTGACGTATCACAAAGAATAAATAATATTTAAGATGAGTACAAAAATAAACTAAGATTAGTAACAAATGAATTTATCTGGTTTCACTAGTCTCGATAAATAGTAAGGAGATCTCTGACAATGTAAGTAGACTGTCTTATAATCGCTATCACCACCAAACACCTATTAATTTTGAACCAAAGTCAAATAAGGATGCTCTGAATAATATGCTATATTAGCAAAAGGAGATAAACTCCCACAAATATATATAATGAATTGATAACGAAAGACAAAAAAATTCAATGCACAATCCAGATTAAATTCATTATGTTTATAAAGTCTTTGCATGTTAATCAATCAGAATCATACTACAAGTGTGGCGTGAAAGTTAGGAGCAATACCTGGAATTGAAAATCGCTTAGATTTATTCGTTAAATTTTACAAAATATTTTCCGACGATATTTTAGAGTTTTATGTAGTCAGTTTACCAGAGGATTCTTTTGAAAATTGAATTCAATAGTCAAGGCACCTCTGCTAAAAGCATTTTGTACCAAGATTCAAACCCAAAATAATATATCTCTAGCTGTTAGGCTTCTTTCACACTAGACGACTTTTATCGTACGATAAAAAGTCGTTCAATATTTTATCGTGGAAAAAGTTAAGACGGCTCAGAACAATAGACGGCTCTCTTTCACACTGAACGGGAAACGATATTATGTGACCAATCTATTGTGTGATTTTTTAATAACTAACTTAACTTAATAACTTTTCCTAACATAAATTTTAGACGATATTTTTATCGTATGATAAAAGTCGTCTAGTGTGAAAGAGGTCTTAGGACCTCCCAATTTGATTATGAAATCTAAAAGGATTTATTCCCCCTTCAGATCAATGCCAAAATTGAGGGAGTAGATCCTCTGGTGCTGCCATCTATCAGAGGTTTTGAAGAGCAAAAGTCGTACTTTCACCTTCGTGGTGCTCTGATTAAACGAAAGACGCCTCCAATTGACTTAAATTCGCATAGCCGAGGTATAGCGAGCTTGGCTTGTCCAAGTGTCATTAGTAACAACAACAACAACAAAAGGATTTATGGAGTAGTGGTGCAATTCTTTTGTTCAAGAGTACGTAAAGTAGTTAATAATAATAATAACGGAATAAGGGAACGAATAATAATTATACTCCTTTAGTTGACTTACTTTGGATTTCCTTATTTTGTACAGCTAAGTCTTCTTGAAAGATTTTATTTACATGGACAGAATATTTTAACCTCAGGTAAGGAAAAGATTCATCCAGTGTTGCTTGACTTATTGAGTATGGCAACAAATTCTATAACTTCTTCTGGCATACAAGAGGCTTCGTTAGGACACTGTACCCGCATTCTCGTTCATTATAGGCATAGACCGCATAAGAACAAAGTTACGGGAGAGGGTTTGTTGCTTCTTGCTCTTTTGAATTAAATAATAGTCTGGTAATCAACTAAAAATGGTGAAAAATTTCTATTTTAAAAAGAAATTAATTTCAAAGTTTAGCTATTTTAGTTGATAAACCGTGTTACTTTGATAGTTAACATATGAAAATTTTTTAAGTTGAGTCTGTATCAAAAGAAAAAGCTAAAATCTTTGGAGTTAAAGTTTTTTTACAATACAATTTTTGAGAGTACAATTTTTTCTTTTAGCTTTTTTGTTTTGCAACAAGAGAAATAATTTCATGGAAAAATTAATTAATTAATTAATTATTTTTATTTTGCACACGAGGGATAATTAGTATCTAGTTTTAAATGGATTCCGAATCAAAATGGTATCCAAACTCGAAGTGGGAATCGAGCCCACGATCTGTTGAATTAAAGGCCAGAGGGGAAAATTGAAACCAGAGGGGAAGGAAAAAATAATCGTATACGAACACTTGAAATTTTATTAGTCTAGAAAAAAGTTTTTCATCAGACTTAGTTGAAATGTTGCCTTAATTTAGGATTTTTGAAAATTTCATGAAGTGAGAAAATATTATTAATATCGATTCTTTATTTTTATATGCTGTGTAGCATTCCTACGTCAGTTTTACGGTTATTTTAGATGCTTTATTGAATCTTGTTTGTTGCTTGATGTAGGAAAAAATATTAAAATATAATGCCTAAACTAAGATTTTAATTCAATATTTAATCACTACATTCGGCTAACTTGTCTAGTGATTAGCGTGCCTGACTACGGATAGAGAGATCCTGGGCTCGTATTCCGGTTCAGGCATGGTTGTACTTTCTCTCTCTCTCTATCCTGTCTTTGTCCTTTCCTTGTGTGTGAATGATTGCCTACCCTATATACGAGTACCTATGGCATGTGTGTGTACTGAAGAGGTCAGAATCCATCCCAAATACGGTTCAGTTGGAAAAGTGGAGCAGCGCATCTCAATTTGCCAGCCTAGCTGGCACAAGAGAACAACAATAACAACATCATCACTACATAGCATTCACTTCAATTTTTAAATATTACACACAAGAAATGCTAAAATTTTGCTTACATAATATCTAATAATAACAATTACCATCACAATCCGAGAGTAATACTACTTTAATTTGGAGTTTTAGTGATTCCTATAAATGAAACAGACTTATGAGGAATTTTGAAAATGAAACAGACTAAAGAGGATTTTCTAAAAATGAAACAGACTAATGAGGAATTTATGAAAATGAAACAGACTAATGAGGAATTTATGAAAATGAAACAGCCTAATGAGGAATTTCTAAAATTAAACAGACTAATGAGGAATTTCTAAAAATGAAAAAGACAAATGAGGAATTTCTAAAATTGAAACAAACTAACGAGGAATTCCCAAAAATGAAACGTAGACTGATGAGGAATTTCTAAAAATGAAACAGAAACAGACTTTGAGAAATTTCTAAAAATGAAACAGACTAATGACGAATTTCTAAAAATGAAACAGACTAATGAGGAATTTCTAAAAATAAACTGACTAATGAGGAATTTCTGAAAATGAAACAGACTAATGAGGAATATCTAAAAATGAAACAGACTTATGAGGAATTTCTGAAAATTAAATAGACTAATGAGGAATTTCTAAAATTAAACAGACTAAAAATGAAAAAGACAAATGAGGAATTTTTAAAAATGAAACCGATTAATGAGGAATTTCTAAAAATGAAAAAAGACTAATGAGGAATTTCTGAAAATGAAACAGACTAATGAGGAATTTCTAAAAATGAAACAGACTAATGAGGAATTTTTAAAAATGAAACAGACTAATAAGGAATTTCTAAAAATGAAACAGACTAATGAGGAATTTCTAAAAATGAAAAAGACAAATAGGCATTGAATTATCGGTCAAAATAAACGAAAGAGAAGAGAATGTTTGGTTTTTTTAATTCGAGTCATATTATGAGGAAGCAAGCGTCTTGGAAACTATCATCCACTTATAAAGATAAGCAGGTCCTTTTATCTCTTTGGGACTTTGAGGTTTGTTGCGTTTTCACTAGCACACCTGTACAACACGGCAGAATCAGTGAATATTGACGGTAAATCTAAAGCTCCACCCTTTACTTTTTGATCATGGAATCCAAAGTAAGTTCCCATTTATTTTAAATTTGAAAATGTTACTTATATGTAATAAAGATTAATAATTTGAAAGAGTTATTTTATTTTCGTGGTTGACGAAAAAGAAAATGAACATAAGCATACCATGATTTAAAACCAGATACATTTGTATGGTTTATTAATTGATAAGACTTATAAGCAATTGTACACATTACGCGGTATTCATGCCTGTGAGGAGATCGACTTTATTACTGCTTCCTTTGGATGTTTTAGGAAAAAAAATTGCTTATAAAATTCCTTCATGTATTGTTTCCAACATTTTATTTATTTACGAAATAAATTATAAGATATAAAATTTTAAAGTGTAGTACATATTAATGATAGAGAAGTAAATTATTTTTGATAATTATTTATAAATATTATATAATTATATTAAAATTATTACTATTATGCATTTAATATAATGTTTTATAATAATTATAACGTACAAACAAATAATTATTAAAATTAAAAATAGATAATTATTTATTAATAAAATTAGGATTTTTGTTTATTCTTTTATTAAAATCAATTTTTCATTTATATAAAATTTATAGTAGGAATTGCTCCATATTAGAAATATGTTGAGTGAATAAAAATTATTTAAATCACATCTAAACATTTATTTTTTAAATTTAATAGAGAAACTTTTTGTATATATATTTATCACCAAAAACTAAAATTCACAAATTTAATCCTCTTTAACCAATTTAATTAATTGATATCAAATAAAGAATCAAACATACTCTGTTTCTTTATTTGATATAAATTAATTAAATACTGAATATACTGAAAGTTATGCTGAATATTTAAATTTTACTAAAAATTTATTTACAGGCTTATGATATTTATTTTTAAAAGTGTTTTTTACTTTCATTTTGGTGAAAAAATGAATTAAATTATAAAGATATAATGTGGTGAAAAATACAATCATTTATATATATTCATTGAGTCAGGAATGTTTAATCGTAATTGAATGAATATTAATTATATCTTATCCGAAATTCAAAAATATTACCAATAAAAATTGTAAGTTGAGTGTTATTTTATTTCCTTTTTTTTTAAATATTCAGTTTCAAATATTGTAAATGATATTTAGAATGAAACTATATTAAAGGAAATAGTGGAAAATAATGAAGCTTATTTTTTTAATGTCACAAGAAAATTATAATGCTGAATAATCATTTTCGAAACCATGTATATAGTATTAAAATTTTGAATTATACAATGTTTTCGTAGCCACGGTAAGATATACACCTCTATGCACACACAAATTTATAATAAAATAGAACAAAAGAATAATATTGGAATTTATTTAATATTAAATGCAGAACTTTTCTTTTATTAATACTTGATTTTAAAAATGCATTATTTTGAAAGTTTAAAAGTGAAATTGTGTATTAAGCATAATATTTAAATCAAGAATTAGGTGTGTACTATATACATTATTCGATTCAAAAATAACTAAATAAAGTGCTTGTATATTTGTATTCTATTGGCTAACCAAATTCCATTTTCGTTAAAAATATGAACAGTCTTTTTAATCTTTATTTTTTGTTCAACGTTTTATTTCTTTCTATATTTTTTTCTACATTTAAATTTCTGTTATTATGTTATTTCTAAATAGAACAAATTTCCTAAATTATGCTTTTATTTTGAATATTTTTAAGTGATTTAATGTATTGAAGAATATTAAATCCTAATTCTAATTTATATCAATAAGTTTTATTTATATGCATTTTCTCAAAAAATTTCTTGTAATCAATAAAAAACTATTCTAAATCATAAGAAATCAACAATCACTTAAGGACATTTAGAGGTTTCATTATGGTAAAGATTTACATCTCTATATATAAATAAATAGGATGTAATTTTCATTAATCCTATTTATTATCATAAATAATTTTAATCAATCATTTCAATCAATAAATATGATGTCTAGTGATAAAAAACAAGAGCAGATGAAAATGTTAAGGATTTTAAGCTATGCGAGCTTCCATCAAATTATTCTATTGTTTGGATGTCAGTAAAATACAGTTGACAATGTTAAAGTATAGTTATTTCTTTAACTTCTATATGTCTTTTCTTCAAATATGAACAGCATTTTTGTAAAGTATTTTAAAAGAAATAACTCATAATGTAAATTTTCATAGCTTATATTGAATATCTTGTAAGAAATCTTCAAATTACAAAGAACAAAATCAAATTCATCATCTTAATTTTCCAAAGAAATTTTAAATATTTTTTATCTATTGGAATTTTTGATATATGTATAAAATACCATTAACTAGGAAAGCTGGTGCAAATTCTGTCAAAGTGAAACCAAATTATTTCATATCAACGATTTATTTTTGATTTGACAGAATTTGTACTCTTTAAAGACTTTTTATTCCCCAGTGCATGGCTAATCTAAGTTAAAACAAGAAATTAATTTCTAAACAAAATTTTAAAATTATTCTTTTAGAACACACGATTATTTGAAGCACAATTTATTTTGCAAAAAGGATTAAACACAAAGGTACTCTGAATTCATTAATAAACGTCAAAAACTAAAGAGAAGCTTTTTAAATAAAAAAAAAACTTTAAAAATACCATTTTACTAGTGTAAGTACTTGGTAAATAATTTTCTATTGTTGTGATAAAATTCTGCTTTTTTTTAAAATTGTTTCTGGTCATCAATATTTTACATGTAATGAATTTTTATTTTTCCAAATAATAAACTGACTCCAAAATCGAAACAAAAATATTAAATGGTTCCTATAGAGCTTAAAGTAAACATGGTGTTCCTAGACATCGCTTTAACAAATCATAAATTTAGAGTTAGGAATTTTGGATTTGTGACGCATAATATATTGGAAAATTTCATTTTTAAAATGTATTGTTATCGAACTTTGATTGACGTCCTATATATATAAAAACAGATAATTTTCTTCATTAATTTCAATAATATGATAATGTTTTTTGGTATTATATTTAAGCACGAATTGATAATCTCAATAACTGAATATAGTAATAATTTGTTGGTTAAAGTAAAAATTTTTATAAAAATATTTTACAACTTGTATATTTTATCGCTTGAATTCTTCTTTATATTATCAGTAATTTTAACTTCTTTCATTACAGAAAGTTTATTTTATAATAAAGACTTTCATCTTCTTCTTATGCTTATTTCCCCTCCCTTGCCAACTGCAAGCAGAAGAAAATGGTGTCTCTTCATCTACTTCAGCAAAGTCATTAATGACTTCAGAATCAATACTATCTTCTTCTGAGCCGACAGTAGTCTCCCCGACACCTAAGCAGCCTGTCACTACAAACATTTGTAACATGTCGCTAATAACTTCAATAGAAAACGAAGAGGCCATTCAAAGGAGATGCACATGTGATGGACTACATGGATATGTTGATTGTAGTCATCTAGGTATCACAGAGCTTCCGAGTTTGATATCATTCCCGAGCGCTGTCCATGTCGCCAACTTCCAAGGAAACAAAATCGCCAACATCCACAAGGAAACCTTCTATAATGGTCGTGAAGTAACTGAAATGGATTTATCCAACAACAATATCGATTTCATCAGCATTACAGCGTTCATAGGTTTTAAGAAGTTGGCGAAATTGGATTTGAGCCACAATCGCATTTGGAACCTTCCCAAGGATATGTTCACTGGCCTTGGTAATCTCAGACAGCTGGATCTGAGTTACAACGAGTTGATGAATATTTTTCCAGGTCACTTGTCTGAATTAAAAGAACTTAGAGAACTCAACCTCAAGTCCAACCCCATAGAAGAGCTTGAACCAAAGCATTTCGAGCACTTGCAAAAGTTGGAAAAGTTAGATCTTGAAGCAACCATGCTGAAGGTATTACCCGATCACGTTTTTGTGTTCACACCTAAATTGAAATTCCTAAAATTGTCGAGTAATCAACTGACTGAAGTACCTACAGAGGCTCTGCATGTTCTTGATCACCTCCGAGTTTTGGATCTAAGTGGAAATCCGATCGAAATAATACAGAAAGAAGCATTTCGTGGCTTGACTGGTCTTGTCACACTTTATCTCGACAGAATGCCCAACTTAGTGAATATTGAAAGGTATGCCTTCGGAGATATGATCCACCTACAAGAACTACACTGCAGCTACAATTTCATGCTGAGCGACATCAGCGAATATGCTTTTGTCAAGAAATCAAACAATGAAAAATGTCAACTTATTCAATTATTCCTGAGACAAAATTCGTTGACAACGATCCCAAGAAATCTCCTGGATTGGAATACAGGATTGGAAATGCATTTGAGAGACAACCCTTTACACTGTGATTGCAACATCGACTGGATGGTGAATACCAAACTGAAGAATGCTTTCCAAAACCACGTCAGGTAATGTCAAACATTGAAATATTACGATGAAAGGATTGCGAGGGCAAATTTAATCCTTAATCTAACTTTTTAACATTACATTTACAATTTTCAACACAATAGTCTCACTTTATTGAGAAAAGATTATTTAAATATGCTCGTTAATATGCTTTCTTTGATTTAATTGGTTTCACTTCAAAGCAAACAAATTATAAAATATAATTATTAATTATTATAAATGTTTTTATTGAGAATTGGCTTAAATATTACAATAGATTTCCGAATATCTAGGTTACTGAGATTGAAGAATAGGCCAAATCAGAAGAATATTTATGAATATTGCATTTTGCTCATCCCATACCATTGGAAAAAACTATTTTTTTAGCCTTAAAAACTTACTGCTATTTATATTTTCTAATCTCTTGACATTGACTTATATCTGATAAATACTTATTATGTACAATATAATTCTCTTAAAAAGTCCTTAGCAAACATAATCTTACAAAACAAAAATTGACATTTATTAAAAAAAATTTTTTTTATAAATCTTAAGTGAGTTACACATAAAATCATATACATAATGCAGTTATATCTTGGAATAATGCATAGATACGTTTTGAATATATTATTCATTCATGTTTAAAAAGTTACAAAAATACATAAATTACAATTTATATATTTACAAAAAAATTGTTATTTTGAGTCATTAACTGCAAGACATTATATTTGCTATCCTAAGTTACGCTCTTAAAGATGTTAATTACAATATGGTATTACCGAAAAATTTTTTATTTAAATTATTATTCAAGCAATACAGGGTAACCATCATGAAGATAGAAATAGAATGCAAATTAGAGTTACACGTGGTTTAAAAGCCTGTGAATAGAAAGTTGGAATACGAGTCGTTGTAAACTCAAGTCAATAGCTCACTATTATCAATCGTAACTCATACATTAGCGAAGACAAATGATAGTGACCACAGAGGTGCTGATTATTTTAAGACTCAAAAATAGGCTAAATAGCTGTTGCATCAAGTCGCCGAATATGTCATGTGCTTGGAGATAGTGCTTTAAAATATCAGGTTGAGAGATTCATGCCAATGAAGCAGAAATGCACCAACACTTATCGAGTGCGTCCAAAATTCCAAGTTTTACAGCAAAGGAATAGTTGTAAACATGTTGACAGAAGCTGATGTATACTGATGAAGACTACTTCGGGTAGACAATTTCTACAAATCATTTTCTCATTCGGCCATTAAAAATATCAGGAACTTCCTTAGTTAACTTTAGAAAAGTGATTATATGCTACTTCAAAAGTAAACATTCAATTTGCTGTCGTAAGTTTTTTTTAAGAGGTGAAATCGATATCTGAAGCTTTCTATTCATTTCATTTTAATATCTTATTTACATACGTATATATATACATATCATATTCAAAATCTATTACTTATTAATTGTTTTTCATGGTTTTATTTTCAAATTTAGTTGCTCAACCCCAGCTGAATACGAAGGTGTGTCTCTCAACGATTTGAAAGGTCACGAGCTGACTTGTGGTCTTCACCTGTCTGATATCGTTTTGATCGTTTGTGGGGTCGTGATTAGTCTGCTAATCCTTGCTCTCATTGTCTCCTTCTTGGTGTGGCATCGCAACTACAGAGGATACACCAAACCGCACTTCTACAACGTGAAGAAGCACCACGTCAACGATATCGACTACACTGGTGGGGATGACGGCTTTTAAAGTGTTATCATGTGAGATTATTCATAACTGTTGACAGAAATTCTTTATCATTGGTCATAACATTGGCTTTTTCACTGCAATGAGTCGCACGAGAAAATGATGGAAAATTTTTTAGTTCCAGATTTTTGAGCATTGCTTTAATCATAATAAGTAGTTAGTGTATGTGGTTATTTAGATAATTAATATAAAAGTGGCATGCTCATTTGATAATGAAATATTTACTTAGAAAGACTTTAAACTTGTGTTAAGAAAACTATCATTCGTCTATTCAAAATGTCTAATGGGTTTTAAAATCTACCATTTTCTCCTTTACTCTTTTATCCTTTTTGTGTTTTACTTTATGTACCATTTTGAGAAGAAGTTAAAAATTGTCAATAGTTTTGGCATGAACCAAGAGAATTATTTTTAAATCATTTTTCGTTATCTTCATTTATCATATACTGCGAAATTTTTACCTTCAGTCGAAATTTCTATTGCTAGTAAGTGTTTAACGCATAAATAATTAACACGTTTGGTATGATTATAATATATCCGTGCACAAGCGTACGCATTATAAACATTTAATATGAAGATGAAATTTTGACTTCAGTTCATTCAGTTTTACAGACACTTGAATATCATATTCTGTTGGATGATATGTGGTTGATCTGCCACTTTTTTTAAAAATTAATTTAGATTCAATTTAGAAAAAGACTTTTAAGATTTATGGCTTGTTGAATTTTTTTTTTTACCATGACAAACAATTCCTTTAGTGACATTCAATACTCTTATCATGTTTTAAGTTTTACATTAAACTTTTTTTGAATTTTTTAAATTTAAAACTTATTTTTTCGAATTTCATGACTGAAGGAATTTTTTTTATTTTTGATTGTTTTTAATATTTAATATAATAAATTAGTTTTAAACTGTGTGCCTTCGGATTGGATGTCATATACTAATAGTATAAGGGACCTGCCTTTTAAGGAATTCTTATTTCTTTTTCACGCAGAGAACATTATTGAATTATCTTCACATAGTTAAAAGATTTTAAAATTGCTCACAATTTTTACCTTTGTTTAGTTTTTATATTTTCTCATTCATCAAAAAAGAACTTTTAAGTTAAATTCTGCAATCTTAAGCTATTTTTGAGAAATTTTCATTAATTATATTATAAAATTTCTTGATCACTAAAAATGCTTTTTAAATGCATTCATATAAACACTTTGTATTTGTTTTAACCAATAAAATACTCTTAACAAAAAAATGCTTACTTTGGAATTCACAATCAAAATAGAAATTATATCACTCAAATATAACTCACAATAAATAACCATCTGCGTATTCTAAAACTTGCTCTTAAATTTTTACAATTAACAAAATCGAAACGATATCATTAAATATAATTCACAAAACACAACCATATTTTTGTTCTAAAACTTGTTCGTGAAATTTTTTATAGCACATATTTCAGTAATAGAGCAAGTAATAGTACTATAAGCAAAATTGTTGAACTTTAAAACCTTGTTGTATGTAGAATTAGTTATGTTTAAAAATTGCTGACTAAATTAAAATATTTTCGTGAAAATTTTCTTCGAAAAGAAATTTAATAATTTTTTAAGCACTTTTTAGTTAACAAACATAAAATTGAAATGATGAAATCTAAGCTTTTAAAATAAACCAAGCGATGAATTCTAAAATAGTTTTGCACCATATTAAGAATCAACAGTGCATTCAACATGTGAGACTTACACAGTGTGCTATTCTTAACATTTTATTTTATTCAATAATTATTTGAATATAGTTTCAGACGGAGCATATCAAATTTGCGAGATCGAATTCATAATTCGCTAATTAAGTTAAATCAACATATTATTTTTAGAGTCAGAAAAATAAAGACTTCCATTATTCAATAATAAAAGAATATTGATGTTGATTGGATATGAACAAAACAGAGAGAGAGAGTTTGAATGATAACAGTTTTACTTTTACTATGGGATATAAATGATTAAAAAGTTGAGTCAAAATGAGTATACTTATTAAGAGAGAAATCTAAGAGAATGCTCCAAAAATAGTTGACTCAGTTGACTTATAGAAATAATGAGTTGAAAAACATATTTATTTTAATTTTGCAATGTTAAATACTCAAACTATTGCCTCAATATTTTTAAATTGTAAAAAGTTTTTTCAAGAAAAACAATGCTACACACACATATATATATATAATTATATAATATCTCTATGAGCTGTCTTATATTAACAATAGCAATTTTTATTCTATTTAGTAAATAGCTTCAAGTAATAAAAAAAATTACTTATTTTTTATTAATTATACCAAATTTTAGAAATAAAGCAAATAACTAATTAATATTTTCTAGAAATTAATACTTACTTTTACATCTGAAAATATATAATTAATTGATAACTTTTCTTCCGAATATCTTTTTATTGAACTTATTAATCCTTTTCTTAAAATATGAAACCACATGATTTCAAATTGATAATCTAAGCAGATTTTAATTATTTGGTACCGATATAAATGTTGAAACACTCATATACAATAGAATTCATAACTTACATTTAAATAATAATATACTTCCCTGTCTAGCTGTCAGAGTGCCTGACTACGGATAGGGAGGTCCTGGGTTCGAATCCCAGTTTGGAGGGCATCTCTCTATCTATCCCGTCTTTGTCCTTTCTGTGTATGAATGAAGTGTGAATGGTTGCCTATAGTATAAGCGGGTCCCTATGGCATGTGTGTACAGAAGCAGTCGGACTCCACACCAAACATGGTTCAGTATGAAAAAGTGGAGCAGCGCACCCCATAATGCCAGCCTAGCTGGCACAAGACAAATAATAATATATATATGCAAGGTATAACAGTGAAGGTAATGTTAATAATTCTAAAATAAATAAATTATTTTTGCTAAAATAAAATAAAATCGTCATTGACTAAAATAGAATATAAACCACCAGGGGAAAATGCTTTAATTCAATATATACACAAGAATACGACTGCACCTTGAAAAAGAAAATATGTTATAAATGCATATTATTTAAAAAAAGTTGTTCCATATAAAACGAAATATTCAATTTTTTAATTTATAAGAGCTATAGACATTTTTGACCACACTGGATTAGAGAGAAATTTGAAGAAGGATGCTGATTATTCACCAGATTTGAGATCTGGAAACTCAATATTCTGCACACGTCAGCGAAATTGAATACGTTCCGCGTGAAAAGAGATGTTGCGATTCTTCAGTAGAGAGTAATAAATATACAATAGGTTTTCATTATACGTTCATTGCATAAATAACTGTTAACTGCTTATAAATAGCAGCTCAAATGTCTCAACGTAAACGCGACGTAAATTTTAGCTTTTAAAATAACATTTCAAGTGAAAAATATTTTCAATAAAATAAAAAATAGCTCTAAGGAACTACATTTTCACATAGCATAACTGGTTTCTTTATCTCAGTACAAGAGCATTGATTAATTAAAAACGTGACTTAGAGAATTTTTGACAAAATAAATGCACTGAGAATTTTTTTTAATACAAACCGCAGCGAAATTTCTATGGTTACAAGTTCTTTATCTATTAAATTGCAAATTTGCTTAGTTTTGAGAATATTTTTGATTAAAATTTCAAATTCATCATTGTAATTTTCTTTATTTAAAGACTAAGTGAAAAAATGAGAGTTTATATCTATCTATCTATCTATCTATCTATCTATATATATATATATATATATATATATATATATATACAAATACATACATACATACATACATACATATATATATATATATATATATACATACATATATCTATATATCTATCTATATATATATATATATATATATATATATATATATATATATATATATATATATATATATATATATATATATATATATATATATATATATATATATATATATATATATATATATATATATATATATATATATATATATATATATATATATATATATATATATATATATATATATATATATATATATATATATATATATATATATATATATATATATATATATATATAAATGTAAAGAAACTTTTAACTATGAATATAAATACGCATTGAAAATAGATATTAATACGTATTTTAACATCGAACTCTTGTATTTTATGATCTCACAGAAAATAACCTTTCATATATCCACATTTTACTGTTCAGATTTTTCTAAATGGAAGAGAATTATTGATTTTTATGATGCTATATTTAAATTAAATTTATTTATTTATATCAAGACAAAGAGAATAGAATTATGCGATAAATTATGCGTAACGTGATGCTAAATGAATGAAGATTATATAATTTTCTGTTAATTGTTTCAAGCTTAAAAATCTTAAACTTGAGTTACAGTTGCTTGTGATTGCTTTGATAATTTTAAGAATGCAATCTTAGACGTGAGCCGCACGATTTATTTAACGATCAAAGTTTTTGAGAACAATGTTTGTCACAAACAAAGCTATAGGGTTGCAACGGAATATTTTACGTATAATATATGTTAAATGCACACATACATAAAAATGTGTTTCAAATACACATATGTACAGTGTGATTCTAAATATTTTTTACAAATTAAGAGAGATAATTGTATTCAACCAGACAAACAATAATTACTTAGGAACATCGGTCGTATTCAATTGCGAGAGGTAGAAAAGAGGAATTCCCACGTGACAGTGCTAACCCAACTCTTACAACTGTGTTGGATAAGCGAGTGAATAATACCAAAAATTTCACAATCAGATTCATTGTTTAGTGAAAACCTCACAGCCATTGCTCAAAATGCCATTATCGGTAGATTGTGTCATTGCACAGTTGACACCGGCGAAGGTACAAATGACTCATCCTCTCGAAGTTTCTGGTGCCGTATTAATTTTGTGCCCGGCAGCAACGATTTTACGAGTTGAGTCTACAGGCATCTCATACACAAAAGATTTCATGTGTTCCCAGAAGAAAAAATTCCAGTGGGTTGAGGTTCGGTGAGCGAAGAGGCCTAGCCGCTACGTCCAATTCATCTTGAGGGATATGTGGCATTCGAAAAGTTACAGACCGAGATGGAAAAATGTGCTGGGGCTCCATCGTGCATAAGCCACGTGTCTCTCAGGATGGGGAGTAGAACAGCCAGCAATGAACTGGGAAACACTTGCTGCAAGATGATACGGTATGTTGCGCCGTCCAAACGGTCTGGCATGAAATAAAGGCCCACCAGGTACTCACCAAGGATACCTGCCCAGACGTTCACGGAAAATTTCTGCTGGCGTTTACTAAGGATTGTACAGTGGGCATTGTTGTTAGGCCAAACATATTGATTGCATTTTTAAAGGACAACATCTACTCTGATTGGCTTTCTCCGGTAACCATTAAGAGCAAAACGCTGCTTCTTCTCTCTGGAAATTAGCATGCAGTAAATTGATGATAGATTTTTGATGCGTTTCTGGCTTCCTCTTTCCTGCCTCTCAGAGTGGAATGCGACGCTATGTTCCTATGTATATATAGCTTGTATGGATGGGTACTATCACCCCTTTCAATTTGTAAAAATAATTTAGAATCACCTTGTATATATAAATATATTTCTGACTTTTTACATCTAAGTAAATATAAATCTTTGAAGAAATTAAAAAATACATCTTCAAAAGAAAAAACAGAATATTAAAAGAGAAGCATGTATGTCAATTATAAAGAAATTACATATGAAAAATATACTATTGAATCCAGTAGAATAATATTATATCGTATAATAAAATATTCATCTTTTCAAATAGATTTGATTTTGTATTTATTCTAAAAGATTCATATGCATTTAAAATTCTATAGTTTGTTGTGTTATGAGAAATGTTCATTTAATTAATTAAAAACAGATCGTAGATGGATATAAAGCTTATGATTATTTTTATTCAACTCTTCTTACAAGAACTAATCAAAATTTCTTACAAGAACAAATAATGTATTATATGTCTACTTTTAAGAAAATTGCCTTCGGAATCTCTTTTTTTTTAACATTTTAATATAAAAAAGTTATAATTTTTATTAAAATAAAAAGTTATTTTCTGTTTAAAAAAAAAGAAAAAAAAATTTATATTATATGTAATTTTTAAATTTTTCTTGAAAAATAAAATATTATAATTTTTTTTAACATTCATTTCCTATAAAAAATAGAAAAAAAATTTAGATTTTGAAAGCGATTTCTTAGGGTTTTGAACAGCTATAATCCCTTGAATTTTTATCAGTCAGCTTAATTTTCGCCTTTTGATGTAAGTTTTCGATTATTAATATTAAATATATTATTTCTATTATAATTATTTTTGTCAACCGAAATGGCTTCAGTCAAATTAAATCTTACAAGTTTTTATTACTTTCAAATATAATGTTTAGCATCAAAAATAACTTCTTCAAACTCTTCATTAATGGAATCACATTAGATACTTTAGAATATTTAAGTTTCTCAGCATTTAGGTCCTTTCCTGATTTATTTGAAGATAATCTTCAAATAAATCACATATTGAATGAATCATGAATCACTCATGGCGAATGAAATTTGTTTAGTAAGCAAGACAAATTAGCTTTTATCATTTACAAGGAGTTTATTGTCGATAAGATTTAAGGAGAATTTCCTATATCTGCTCTTTTATTTCTGTAACTGATCAAATAACAACCAATACTATACATTTTTAATGTGCATAGTGCTGTCATCTATTGACGAAAAAAACAGTTAAAAGTATCCTGATTCAATGATTAAATTTTCCAAGATATAACTTATATCATTGCATTTAAATGCTCATAAATTTGAAAATACTAAAATATTTTTTCTAAATAATTAACTAAAATCTTAAAAAATAATTTTTCAATATGTAAATTTTATTAGCATTAATTTCCGAAAGCAATATATGCTTTCCTGCAAATCATTAAACTTAAATGAAATATTTTTTGCTTGCCTGTTCAGGCAGAATAAGTTTGGGACGGAATAAGTAAAATTTAAATGTAGCATGAAAATAAAAAAAATAATAAAAAAAAAACCTCATGACTTTAATTTTTAATGAAACTTGAAACGAATGTATCATTATTCATAATACTATATTTATGTGGTTTACAGTAAATAATTGAATGTTTATGAAAATAATTTATATTCAATAGTTGTAAAAGGATTAATAATTTAAATAACTGGAAGTGAAGAAATGATTTTTTTCTTTGTTTATGCTTCAAAAATGTTTTTGACTGTATCATCACACTAAGTTTTTAAAAATATTTTAAATAAATCTTTATATCTGTGCTTACAAATAGCTAAGACAGTTAACTTTCACGTATAGGCCATAGCCTTGGGGTTAGGTTATTAGCCTTCCATCTGTAAGGTGGGGTTCGATTCCCAATGCTGCCAAAGACCATGCGATATACATGATCGTTAAATCTGTGGAATTGAAAGTCCTGTGTTTGGTTGTTGAACATGTACCATGGATGTAATTGTCTCTGGAGTAATTTATTCCCCCTTCAGATCAATACCAAAATTGAGGGAGTAGATCCTCTGATGCTGCCATCTATCTGAGGATTTGAAGAGCAAAGATTGTACTTTCACCTTCATGGTGCTCTGATTAAGCGAAAGACGCTTTCAATTGACTTAAATTCGCGTAGCCAAGGTATAGCGAGTTTGACTTGTCCAAGTGTCATTAGTAACAATAACTTTCTCGTTATTACTGAATTCTTTTTTTTTAGTTCATTGTTATCAATACACAATTTTAATCATGCGGATTGTATAACCTAGCAACCATACTTTAATGCATGTTTAAAAACATTATGCATACCAAATTTCTATATGAAAATCGAGCCCATGAACAGAGTATCTGAAAGTCAGACAGCTGACCATTAAACTAACACACAGCCTCATCATCTACGAAATAAAAGAGCAATCTTATCAGTGTCAGAAATATTCTTTAAGTGACAGCAGTTATGTGTCTCAACCAATCAAATCGAGTGTTTTTATACACTTTTTCTTATAAGATTTGAATAATAAAAAAATTAACCCCCTTAAAGAAGAATAAAAATGTGTAAGAAACGCTTTTTAAGTAATTTAAAAATTAAAAATATTAAGCAAATCAGGCTTTATTTGTACTTGATTATCTGATTATCTTATTATACAAACATCTGATTATCTTATTATACATGTTTATCATTCTTTACATATTTTTTTTTAAAAAAAAATAATAATTGAAAATTATAGAGGCAAAAATTAAAGATTTTCCTATTGTTATTTTTGAGTAAAAACTTAGAAATATTACATAAGAATTTTATTTTAAGTAAAATCTTGAAAATAAAAAGAGATAATACTATAAACATATGAATATAGTAAATTTTAATCACTTACCTTGTGAAATATAAGATATAATCTTGAAATATAATCCAATGTACCAAATTTTTAAAACTCTAAAAATCAAATTAATTTCTCAATCTAATTTGAATTTAGAAAAATCTGAAAAAATTACTATGGTTAGAAACTGAATTTAAAATCTATATATATTAATGAAGTATTGTGATCTAATTATCATAAAATATTTATTTTTATCTTACTCTTACAGAATAGCTAATTGGATGTTTTAAAGGAGTAAGAAATTTTAAAAGAATAAAATTTTTGTCTTAATTAAAAAAAGATTTATTATATAAATCTGAGTTGTAATTAATTTAGATAATTTATCACAAAAATTTTATTTATAAATGGATCGTGCAACTACTGTCACAATACATCCTACTTAATTTCTTTAAGATAAAGAAAATAGCATTTTAGGTTTTCAAAAGAGTAAAAATGGTTTCACATAAGAAAATGAACTACCATAATTGATTTCTGGAAAGGTAACAACACGAGAAAGCGAAAAATTAGGCTATTTGTTTCTATGGGCTTCTAAAATGGAATTAAATAATCAAAGGTGATTTTGGTCGGTAAATAATGACTCGCATTTAAGCTTGATGAGGAAATAGAAACATTTTAGGGTGTAGTTATAAAGAATTATTTAAGCTCACTCAACGAAGTAGTTCTTTTAAAGTGAGGGGTCATCTACAAAATGAAATTTATTAAAATGTTTTGTCTTACTAACTTACCTGAGTGACACAACTGTAGCCGATAATCAAATTTCGTGAATCAATCACAAAATTATGAAAAAGGTAAAAAAAAATCATCACAATTATACATTTGAACAATTGTTTTTCTCAAAAGATAGCATAAGCATCCTTATTTATAGAGGAATAATAAAATTATTCTCTTCCTACTCTTTATAAGAATTCTTTCCTTGGAGCAGTGAGAGGTTTTGTTCATTACACTTGATTAAATTTAATTATTTAATAAATGTCTTAAAATGTAGATTTTATCAACTTTACGATACATCTGTAATATCTCGAATATTTCCCCCTGAATTTTGTATGTTAAACTGTCATATTTTTTTTTGTAAGCTCTTTTTCCCTTTCTCTATTAAAGTCTTCCATTTTTTTGACCAGTGATATATAATTCTATAAAAGTTCTACGGGCCATTGTTATTCAACATAATCCGTTGCATTCTCAAATAAGCATTCCATTTCTTGGGATGCACAATAGCGTACGAGGGTTGCTATTTATATTTCTGGCCTAATAATGAAAAAACAAATATGTAGGATCGAAATTGGTTTTATTGTTTTTCAAAATATTCTCCATGATGATCAATACACTTTTGCATGAGTTTGAACCAATTTTCAAAGCACTTTTTCCAGTCCGATTGAGGTAACTCCAAAACATGCGTTTTGAATGCATCAACCGCTTCTTCGGGGGTCGAAAATCGTTGTCCACGTAATTTATTTTTGATGTGTGGGAATAAGAAGAAGTCATTGGGTGCCAAATCAGGCCTGTACGGCGGATGACCCATCAGTTCGATCTTTCGCTCCGTCGGAAATGCCTTTGTTTGAGTCGATGTGTGAGAGCTCGCATTGTCATGATGAAGAATGATTCGCCTATTCTTCTGCTTTTTTCGAATTTCTCCGATGATTTCTGGCAAACAAATGGTCGTGTACCATTCAGAATTGACCGTCCTGCGTTGCTTTAACGCCACTGTTGCCACATGACCGTTAATGCCGAAGAAACAGGCAATCATTTGTTTCGATGTGCTTCTTCCTCGAACAACTTTTGTTGGTTTTGCCTCGTCTTGGAAGACCCATACAGTTGATTGCTGTTTTGTTTCCGGCTCATATGCATAGATCCATGATTCGTCACCTGTGTAGATGTTATACACAGCCTTTGATGTACCTTGAATGTATTTTTCCAACATTTCCTTGCACCAATCGACACGAGCCTTTTTTTGAGCGTTTGTCAGATTATGCGAGATCTAACGCGAACAAATTTTTTTTACGCTCAAATGTTCATGCAATATTTTATTGATGCTAGTCATACTAATGTCCAAAGACGCCTCTATCTCACGGTATGTCACATGACGATCTTGCTTTATCAGTTCACGCACAGTATTGATCTTTTCTGGCACAACAACGGATTTTGGACGACCTGCACGGGATTCGTCCTGAATCGAACATCGACCACGATTAAATTCGTTATACCAATTTTTTACAGTGCTGTAGGATGGCGCTTTATCGCTGTATAAAGAATTAAGTTCATCGAAGCACTCTTGTCTTGACAATCCACGTCGAAAGTTATGAAAAATAATGGCACGAAAATGTTCACGATTCAATTCCATTTTTTGACAGAGAAGAACTTTTCAATTTACTGTCAACAACACAAATAAAGCTATAATGGTAAATCGTCTGCTTAATTTATGTTTAAAAATATCAAACTTTCGATTAAAATCGTCTTCGGTCGCCTTGCAACACTTAATGTTGCCAAGGCCAGAAATATAAATAGCAACCCTCGTAACAACAATGATCGCCACTGCGCAACCGGTGGACAGTTAGAAAATTTTACCTCTAATAGGGATACAAAAATGGGCTATAGATATAAAAAATTAACTACCATTCCTCTAGACGGCCCTGAAAATAATGGAGAAGTTCCGACTTAAAAGATTAAACATAATATTTTGCAGGTGAAATCAAATACATTTTATCTTTTTTGAACGGATCTAATAATACAATTGCCCAAAGTTTGTTTTAGTACTTAATTTTTTCAAAAGCTCGAAATATGTAGTATTACTTTTTTTTTACCGTAAAAGTATTTCATATTAAATTTATCTAAAAAGTGACAGTGATAGATATTTCTTAAAACATGGTTTGAAGAGGATAAAAAGAATTATTTACAAAATATCTAAAATTAAAAAAAAAAAAATAATAAATAAATAAAAAATCAAAGCTATATAAAAATGCTAGAACAAAATTTAACGTAAAAGTTTCAGTTTTGATTAACCTATTTACACAGCTTATATATTTCATAGCTGGTTTTTTACAATAATAAATTTATACTTAGTGTTGAGACCAAAGCGATGCTGCTATTCTGTACTTTTACGATATATAACGATACTACAATACGATTGTGTACAATTATTCAGATTTATACGGCTTAGGGGAGTGGCCTATTACTGGGCCTGTAGGAAGATGAAAAAAAAATGAAGTATGCCGTTATTTGTATTTAAAAAAAATGAAGAGATTTGGAAAGATTTTAAGTATATATGTTGGTTTGGTTTATTCCATAAATTAGTCTTCTATTCATTGTTAACATACATTTTTACAGATGGAATCAAACTCATAACTTGAAAAGCAGGGCGCTGAGCCCTCAACTGTCGTCTCGGCAAAATCTATATAAATTATTCTCGCTACCTTCAGCTAGAACTCTCAACAAAACTTATAAGGTTATTTTGAGTTTAATATAGCAGTATTGTGGTTTTTTAGCAATGGCAGGTTCCAAGTACGATCCCATACACTGTTGAGTAACTGAAGATCACTCTGCTTTTTGCATACAACTTCACGGAAACTGTCGGGGTATTCTATCTTTCAATATGTCGTTATTGTACCAGCATGCATCTCTGTATCTTGCTCGGAAATCGTCTCAACAAGTTAGATAGAAGCAACAGGTTGGGAGTCTTCATAATTATGATACAAAAAATATGCAGATGATCCCCCAATACCGGATCTGCCATTTACAGAGATATCATTTCACTTGGAGGACATTGCTACCAAGACATTCCAGCTGACATCAGCATAAATGACGGATCCTCCGTTGGGTCTGGATTTGAGCCTACTACCATGCGATAACGAGAACCAACCAGGGCAACTTGACTCTTGTCTTTCCACCCGTGAATATGCAACAATCCTATAAAAAATTGTTTTCTGATGCGAAATGTGTTTAAGTGCGTTTTAGTAATCTTCGATTTTTTAGGTTTTGCGCCAAATGATATCAAATAAAATTTACCAGTGCTTAGTATTGTTAGAGGTCCTGATTTTTATCCTAGACTCTATCTAAGAACCTGGAATATAAGCGTTGCGTTTTTGCACACACATATGCAAGGTGGGAACTTGAGTAACATAATACCCATCACATATATTTTGTATAATATGTATGAGTAAAATCTTAGGTCAATGATGGGACTACATATTTAGGAATGCTATGTTTGAGGTTCGAACCCAATTACTGTAAAACAATGAGAGAAGAACGTTGTATTTTTATCTTCTTTTGACTAGGTGTTTGAGAACATTTCTGAGCGTATTCTCTTTCTTGCATCTTATAACAACATCCAGTATTTATCAAAATTTCGTCAAATATACAACACAATGTTGATGTTCAAATTCCTTTGACTATGAGTTCATAAATGTCATTAAAATTTAAGATCCAGCTTGTACGCTGGTAGCCACTGAATACATTAATTATGTCGTGGTAGCAATGTCCTCCATGTGAAATGATATCTCTGGGAATGGCAGATCAATGTAAGATCAGGCGAAAGGAATTTTAAAAAATGATTGTTTTTAAATTTAATTCGCACACACACACCCACACACACACACACACACACACACACACACACACACACAAGAATATTGATATAAAATATAACAACCTAGATATAAACATGTTATCAAATTCATAAACAAATATAATCGTAGGTATAAAAATAAAAAATCAATGTAAATCTAAAAATTAAAAATTTAAAGAATATTATTCCTTTTCTTTTCAAAGGAAAAAAAAAAAAAAAAAAAAAAAAAACGATCACAGTTTTAAATTTTTGGGCTTATATATTTTTCTATAAACAACGTTTTTTTTTTTTTTTTTTTTTTTTTTTAAATAAATTTACAGACGAAAAATCTAAATTTAAGCTTTATTTGTTAACGGCGCATATTGTGCATGACCCCTTTTCCTCTGTAACGCAAGGACAGACCACACAAGCCGGTTCATCGTCAGCTACGGCCGTGTCTTCCCGACAGGAGGAAGAGAAGAAGTGTTCTCAATTACGCCGTTACATGTCCAGCTCTGGCCCGATATGGCATTCTGATGGCATGCCGCTGAGCGGTAATGGTTTGTCTCGTCTTTTCTCAGTGCGCCTCCACTACTGGGTTTATAAAAGATTATTTTAATTAACCGAGAAAAGAGAGAGAATTGAAATCAGTATTGGAAAAATGCAAAGAACATATCGATACTTACCTAGAAATGATATGTTTTTATACAAGTTTATCTATTATTTTTTCGTATATTAAATATAATATTTATTTGCATTTATATAGTAATGAGTTAATTTTAATATAGTTTTTTATTTTAATTTGCTATTGAATATATTTAAGATTTATTAAAATTTACACACACACACACACACACACACACACACACACACACACACACATATATATATATATATATATATATATATATATATACACATACATATATATATATATATATATATATATATATATATATATATATATTGCTTTCATATTATATCTATAATGTGTGTAGATATTATTTGATATTTTCTATAATAATTTCAAATAAGATTATTAATAATATTTATTTTAAATTTCTTAAGTTAGCCTCTTTATTAGTTGCCATTACTAGCTCGAGATACTTTAAAGATATAAATATAAATTCAACTCATTTTTGCTAAATATTTTTCAGAAGTAAACTTATAAAAATTATTTCGAATAATCAGACGTTTAAGAATAGACAGTTCTACCTGCTCGAGAAAATAAAAATAAGAAGATATTGGTTGCTTTTGAGATTTGAGACAGGGCTAAATTTGATGTTTTTAGACGTTTGATTATGATAAAAAATGAAATAATTAAAGCTGCTTATCCAAATCAGAGACTGCTTGATTAAATAGTATTAGATATTCGATAATGATTAAAAAAATAAAACTATCTAAATTGTTTTTCCAAAATTCAGAAGTATGTATAATGTTAGATGCGATGTGAGGATAAAAATGAAATATTGTAAGTTATATTGGGGGAGATTTGAGCTACATCAGATAATGACACATGTTTAAGGGGGAAAATGAGATAGTCTAGTAGCTTTTAGAGACCTATAAGATTCTTCTAGATTATATGATACTGAATATGCAATGAAGATAAAAAAAAGGAAATAAAGTAGGTTGTTTTTTAAAATTTGAGACATGCTAGATAAGATTATGTTCGACGAGGTCAAAAATAACTCTTGTCTAAGGAAGTTGTCTTTGGAAATCTGACAAAATACTTCACGGACAAAAAAGAATAAAGGCCATAAAAGTGTTTTTCTACGTTCCTATTTTTTTGAGCAAAATCGTCAGTTGCAATGATATAATGCAAAACTGAGTCTGATTATAGGTTATTGCTGCAAAACCTCTAGGAACTCCATCAATGATTACTCAGAAGGACCAAGTAGCTACTGATCTTTTATTAAGTGTGTCTGCTTTAATGTATTATTGTTCCAATCATCTTCCGAGATGATTGGGCAACCATTTACATTTCGGGAAATAATATTAATTTACGTTGTACTCAGAATCTAATAAAAGAAAGAGGATCAATAAAATAGAGCGATCACTCCCTTCATTCCCACCATAGAATTCCCTAAACTTCATACAAGATTCAAACTGTAAATTTATTCTTGAATGAAATAGGGCACAAATTTAGAAAAGATTAGGTTCCAAAAATAAAACAATCTATAAAGCAGTGCTGTAAGCCAAATGGTTAAGAATCTGGCCCTTGTTGCAACAGTTTGTGGCTTCGAGTTCAATCTTGAGCATGGATGTTTGTAGCTGAGTGGATTCCAACTTAAGCTATTAGTCCTGGTTTCATTTGCCTTCGTGTACAAAAAAAAAAAAAAAAAAAAAAAAAAAGGTTGAACCACAAACAAATTAAATTTTCCGCAAAAAAATGTTGCTATATCTATCTGCTTAGTGATAACTTTCACGCTTTTTTAATCTATTTTTGTTTTATATATCTCTTTATCTCATAAAATTATAAAACTTGTGATTAAAAAATAATGTGAATTAAAAATAGTTTTTGCATCTGCTTATTTCAATGAAAATATAAGTTCATTGTTTTGTTTCCTTCTCCCTTCTATTTAATAAAAATAATTGTAAACTTTGCAAATATTTTCTCGACATATTTTTTGGGGTAAATGGTCGACTGGATAGTATATAAATACCAATGATTATATTAAAAAAATCATTTCTCTTATGTAAATACCAAAGGAATTTAATTATTTGTCTTCGCGTGCACTAAGATGTTCCATTTCATTAAATCAGAAATTTTTACTCCAACATTTTCCAATCAATTTAATAAAGCCATTTTAAGAGTACCGTTGGTTCAAAAAGTCTGATTGTACAGATTCTTGATTTATATAAGCAATTAGAATTAAGTATTCTATTTGCTTTTGTAAATTTTTTTTAATAACTATTCTATAGAAATAGAAAAAGCTAAAAATTATAAAAAAATATAATATAAAAATAGATGTAAAAATAAAAATAACAGTTGTATAATTTTTCTGAACAAGAACCAAAGGCATAAAATCACCTATTTCAATTTTATTTTCAAATTATGGATTTTGTAAATTGTATATTTTATATTCAGTTGCACGAGGCTACATCCTTTAGCTTAACCTATTGAAGGCTTTTGATTGTCTTTCGTAATTCTATAACTGGACAGTAGGAATAATATCTTTTAGAAAAATCGTGACTGTAGGGTTCACTGTCACTTAGTGGTAGAACTCCACTCTTCGGAACATAAAGTCACGGGTTCGATTCCAGTCACTGCGGAAAAACTAGAGATGGACGTTGCATTTCTACTTTAAGCATGCATGTTTGTCAGGGTGGGTGGCTGGGATTTTTCTGGGTATTAGCCCTTACGGTATGGTAATCCACTATTTATGACTCACTTGCCCATTAATCGTGAAGAGTTTTTTCAGAAAGTAATTTACTCGACTTATGTTAAAATGCCTTATAAGGCCTTCAATCATTAGTTTGTCAAAGAATAGGAAATAGTTTGTTATCCTCAAATTTTTTATTTGAATTATGTTTCCAATATTGACGTGCATCTGTCGAATCAGTTTCCAAATACGTTCACTGGAGAACACAACTACAGAATCATATCTACTCTTCAAACGAGTGAAAGTATAACGATTTATTAACACTGCGTCGTCGCCAATTAATGCCAAGTATAACTTACTTTACTATTTAACCTCGTTACTCGTTACCGAGAATGCTTCAAGAAAACGACTTTAGCTTCGATTACATCCGCAACGGAGCAAACAATAAGATAACAGACTAAATAAGAAACACCCCGGAACGTTCATAGTATCATGAGTGGCCACGTAAATCATTTAAGTTCAAATAATCGTTGAAATAGGAGGCGACCGGAACCTACTTCCGGTCGCAATATCAAAGTAAAGCCATACTTAAAAGAATGAGGCTGCATATATGACGTTGTAGATGGCCCACAATGTAAGACTATTATAAAGCATTTTGATAATCACAGGTTGCAAGGGAAGAAACCTGGAAAACGTTCGTGCACTCGATAGGTGTGCATGCAGAAGTCACGAGTTCAATCCTAGTAACTGTGGATAATGAGAGATGGATGTTATGTTTCTGTCTTTCGCTTGCACATCTGTCGGGGTGAGTGCTTGGGAATTTTCCGGGCTTTTCCTTTTACAACACTTGAATATTCCTCTCTATCTGTAAAAAAGTCCCCCAAAAAGCAATTCATGCTGTAGATATTGAGATGTCTTAAAACAATCTTGAGCCCATACTTTGTCAACTATGCGGTCTAAAAATATTTGCTTGGATTTAAGACTTGATTAATTAACACAGCAAGGGATAAGTGCTCTACTAGCTTTAAAATTCAATATTTCACCACTTACACTTGTTGATTTTTTTCTGTTAGTTTTTTCGGGAATCACAATAAAGTGTTCCAAAATTAACGCTTACAATAGAACTTTTATTTTTACTATTTTATTTTTATCATACATATTCCATTACATTTTCAGAGACTTAATAAGCTTTCTGTGTTTATTAGGTAGAAAACAATGTTTGTGGCCTCTTATATTTGTAATTTGAAAGAGATTTTTTTGTATTGAGAGTTTATTTTAATTAAAATTAAGCAATGCGTAATAAATATAGAAGTGTTCTAAAAATTACTATTCCTAGCAATGGATATTCATCATTGGATACGGATAAATAAGTATAACCAATTTTTATTCCAAACCACAACTCTCATCGTATCCTTAGAACGTTATACAAAATGCTTTTAATGTAACTGAAAATTCTATCTATATATGTATATGTATATGTGTGTGTGTGTGTGTGTGTGTGTGTATATATATATATATATATAAAGAGAAAGAGAGAGAGAGTGAGAGAATTATATTTATCCCCTATAAATTTTCAGATTGTTAAACTATCTTCCTACTTATTTTAATAATTAATTTATTAAATAATTAATCCCAATTTATTTGTTATTATATATTCATCCAAATAAAATATTCCTTAAAAGTTGTTTTTCACATGATTAATGCACATGCATAAACTGTGAGGAATAAAATAGAAAAATGAACAATTTAAATTTCTATTTAATTAAATTTTTTTTTATTTTTAATTTAAAATACATAGGAGTAAAACAAATGCGTAATCATGGCATGATTAAAGCAAATTTGTAGATTTTAGTTTCGGACCCGCCACCTTTCTGATACAAGAAGCATTTCTTTTCCTTATAAGTTATATTTCATGAATAAATTGAAGGATATTTCAGTAATTGTATGAAATATAATATGAAAAATAGATATGAACGGTAGTTTGCATTGTGAGATGTTTCATAAATTATTATAATGTTTCATAATTATATATATATATTTCAGTTTTAGAGGATTATAAAGTCATTTTATTGTTAGTTTTAATCAATTAATTATATCTGCGTTTTCTGTCGATAAAAATTCTTAGATTAAGAATTAATTTTAAATTAAATTTTTTGTTATCATTATTCACACTACTTGGTCATGAAAGATGTGCGTTTATTGATTAATTTATTGTGACATCCAATTCAAAATTAGAAGTAAACACTACTGAACATGAGAAGAAGATGGTCATACCAATTACATCTTCTGCAAAACAACAAAAATTAATCCTTAAATTAAATTAAAAAAAAAGGAATTCAAAAGAGAAACATTACAAATTATAAGAACTATTTTATATCGGAAATGATGCCTCTCTTTTACTTAACTATAAAATATAACTCCAAAAACTATTAAATCGTTCTTGGATTTGTTATTTTTATATTCTCACCTAACCAAACGCATGTTTAACGTTTTCTAGAAAGCAGACTTATAAACAATTTGGCGACATTACTTCCGCTCCAGGTGATTGTATATCTCGGACATTTGCTGCTGCCAGGTAATAAGAAGTCTGGTAGGTAAATATAGGAAAAAAAGAATTGCGTCTCGAAGTCTTTTGTGGAAGGCAGACTCACCTTGAATACGATTTTACATCTGCTCATCTTCGGACAGGTGATGTAATTTCACTAAATGTGAGTGGGAGTACCGTTCCCATGTTTATCACAAATTTAAACTAATTTTTGAGTTTTTTTTTTTCACTGAATTTTTACTGAATTCATCACCATGTTAACTGAAAATGGTGATGAATTAGTTATTGTCCTGTGTAATGGATTTCTGCTTCTTACACAAATGTTTTCATTATGAATCATTTATGTATAATTTTTCACAACATTTTTTACATCATACTCACATGTATAATGTAACAAGAGCTTGCGAAAAATCTAGAATTCAACATTTTTGTATAAAAAGAATATCGTTATTAATATATTTATTTGCTTAACAAATTGTGTTTGTTCTTTTGTGTGCTGCATACAAATTTATGATTAGAGATCAAGTTAATACAATAGGTCACACAAATCACTGTTAGCCAGAAGAAAACTTATAAACCACTTTTTCCCCTACTTTTAAAAGGAGAAGGAAGAAATTTTTAGGGGATTTATTTTTTAAGCTGTTAATTTATTCGCCACTTCATGTACAAAGCACGATCATAAGGGATGAAATGCGGAAAATTCTCAAGCACACACCCCGTGCATTTAGAAGTCAGGATGGAATATTCGTTTTCCTTAGTAGTGAAATTACATTAGCAACTTACCACTCTGAAAAACAAGCTTCTACCCCTAAGCAACTGAGAATTCCTAACTAATCATAATTTAATGTCATTTCTACGTTTTGATGTTGAATTGGGTAGACGATCATCCAGCTCAAGAATCAGTCTCGTCACTTGAATGCAACTCAAAATAACGAAGCAATTGCTCTATGTGTTCTCAGTTCATTTTTAAATATATGTAGTGAGCAGAGGACTGCCAACTCAGCTGAGAACCTCGTTACGTGCTCATTTCTTAAATTACAAGAGTTCTAATAATTTAATCAGTCCACTGGATGCGATACAGTTAGAAAAGAGTCTCATCGCCTAGTTATACATGCATGGTGAAACCTTGACTTTATTATTTTACCAATCTGTGCTGTTTTTGATTAGAATAACATAATTTCCCAAATAAATATAAAATGTTGGGTGCAAAAAGGCTAGATCAAACTGCTTGCAAAAGTTTTATTCTCAATATTTTTTCTGACGACATCTGCCTCAAAAATAGCTAATGATGTCACTCTTTCCGAGTTGATCTTCAGTACTGAATGAGTTCTATTCTATCTTGACCATCGCATTTTCCAGATCTTTCACATGCATCCATTAATCTATTCCATCATTTACTGAAAATGTCTGCCCGCAGATAGCTAAGAGAATGACACATCACTACTCACCAACCTCTATAATGGATACAACCTGAAGTCGAATTTATATACAACGGGTTAATCATCCTAGATTACACTAGAAATGGCAATCCATTGTGCTAAATTTTGCTCTGTGAAATCTGCACTCCCAAGTGCATACAAATTTAATCATGTTTTTTTACAGTGTTTGGTTTGTAGGTTCGATTCCAACCATCACATTGGATGAAAAAGTTTATAGTTAAACGGTAGGACAATTTGGAATTGCCTCGGAACTTGAATTTACGTCGACGAATAAAATATTTTCTATCTATAGTTATTATTTGCAGCTTCGCGCGCGACTTGATTTCACGAAAATACTTCCCAGCTTTGCTAGCAAAATTTATTCATGAATAAACATTTTTATTACATTTACAATAAATTTGTTCACACCAAAAATGTTTGCTTTCTATCACACTATACGAATAGTAAGAAACGTTAAAAAATTTAATAATGCTCCTAATATTCTGAAATTTTGCAACCTAAAGTAATTTATGTATTTTTTAACAATACAAAGTCTTATTATTATTTTTTTATATTTTTTATTTATTATTTTTTTTTGTATTGAAATTTATAAATTTAGTTTCACTACTTGGCCAATTTCACTAGCATGCTGAGAACTGATTAAATATTTGCAATTACTTGTTAAATAAAATAGGTTTTTCACAAAACATATTATGAATTTCTCAAAAAATATTTAAACAAACAAAAATTAAAGTTCAAAATAAAGAAAATAAAATAAAATTCCATAAAATGTATGAATGATAAATATATAATTCTTCAAAAGAATATGCATTTTTAGACAATAACTGAAATTTTTGGGAGTTAATTGTAGCAAATATTTAATAAATTAAGACACATCAATAATTAATTTTGATTATTGTAAGTAACGCATAGATTATTCACTCATATTTTTCTTTTAATTTGAATTCGTTAAAATTCGATTTAAAAAATATAAAAATTTGATATTCTTATTTTTCTAATCTGTAGAATCAAGCAGCACTATTCAGTTCATAAAACGGAATGAAAAAATTTTCTAATAAAAATTTTTCCTAAATAAATTGGAAACGAGTTTAACTAATAATATTAACACTAGATGGCAGCACTAAATTTTAAATTTTATAAAAAATTTATATATTTTGTGTTTTTTTAAAAATTTTACAGACTCACTATTACATTTATAAGTAAATATAATAGTGGGAATTATTAAAATTATATTAAGCTTCTTTCGTATTTTATTTTTATTGATGATTCATTAATTTTTGCTTTGCTGTTTTTTTCTTTCTTATAAATATTTTAAATTTATGAAATATGAAAACTTACTAAATTTAAATTAGTAGAAATGACCCTTTTTGAGCTAATTTTTGGAAAATTTAGAGGAATGGATTAAAAAAATAGTTTTCAGTAATTTCTTTATAATTCAAATTTAAGTAATATCGAAAATAAAATAAACAAAAAAATTAATAAATAAAGTCTTATAAAAGTATGATTGTGTGAATTTTAATGATATGTTAAATTTATTAGCATCATTGAAGTTTAAGATTACACACAGACACACACACAGACACACACACACACAGACACAGACACACACACAGACACACACACACACAGACAACACACACAGACACACACACACAGACACACACACAGACACACCGACACACACACACACACAGACACACACACACACAACACACAGACACACACACACACAACACACACAGACACACACAACACACACACACACACACACATACACATACACACACACACACACACACACACACACACACACACACACACACACACACACACACACACACACACACACACACACATTTATACAAATTTTCCAAATCTTTCTACCATTAAGGTACGAAATTATAAACTATAATTATAAAAAGAAAAAATCTATAAACTGATGCACGTACACAATTTGTAATCACTTTATGTGAAACGATATTTAACTATTAAAGACACTGTTTGTAACTGACCTTATTTTTAAAAAATTCAATGTATTATTCAACTGTTAAAATTGCTCTGTTTTGAAAAAAACTACTAGTATTAAACTAATGTGAAGAAATTCTCAATACTAAAGAACTATAGAAAGTAAACTCTATCTTATCAAATTTTAAAGATCATGTTGAAACAAATTAGGCCAAGAAACAAATGATTAAACTTGTTAAACTGTGATAAAAAGATTTAAAAGAATCAAACAACTCCCAATAATTACTAAATAAGTTTTGTAATTACTTTTTTATTTGCCGTGCAAAATCGTAATACTCAAGTACGTTCTGCTTGAAAAGCAGTAATTGACATGAGTAATAATTATCTTAAGCATATTTTATAGTTAAATAATTTTTTCTTATTTTCTTATTATGAATTATTATACTATATTATTTGTTCTTATTAACGGAAGAGTAATGCATTTTGTCATTTACTTTGGAAGAAGATTACAGAAAAAAAAAAAAAAAAAAAAAAAAAGAAAAGAATATTGTTTTGTGTTTGAAAACTTGAATTAATAGATAAGATTCATTGCACCAAAAATAAATTTTAAATTATCCATTTAAGAGAAATTTTTAAAAAAGAGATTAATAAGGAATTTAATGACGATTACTAACGAACCTACGAAATTGACAATTATTACAATGAAACTTTGACGATGATTATTAACATTAAAATAATTACCAAAGAGATTCAATGGCTTGATATCAATGTAATTAAAGTATATCTAGTTGTGTGTAATATTTTGAAAATAAAGTTTTCGTGATTAGTTTTTTATACCTTACTTTGAAACCGCATGGTAGAGTTCCTAACAATTAAAAACTATTGTAGTACAATGTAACATCTACTCCACATTGCCTTTCGGGTACTCTTTTCATAGTGAGTGATTTGTACTCAATATCACAAGGGAGAAAACCTCGAAAATTCTCGGGAACCGATCCGAATAGACTAGTATGCTGAATACATCCATCTATATTTTGTTGTTCAAAATAATGGTTAGGATTATAAAACTGGGACCCTTTACTCCAAACGCAGCACGTTTCCTGTATTGCGGGTTCGTGAGCCCACTTTATAGAGAAATAGATCTAATTCGATCTTTCTTACCCCAATCAGAGTTCATCAGATTGAGAGGGTTTATGATCGTTAAATATTCGTATGGTATTACCTAGTTCCGCTAGTTGGGGGAGGTGGGTTCAACTTGATTTAGGAGGGTTATTTTGTTGTTGGGACTTAATTCGTTGATTATTTAATAGTTTCTGAATATGTGTTCATTGTGTATGTTTATAAGTATGCGAACCAAAAAAAGCAAATAGTAAGAATTAAAAAATCTTCGAATTACATAAAAATAAATAAATAATAAAAGATTGTTTGGTTTGCTTAAAAATGTTTCTCCATTCAGTGATTAAAAAAATGATTTTTCGGATTTTAGAAAATTTATGTAAATTTGAATTGCTCTGTAGATATAAGATTAATTTAAATAGATACAATGTACAATCTATCTATTTAAATATATATAATATATAATATAAATAGATACAATGTATTTTAAAGATTCACAACTCGTATTGAATTAAGTTCCTGAAGTTTTATGTTTTATATTATGGAAGTTTTCCTTACTTCAAAATAATAAATCATATTTTACTTTCGTTGCAATATGCTCACTTTTATATCATTAGCTAGTATATTTTTCAATTTCTTAAATATTATATTTATGAAATGTACTTTAAATATATAGTAATACAAGCTAAAAGCAGGAATGTAACTCCTTTATTAGGTTCAAAGTATTAAATTTATTCGCAAAAATATTTTAAACATTTTACTCTTAGTTAATTTTAGAATGGAATTTTTGTAAAGTTTGTTATATAACATAGGGTGCCGAATAAATTCACTAACATTAACTATCTTTATTATTTTATTTTTTATTAGCGTGAAAAACACTAGGAAATCAATAGTTTTGATATTACTTATGTTTTCCATATGTTCTCAAAACGAGAGGTTTTGCGTTCAATCCACAGGCCACTGTTGAACAATATTAAGTTTGTTTTTCTGTCTTCTTTGGTTATATCTCGAAGTGAAGCCACGGTGGTCTGACAGGCTAGAGCGTCGCTCTCCTTATCAGAATATAGTGAGTCCAAATCCCGACAGTACCGAAGAACCGTGGTATTCATTAAAGGCTGCTGGGGCATATTACATAAATCGTGGTGGCAATGTCCTCCAAGTGAAATGATAACTCTGGGCGTGGCAGGCCAAGTAGTGGGGAGTCTTCTGCATGGTCTCTGCTTCAAAATTACGAGCACTCAACACGACTGTTTATATCTTGTTGGTAGAGTGTAACTAAGGGAAACAGAATCTTTAACAAACATGGAAGCATGTTGGTACAACAATAACAACAACTACTTCTAAGACCAGGAATCAAATATTACAAAATTTAATTCTATATAACCAACTAAAAATAAAATTCTATAATTATCAGTCATTTTCTGGTGTTTATAGAATTATATTTTCTGCAAACTTGTTTTAAATACCATCACTGAAGAGTTTACCTTTGTTTAGCAATAATATACTGTGTTTTCTAAATTAAAGGGTCTCAAGTTTGAATCCTAACATTATTTACCAGCAAAATATAGCTGATATGTGTTGCTTTTTAACATACAGCTTTGTAAGGTGATTGCTTGAGAATTATTTAGTATTCTTTCTTAAAATACGAGAATACGACCAGTTATTTATGAATAGTTCTCCAGATAGAAAGACGTGGCAAATGTACGAATGCATTGCAGCTACTTAAACTGCAAGAACATAAGTAAATTTAATAAAGATATCATATAAAATAATTTATACCAAAATGTGTTTCGTTATTCTTTTATTAATATATTTCCTATAAACCCCCACATTCCTGAAAATGGAGTAACTACAGATTTAAATTATTGAATTATGTCTAAGTGTGACATTGTCAAAAGTGTGACATTGTCAAAATGTCCACAAAAGTGTGACATTTTGACAATGTCACACTTTTGCCTATGTGCTGTATTGTTAAGGGAAATAAGATAGGTTTATAGTTAACGATTATAACAAAATCATTACTTGTACATTGTGTGACAGCAAATGTATCTTATCTGATATGATGAACAAATACTATCGATATAAGTTATACAATTTGTTACGCTGATAAATGAGTTACATACTTCAAGATATATTAAAAACTACAGTTGGGGTAATCCGTTAACGAACAATTCGGATTGCGAACAAATCGGAAACGAACTCTTTCACGAAAGATTTTTAAGTTCGGACAACGAACTAAAACGAATTCTAACGAAGACTTCTCGGCTCTCGGAGCATGATGAGGAGCAAACCAATTTTATTTCTTTTGAATTATCTTGCTTGCCCATTAAGCTTCAAAGTTTCATACAGGAATTTTTTTTTTTCAAATAGAAATTTATGGCCAAAATAAATCATTAGTTTCTGTTTTGATTTCTTTAAAAACCGTAACTGATTTCATATTCAGCCTTCCCTTCCCTCGTTCCTTCGTTGAAGCAGTGGGAGGATGTCAGAGCATTGGTCTTAGAATGGGACCCAATCCAAGCTGATGTCAGAAAGGTTAGGGTTCTTATCAACAACAATGCTATTAACCCCTTGACTGACTTTGACGAGTCTGACTCGTCATTGATTTCCTGGGCCATCACAGACTTTGACGAGTCAGACTCGTCAAGCGCTTCTTTCGGCGGACGCCGTGCAAGTTACAATTAGATTACATAGTTGCTTCACTCGTTCGACGATTCTCATTTAAAAAAGCACACTGAAAGTAAGAGTTCAGTTTAGCAGAAGTCTCGCACGGTGAATGTTATACTAGCCAATATTTGAGTTTAGTAAAGATTATAAATAATCCCCGTAACATGTATAAGCCGGATGCATTATATGAAAGTGGGGATGATGGTGTAGTTCAATTAAGCGAAATTAAATAGTTTTTTTTTTGTCGCATCAAATTCCATTTAATTCGTCAGTCAAGGGGTTAATCACTTCCGAAAAGTCTTAAAAAAGAGAGAAAAGCAGTCGATATCGGACTTGTTTTTAAACGCCCCATAAACAAAAAATGAAAAGGAGTGATTAATATGTGAGAATATACGTATGTATTATTTTTTTAATAATCTTACTTAGAAATTATACATCCTATTTTTTAATTTAATTTTTATTGTCTCCAGAACGAATTAATCTATTTCACAAAGAAATCTATCGTAAATCGATGATCGATTAAAGAACAATTCGGATATACTCTTGTAACAGATTGTGTTTGTTAACAGATCATACTCTGTATTGGTGAGAATTAAATATAAAGCGATTGAACTTGATTTCAGAATGTAGAAGAGAAGTACTTTATGTATTTTGCAAGACTTTTTTAAGCGAGTTAAAACATTTTAAGTCTTGTCTTCATTTATTATTTCACTTAACAAAGTATTGTATGCAGTGCTCGTAACATGTGATGTTGAGCTTTTTCTTGCAAAAAAAAAAAAAATCAATCATTTCTTGTATAAACTATTATCATGTTGAAATGAGATCTTTCGGGTTCATGGATCTGGTTTGATGTTGCTGTCAACCAAGAGGGATTAGCCACAACAAAAACATAAGTTCTATGACTAGTAGTTTATTTATTTTTTGATAGCTGTTTAAATGAGTAACTTTGACCATAAAGCTATTGTTTACTTTCCCCCATAATCTCATAAGTGTGGGTAGATGTTATATATGTAAATATATATTACTTATGTATTAGCATAGTTTTTTAAAGCCAAACGCGAATTTCTAAAAATTGTTCTTATAATTAGAAAACTTCTGTTTCTAATTATAAATAAATTTTTTGCATTAAAAAATAATTATATAACTGCAGGATAGGTTCTAATTTTACTAAAATTTTGGAGCAAAATTGGCTCCAATAGCACTAATATGTTAGCACCAAAAAGATTTGGTGAGAAAACATTTAATTATAATATAGCTTCGATACGATAGCCTTATCCTTTAATTTAAAACTCTTGAATAAACTTCAAAAATTTGTGCAAGTTTGCCAATTTAAATTTAAAAATGATATGTGATGACTCTTTATATTAGAAACATAACTCTCAATAATAAAAACTGAACACTGATAGTCATTTCTTTTTCGATGCCGTTTTTTTTCTAAGGGTGGAAAAAACTCAATATTGAAAATTCTACTCTAATTCGTCAAAAGAATAAAGATTAATTATTTCTTAAACCAATTAAATTATTCTTCTATCTTATAATATTAAACGGGAATAACCTTAAAGGATTGAAATTTTCCTTCTAAAAACTGGATATAAAATTTGAGAGTAAGAATTCTTGTTGGAAAATCAACTTTTGGGAAACATTTTAATATACAATTTGGCGTGAAAAAAAGGGAAGAACATATCGTATTATTTGGCTATTTAACTTGGCTGCTTTTTCTGTGGCTGAGAAACAATTTTTTTTTTCTTCTCATCATCCTCGTTTTCCATGAATATCACTCAACACAAAAGGTATTGGCGGTTTCCCATGAAATAGGTGATCTGGTCCATGGTCCGGCAGAATGATTTCATAGATCAGACACCAAACTCTGGCGCTTTTTTTTCTCTCTTTTTTAATGTTTTTTGTTTCCTTTTATTGTCTCGCATCATCCCAAAAAGACAATGGTGCTCTGAAGTTGACGTAAATCGACTCGCCGCGGGATTCCACTTAAAATCGTTTTTCACGCCCACAAATGTTGATATCTTTTATTTTTGTCTTGACTGTTGTTTCCGACGGAAAGAGGGGAATGCTTTTTCAACTACTCCTACAATCCAGGGCTGCTGAGAGAATCAGAAATCGTAAAGCCTAAAATGAACAGAAATTTGGAATTTAAGAAAATACTTATACATTGACTACAATGTTCGTAAGGGAACATAATTATTAAATGAACTTATATTTGATAACAGTATAGATAACCCATTATAAATGCAAGTGTGGGATTGAAAAATTTCAAAAATGTTAACCGATATACTAATGAAAAGTATTGCATATTTTGTTTCAGCCTTTTTTACTAGTAATATAAAAATTCCTACAAAATTCTGCATTTAAATCTTAGCTAAATTAATAATTACATTTAAATTAAATTAAATTCATTGTTCCTATAAATTCCAGTATTGAATGTTGTTAGTAAAAGATAAGGATTTAAGAGTTATCTGGTTGTTAATCATTAATAATAACAAAATAATAATAATAATAATAATAATAATATTGTGGGAATGAATAGAGAAACATAAGTCACAGGAATGAATGGAACAACATAGGTTATGGGAATGAATGGAGAAGCATGGGTTATGAGAATGAATGGAGATAAATGGGATATGGGAATGAATGGAGAAACATGGGTATGGGAATGAATGGAGAAACATGGGTATGGGAATGAAGGGAGCAATATAGTTTATGGGAATGAATGGAGGAAATGGGTTACGGGAATAAATGAAAAAACATGGGTTATGGGAATGTATGGAGAAACATGGGTTATGAAAATAATTGGGGAAACATGGGTTATGGGAATGAATGAAGAAGCATAGGCTGTGATAACATGAGGATATTAGTCTGAGGAATTCATTGATTATCACATACTCTACTAGAAGGGTCTAATGGTTTCTTTTATCAAATTATTTCTTATCAAATCAAAACATCATTCCTTTTACTAATATTTTAAGTAAGAGACAATTACATACATCCACTGCATAAATTTTTTAAGTTTATCAACAGATAAAATTATCTTCTTTGGAATAGCATATAATATAAACCGTGGATAAAACCCTAAATAAACGAAACTTGCATCCATCGTGAAAAGGAATCCACATAGGCAGCTCTTCATAATCAAATAGTATGAATCTTAACATGTAAAGATTATACTCTAGAACCCTAATAAAAAATATTGTCCAAAAAGAATATATTAGGTAGAAATGCCTTTGTGATAAGATTTAATTTACACAAATTTTAATGGATATGCATCCTCTATAAATAACCAAACGTCCAATTGTTGAATAAGCAACGAAAATATTCTATTGCCAGCATAATGAACAAAATAGTTGTAACAAGTGAATGGGATGGTATCAATTACTTGATGGGTTACGATTTCAGAGACCCAAGTTCAAGTACTTTTATGCCAGGTTCAGATGATGAGGTTGGTACTAGAATTACCTTTTTCATTTTCACATTACACCTGTTGAATTTTATGAATATTTAGATTATATAAACACATTTCGGTCTTGAGATTTCCAATTGATCCATAAAAAAACTAATCTAGACTAATTCTTTAAATATCGGTCTTTCATGACTTTACACCATGGGTACTAGTTTAAGGGTATAAACAATTATAATAAGACAATGACATCGGAACCCGATTTATTGATCAGTTAGAGAAAGTCAATAACAATAAGGGGAATTATGTGAAAAACTTTTTATATTTATCAGTTTTCATCCCTTCTAATGTAAAATATTCGTCAGTAAAATGATGCTTTACTTTTTTTTCTTGTTATTTAAAATTTTACCCTATACATTTAGAATTACAATACAAATTACCCCATTTAAATAATATTTTTAAATTAGGAATTTAAAATAATTAGGAATTAAAAATAATATTTTTAAATTAGGAATTTAAAAATATTATTTAAATGGGGGGGGGAAGATGTTAATAAAAATAAAAGTTTACTCATTTAATTACGCAGCATTTGGTATCTAATAATGCTTTGATGAACTTTGAAGCCAATTGTTATGAACTCACATTTAAGTTGTTTTTCATTCATATTTTCTGAGCTATAGAAGTGGTAAATTCAATAACATTTTGATGACGGAGTTTCTGTGACGCTGCTCTACGTGTATCCTAACAAAACAAAATTTTGAATATTCTTCAGTATATTGCTATACAGGAAAACTTTACATAAATTGTAGGCTCCATTTATGTATCATAAGACTAAGAAACGACATGCAACCTCGTACAATGTACAAATGCAGCTTCTTTGTCAAGAGATCATTACTTTTGTGACAGGTCTGTTCGGAAATAAAGGATCTGGTTCGATTCTGCCAACTGTTAAGCAATCGGGGAATGGATATTGTGCTTCTGGTTTTTGTAGACATACATGTCAGATTTTCCCACCCTATTTACAGTTGCATGCGGTTCATTAGTCTCTCAAGAACCCACTCGGGCAACTATAGCTGAGCAGATTGTTAAAAGACCAACACTCTAGCTTTCAGTTCTTTAAATGGTTGACTGGTCGGTTGGGTTTTGAGGACCAAGATCCAAAGAACATGCTGCGTCAATTTCCTCAACTTTAAGTTTGACTCCGAACGAGGGCTTAGATATGAGTGATACTAAAAATGGAAATCTTTTTCAGAATATAATTGGAAAATTTTCTGATACAATTCATGAGAATTCAATACCGACAACGATTAACGAATCTTATTGTGAGAAATTAATTCAGTTCTACCGAAAAAAAGAAAGTTAATCATTATCCATTTTAATTAGACTGATGACAATGCATGTTTTAATAAGAATGTAAAGTACATGCATATCACGTTTTCTGATTATTTTGGTGGTATTTTGGTTATCAGTAAGTTTTGGCTATTTTTCAAATTGAATGATGGATTTTTCTTCCCGCAGATTTTCTCTACATGATGCATTTCTCACAGAAACACGCCATCAATATTTTGAAGTCATTCATACCTATGCAACAAGACTAAAACTACAGTATCGACTTCTCAGGGAGTCATATAATTTAGGGTTCAAAGATTTTTACCACACTTTTATTATCTCAAGCGCATGGTTAACTAATCTTAAAAAAAAATAGCTGTTATTGTTATTATCTTTTACAAGATGTGATTGTATTTGCATGCATATTTTGCAAGTTGTAATTGTCGTTGCTTGTATATTTTGCAAGTTGAAATTGTTATTGCATGTATATTATCAAATTAGCATTAATCAAAAGTTGATGACACCAGACCTGAAATGAAGTTTAATTTCTTTTCTGTAGAATAACATTTACAGAAATTTTCTGGAAAACACAAAAGAGATTTTCTGTAAATATACTTATAGTACATTTCCCTACTGATCTTAAATTAACATCGTGGAAGTTAAATACTGAAAGAAGATAGTTAGGATGTTTTATATGTTTTATACATTTATTAGTATAAATGAATTTTATTGCAAGAATTAAAGCATTACATTTTGTTATAGGAATCAAAATCAAGCATTTCGAATAATGCACTCGACATTTGTTTTAAAAGATTCGTTCCTAGTGTTGTGCAATATTAGAATATCTCAAATGTGACATGGGACTGAAACTTACCAAGGATATTTGGTGTTTGAAATGGATTACGGCAACTTAAGGGCCATTTTCAATTTTTAATATATTCACTTCAAAAAAAAAAATTGGAAAAAAAAGTTGCGACGTACCCCGATTTAACTCGTCTAACCGTACCGAACAATCGGTGACGAAGGATTGGCGCTGCAGCAGGTGTTAGTAACCTACATAGACACCGCGGGAAGTCCGCATACACACAAACCAGCAACAACTGTGAGAGTAATCTTTCGAGGTCAAGCAATCCCTAGAGACTGGAGCGCGTGACACGAATAGCAATTTCAACAGCTGGACACGCTCCCCTTTCAATGCCAATCCGCCGCTGGGGTCCACCTCGGAGACTGACCCCTCCCCACCTTAAAAAAAAGTTCTTACTTTTTTTCTTTACTTCCTTTGATTACTGAAAGAAATCAGACTTGTAAAAGTCCTCAAAGGGTTGGGTTTGTTCGAGGGCAGAATAATATAACGGTTACAGCGAATGCTTTTTGTTTTGAAAACGAGGATTTGCAGTGATTTGGACCTGTTGAATTTTTTTTTTTTTTTTTTTTTGGTCTCTTTTGAACACAGGTTTGGGGTATCTCTCGAAAGGTGCGACAAAAAAGATTAGAGAAGGGATTTTCATTTTGCACCAAGAATTCTTATTATACGCGTATTAATCTCCTAAATGCACTCAAAGACAGTGTAAGCACTAAAATGTTTATTTTAGAGACTATGAATTCTAAGCTATATTGTAAGTGTGCCATGCGTTGTTTATTTAGATTAAAGCTGAGAACTACTAAAGAATAAGTTGCGAATAAATGTGAAATGCAATTGGGTTAAGCATAATTATCTCCTTAATGTAAACAGGTAAGTCTTTCACACATATTAAGCATAAAGTTGACTATCGTTCATGTGAACCTCGTTCAATACGAACATTCTTCTTTATTGAGAATGAATTCTCATTCCATATTAAGATAAATATCTAAAATTTAAATTCAGAAACATACCTAAGGCATGATGTATATCGGAAGATGTGTGGAAAAAGTGTATAAGAGGTTCAAAAGAAGTATATATATATATTTTTCTACACAATGAAAACAAGGAAACAATTTCTAATTCCATATGAATTTGTCTGTAGGCTGCTTTTAAAAAAGATTTGGTAGTAAGCAAAAATGTACATGAAAAAATTGGATTTTTTTTTAAAAAACTATTAAAAAAGAATATTTTTAAAACTTTTTAAAAAAATTTACTATTAATTAAAATTTATTTTTTTAAAATTTTTTTCATGTTACTTTTTTGATATTTTGCTTCATTTTATTGCTTTTATCGAAAAATACCTTAATTTACTTATTAAATATTACATTTAACTATAAGAATTTTAAACAAGGTCATTTTATTCTTAATGAGCATTCCAATTTATGTGAGAAAAAATTAAAAACTCTTTTTTGATATATCTACACTAACAAAAATATTTTAAAATAGGAAGCCTCTATTTTAAATTAAAGAATAAACGAAACATTTAGCGTAAATAAAAAATAATAAATAAAAATTTATCACGTGATCAAGTATTTTCATTACTTTGGTTATCAAGGACAGTAAGAATATGTGCAAAACTAATCTACGTTGCTCATATGTTAAAATTGTAAAACAACAAAAAGTAAAATTTAAAACATTTCTTTTTACGGTGCTTAAAAGTTTAATTTTGAGCTCATAATTTCGCTTTTATCTAATGAATTGTCAATATTTTCATGTATGTCAATATAATGCCTAGAGGACAGATATAGATCGCTGTATTTAAAGTGAATGATCCTGAGTTCGAACTCAGCCACTAATGGCTAAATGTTGGATTTAGGTTACGCACATCTTGACAGTGACATTTGAAAAACTTCTTTGTGGTTTCTTGGGTTTCTTCCGGCCTCGAAAGAAACAAGATGTGCAACAAGAAAAAATTTAATGTTTGCCTAAGCAAGGCAATAATCTTAAGATTCAAAAGAGATTGCTTACAAATAATGCAATTATTAATTTAAAATTTAATTAATTAACTAAATTTTTAAAAATTTAAATCTTCCTTGCCAGTTTAAACTGACAATGGAAGTGGATGCTTTGTCATGTCTTTTTCATTTTGCTTTTCCTGCTGTCCTATTGTTCATGTATTAATGGCTTGAATTAATGGAAAGCGGCTTCTCAAACCGATGCTTTGCTCCTTAAATAAGAAATTCTTTTTTTAACAAAATGATTTTCGACAACATCTTCATACGATGATGAACTCCGCCTTATTTGCTGCCGCTCGAAGAATATAATTTGAAGGCAGGCAACAAATTCGTCGATTACTCCGGTTTACAACGCCATCTCAATACGATGTGACGTATATGAAACGTTATCTGATGTCATTGATATTTTAAAGCAATGAGAATCATAATAGAGAGGCGTACTCTGGATCTCAACTGGAAAGAAAGAAACAACGACTTTTATGGTTAAAAAAGCTAGACCCAGAAAACTATCTTGGATGAATATCTAAAATTCTGCAATTTTCAACTGTCTATAAGTTTTAATATAAATTAATTGAGAAATTTTATTAAAACAACTGTCCATTACTACGGCTTTACAATACGGCTTGTTTGCAAATATTTCTCCCAGCATTAATCATATTTCAGAGGAAGAGTGTTTATTATTGACTTTTTTCGTAGTTTTCTCTCTTTTGATATGCAAATAATATCGACTATTTATGAAATGTCTCTATGTTGATGTTTAAAACATTTCATAATAGACTTGAATTGTTAAACGTTTCCTCGATGTCATCTTCTAGTGAACAACCAGAGATGGTAATGTATTTGTAATTCTATATTTGCCGGGGTTTGTGCTTGGGTATTTCCGGGATTCCTCTACAGTTAAGGTGAAGGGTACACTATGAAAAATAGTCCCAAAAGATAAAATTTCAAACAAAAGTTAAAAAAAAAAGTTATGGAATAGATCTTCTTTCTTTCTTTTCCTTAAAAAAAAAAGCTGTAAAATCTATTACTTGATGTTTTGTGTATAAATGTCATTCATATTGTGCATCAAGTTAAAGCATTCGTTCTCTGTGCAGCTTTCATTCTTAACACAATATTATGTTTTGTAATTAGTTCTTACTTATAAGATTCAGAAAAGCCAAACTCGGTACGCCATTGGTTATGCGAATTTAGGTTAGTAGGCGCGTCTTTCGTTTAACCAAAGCGCCACGAAGGTGAAAGTAAAAATTTGCTTTAAATGTCTCCGATAGATGGCACCACCAGAAGATCTATTCCCTCAGTTTTGACATTTATCTGAATGCTGAGAAAATTTTCTCCAGACCATAACACCCATGATAATTGCTCAACGACCAACTACAGTAACTTTCAATTCCATAGATTTAACGAGCACGTATATCGCACGTACTTGGTGGGTGTTTGATGGATAGGGAATTAAACAGCACACGGAAAGCTGAACTAACTACTAAGCTACCCTAACTACTAAGCTACCAGGCCCATTAGTTACCCTATTGGTATATTTCACTGCCTTAAGGAGAGACGATCCTAGGACAGACTTATTAAAAATAAATCTTATGGTAAGAAATATAAATAACGTAAAACACAAATCAAAAATAATAAATAATTTTCAGATTTTATTTTCCAAATTACTCTAAAATTTGAAAAAAAAAATACTAATTATACTTCATACGTCATTTCTGCCATGCATTTTTTTTATTGATTATATATAACTGATTTGTTTATCGAAAAAAGTTATTTTTGGCTCAAGAGAGTGATTAATGGGATATAACAGTTTAAATGTGTGTGTGTGGATCTCGAACCACTAAAAACGTCCGAAGTCCAAGGTGGGATTCGAACCCACGGGTAGTTGAACAGAAGGCAACAGATCTAACCATTCTGCAAGCGCAGTTCAAAAAAAATCATTTGTCTTTATATATATATATATATATATATATATATATATATATATATATATATATATATATATATATATATATATATATATATATATATATATATATATATATATATATTCTAACGGTGGCACTTGGGTGACCAACCCTATACCACAGCAAAGCTAGAAACTGCTACTCATTTGTGGTTACCCAACGGGCACCTGTGAACCAATCACGGAATGGTGTTGCCCGCGCCATACCACCACAAACCCGTGTATACTGTGGGCCATATTCATACACCATCACATAAGAAAGAACAGAGAAACTCGGAGGGAACAGAGAAAGAAAGTTACTTCCATGCTCGAACCGTGATTTGAACCAGGGACTCATAACTCTGGAGTGCTAACCACTCAGCCATCGGTCGGCGCACACACACACACACACACACACACACACACACACACACACACACACACACACACACACACACACACACACACACACACACACACACACACACACACATTAACAGGAAAATAATATGTTACTCTTTATTACATCATTATAAAAAAATTCTTTAGAAAAATTATAAATAATCGTAAAAAAGTAAACTTAAAAAATTTTTAAAAGTAAATTTTTAAATTTTCATTATTATTATTATCAAATTTAATGACTGATTAACGAGAAAAATCACTGCTGTCAAGTTTGAATAGAGAACTGAAAGATACGTAAAACATGTTTTATCACAATATATCGAAAGACAAATTAATATCTCTGGGACAAAAGACAGTTGAAAGGCGATCAGTTGAAGAAAGAAATCAACAGATGTTCAACGTCACTCAATATCCGCAGACGATCCAGAACCACTAATAATAAAAGACTATAAAGAAGGAATCGTTTTCATTTCTGGCAGTTTTCTCTCGTTCGTTCCTCAACCCTTTTATCATGATCTGCACCCGAAGCGATCGTGATTAGAATAAGATCAGGTGCGTGCATCTGGCTGCTTCGAGTGATTCGAAATATTTTCGGTGCTCTAACCGCGAAAGGGTCGCGATCTTACGCGTCGTCTGCAGAGCCCATCACCTGGGTCTTCCCGAATAGTAACGATTTCACTCACACCTGGGGATGTCCTTCGCGATTTTCGCAGGTGACTGGGCTGCCAGAGATGGAACCGCTTAACGTACACCTGTCTGATACTGTTAATTTGCCTCTTACAATAATATTTTTTCTCTCAGTCGTAACACTTTCCGCTGTCACGAGGAAAAGAAAACGTTCAATTAATGGGTCTTCTATTTCCTCTTGATAATAATTGTCGCTGGTAATATATCGCAAAGATTTAATCCAAGACAATGTGAGGGAAGAATTCAATTCTGGAATATCGTCAAGTGCAGATGATGCTTCAAGGATGGCGTCACTTAATATGACCTTGAATGTAACAATTACTTTTAAGCTATAGCTCCATTATGCGATATACAAAGGCAAATATTCTCAAGTTTATTCAAAATTATATTTGGGTTCCCTTAGGATTTAAGTAAATCAATATGCAAACTTGGTTCAAAAATGGTTCACGTGATGAATTGTATAGTCATAAAATATTCTGAAGAAGTTCTAAATAGAAGCATACGATGATATATTATATCATGCTGTAATTAAAAAAAATTTGATTTTAATAAATATAAAGGTAAACTATCCTTAGAATTTGTTACCTAAAAGCATTTTTTCTTAAGTATAATTATGATACATTTTGTCCTGGTTATAAATTTTCCTTTAAGTAGCTTGTTTTTCGATGGAATATGCAAATACATTTTATGATGTAATAATTTTTGAAAGTAATATTGATGTAAATGTGAAAAGACACACAAAGGCACAATTACCTTAAAAACGTTTGTTGAAATTTTAGTTTATAACTGAGAACAATATTTTGAATGGAAATATAAATTAAAAATATGTAATTATTTTTTAATTCACTTCCATTATCTTCAGTACATTATTGCTGTTGTTGTTATTAATAACACGTGAGCATGCCAAGCTCGTTATGCCTTGGTTATGCGAATTTAAGTCAATTGGGAGCATCTTTCGTTTAATCAGAGCACCATAGAGGTAAAAGTAGGACTTTTGCTTTTCAAATCATCCGATAGATGGCAGCACCAGAGAATATACTCCCTCAATTTTGGAATTGATCTAAAGGGGGAGTAAATTTCTCCAGACCATTGCACCCATGGTAACTGCTCAACGACCTACCACAGGACTTTCAATTCTACAGATTTAACGAGCACGTATATCGTATGTATTCGGTGGGTCTTTGGTGGCATTAGGAATCAAACACCACCCTTTTGGATGGCAGGCCGATATCCTAACCACTAGGCTACCACAGTCCCACGTATATTATTATATTTTTTTTATAGATTAACCTATTATTATATTATTGATACCTCTGGAGGTCTTCTGCTCTTTGGAGGCTCTAAATTAAGAAGACTGAATCACTTTAGGGGTCGGAATGCCACACCTACTGGGGACCCCACTGTATAAAGAAGTCACCACTTCCTAGGTTTGAAAAAGTAAAATATGTTACTTGCCGCTTGTGCCGAAAAATATTTTCTTGGCCAAGATTTCTCTAATTTTTAGTATGCATCATTATATAATTACTCTTAATTTATTCCAATTATACATTATTTAAATTTCCTTTAATAAAGATTACGCCATCGAAAAAAATCCCCAAAATCAAAAAATCCATGCCGATCCCCATATTGTCATATCATATTGTATCAGATACCATATGTATGGTAGGATTATATACCAAATTGTCACTTGTCTCTATATTATCATCATGTTGTCCCCAGTTTTTGCTGGCACTGCAGAAGGAAATATTCATTGATGTTTTGAAACATGCTAGGGAGCACTCAAAATTAAAAACAGTTTCACTTCAGAATATACATTTATTTAGAGAATAATATTTATTGATAATACACTACTGGCCATTAAAATTGCTACACCAAGAAGAAATGCAGATAACAAAATGATATTTATTGGACAAATATATCTTACTAGAAATAACAAGTGATTAAATTTTCAAAAAGTTTGGCTGGATAGATCCTAAGAAATCAATACCCAGAACAAACACCTCTGGCAGTAATAACAGCAGTTATACGCCTGGGCATTGAGTCAAACAGAGATTGGATTGCATGTACCGGTACAGATGCCCATGCAGCTTCAACACGATGCCACAGTTCATCAACCGTAGTGACTGGCGTTTGGTGACGAGTCAGTCGCTCGGCAACCATTGACCAGACGTTTTCTATTGGTAAAAGATCTGGAGAGCGTGCTGGCCAGGGCAAAAGCCGAACATGTTCCGTATCAAGGAAGGTCCGTACAATACCGACAACATGCGGTCGGGCATTGTCCTGCTGAAACGTAGGTTTTCGCAGGGTTCGAATAAAGAGTAGAGCCACGGGTCATAACACACCAGAAATGTAACGTGCACTGTTCAAAGCACCGTCAATGCGAACAAGAGGTGACCGAGACGTGTATCCAATGGCACCCCATACCATCACGCCAGGTGATGGGCCAGTATGACGATGACGAACGCACGCTGCCAGTCTGCGTTCACCATGATTCGTGCGCCCAGGTTCGTCGTTGATCACACAATTGAAGGCGCTCTTGTCTATGATGCAGCGTCAAGGGAAGCCGCAGCCATGGTCTCCGAGCTGAGAGTCCATGCTGCTGCAAACGTCATCGAACTGTTCGTGCAGACACTTGTTGTCTTCCAAACGACCCCGTTTCTTGACTCACGGCTCGTGACGTGGTTGCACGATCCATTACAGCCATGCGGATAATATGCCTGTCTTCTCGGCTGCTAGTGATAGGTGGCCGTTGAGATCCCGCATAGCGTTCCATATTACCGTCCTGAACCCATCGATTCCATATTCTGCTAACAGTCACTGGATCTCGACCGACGCGAGCAGCAATACTGCGATAAGATAAACCGCAATCCCGGTACGCTACAATTCGACCTTTATCAATGTCAGAAACGTGCTGGTACGCATTTCTCATTCTTACACGAGGCATCACAACAACTTTTCACCAGGAAACAACGTTCAAATGCAATTTGTGTATGAGGAACCGGCTGAACAATTTCCTCAGTTGAACACAATGTAGGTGTCGATACTGGCGCCTGCATTGTCTGAATGCGCTGAAAAGCTAATCATTTGCATATCACAACACCTTCTTCCTTTCGTATAAATTTCACGTCTGTAGCATGTCGCCTTCTTGGTGTAGCAATTTCAATGGCCAGTAGTGTATACACATTTTTGAATATTAGAATAGTCCCTTAAATTAAAAAATCTGTAAGTTGCAATCGGTGGTATATTGTTCTGTAATAAATTATAAAATAAATAAATAAAAATATAAAACGGATTTTTAATTCAGAGTTGCAGTGAGACGTTTTCGATGCACAACTTGCTGAATTGCAGTGCGAAGTTTTCGATGCACACCTTGCTAAATTGCAGTGCGAAGTTTTCGATTCACAGTTTGCTGAATTACTGTAATAAATTTTCAATGCACACCTTTCTGAAATGCAGTAAAAATTTTTCAATGCACACCTTGCTGAATTACTGTGCAGATGAACATGATTATTAGCTAATTGATCATTTTATATTGCTGTATACAAAAGTGTTTTCGTTAATTTTGTAAAACTCTCTTGTCAAAATGAAAAATTCTTGCAAAAAAGGAACTATTGAGACATGTTGCCAGAGAACATAGTTACAGATTAAAAGAATATTAACTGTTAACATCATTTTGGCCACGCTAACAAAATTGAAATCAAAAAAATATTGATTTATAAATACATTTAAATTTATATCGACATCATACATAAAAAAATTGGCAAGCTAATAGTTAAGCACTTTAGTGTTATGCTTAACAATTTTTAAGTTGAATTCCCACAGTGGTCATTGATGTTTGAAGTGGTTCAGATTGTGTTATAATTAGTCTTTATATACAAAAAAGTCAACTTTGAGTTAAGGACCAATAAACTGAGATCATACAAAAAGTTAAAAAATGCTTAATGTTTGTGCATCGAAACTTATAGATTTTCTTGTTTAATACTGGAGACAGTACTTAGTATAGTGTCTATTTAGTTTGTACATTCAAAGTTAAGAAAATTGATATTGAGAGCTGTATATTTTCTGTAGTTCAACTCTTATCCGTAAAAAATATTTTCGATTAATATTTGAAAAAACTTATGGCTCGTATTTTAAAGTCAATATTGATTGTTTTAAAGGACCTTTTGATTAAATTCATATCATTTTATGTGGAAAAAACAGTTTTATATCTTTTAACTCCGTAACTTTAATATAACACCCTCCTTTGAATTCAAAATTTCATGCATTTATTTCAGCGTTAAAAATCAAAAAGTGTGAATACAAAATTCAATTCAGAAGTAAAAGAAAGTCAATTATGAAATAGTCTTTTTTTATTTATAATAATTCTTGGTACTTTAAATTTTAAGGAAATAGCATTTTTTTTTTACGGAGAAGCAAAAATAATATAACGTAGATACGATGACTTTATATACATTGGCATAAAAATTTAATTTTTAAATTTAATATAGGCTAAATTGAATTTTTTGTGCAAAAATTGATTAAAAAGTGATAAGCAATGGTTAGCAAGCTAATGCTAAGCAAAGCTGAAGCTAATTGATGCAAAAATGGCTTAGTGATAATTTTGTCAGTTAAACGAACCATTACGGTCACAAATCACCAAAGGCGAAAATCAACAAAATACAGCAAAATTTAATTTCGTCTCATTGAAGAAAAGATACTATTACATGATACTTACTCATACGATCACCGATGCGATTACTAAACAGTTTCCACCAAAAATAAACATTGGCGTTTAATTAAATTTTACCGATAAGTGATAATTGTTTAATTTATAAAATATTGCCGCTCAACTTGTCTAGTGGTCAGCGTGTGGATAGGGAGATGCTGGGTTCAAATCATTTCGGACATGGATGTACTTTTTCTCTCTATCTATCCTGTCTTTGTCCTTTCTTTGTATGAATGGGTTTTGAATGGTTACCTACCCTATAAACGGGTACCTATGACATGTGTGTACTGAAGAAGTCGGACTCCACACTAAAATATGGTTCAATTGGAAAAGTGGAGCAGCACACTTGGTGTGATGCTCTCTTTTCCAATTGAACCATATTTTAGTGACCATTTTAGTAATAATGCCAACCTAGCTGGCACACAACAACAACAAATAAAATGATTGTATTATTTTTCAATAGTGTTTGAAAAAGTAAATATTTTTAATATTAATACGTGATGTAAATGGAATATTTATGACTATAATTTACGAATTTTCTTTCTTTCTCATTACAGCAATTATCAAAAGGGGGTATAATGAAAAAGTACCCAATTCTTTTATATTTTTAGAAACACACACAATTTAACTTAATTTTTATTTTTCTTACTTGTAACAAGAGACACTGCGTATGGAAGATACCGGTGTGATTTCCCAGCCTGAATTGCATTGAAAAATTTTCAGATCCCCAATGTCTGGTTTTCAGTACATTTTCCCTATTTTTAGCTAATCTTGTACGTTTAGAAACGGCTCTCCAAGAAGAAAGGCAACTATTTTATTCTTTAGTGGTTAGTCACCTGAACTGAAAGCAATTTAAGACATAGTAAGCTTTGTATAGAAATGACAAGCACTCGCACAGTGTGATGAAGTCACGTTTTCATTGTTTTGGCATTAAACTCACTTTTATTAATAAAACCAGTATGTTACCATCTAATAACTTACAAAAATTTAGTTTTGTTTTCCACTTTCAGAGTTGTATTTTTCATATAATTGTTTTTACAATTAAATATATTTGGCACATTAGTACAGCAATTTTTTTACCAAATAAACAGCAGAAATATCAACATTTTTTTGTTATTTTTTTTGCAATTCACCATTTCATGCTTAACTTTTTGACCCAAGGTAAGGAAAGATAATTATGCGGCTTAGTTGTCAAAATCATTGAGTGTATATTCTCAATAGCTTGACCTATTAAGTGCTTTAATTTCTTTTGCTTACCTTGAAAGTTCATGTTGTAAATGACAGTTTAAAATTAACTGTTTTATACAACGCAAGCCTTTATTATCTTGCCCAAGGAATAGCTTTAAAAAATTTGAAATTCAATAAATTTCAGTCCGTTTAAAGTCAATTTTGACAAGCTATTAAATCGAAGAACTTCTGGGCAACCCAGGACCAAAAAACAAGACGATTCCCGCTGGATGAAATGTTGCCATCCCCAGTGTTTCAATTTGTTTCTCGGTGGGGTGTTTCTGACGATGGATGCATGAAATGACTCGAATCAGTGTTCTTAAATGCAGTTTGAATCGTTTTTTTTTTTTTTTTTTGGTTCAAAAATGTATCAGTTAAAACACCCTGCTGATATTGACAAAACTTTGAAATGAAATGGGTTATTCTAAGGTAATCAATGTTCTTTTATGTATATTCAAATTCTCCACTTGCACTTTAACAACCAAAAGAAGTTGAAGGTGAAAAATATTATGCATTGATCTCTAAGCATTTAACGTAATTAAAATTCATTCCTTGAAAATATATGAACAATCTTTGATTATGATGTTTAGAGCTCAAATAGTGAGCCAGTAACACACAAGAGTATGTTAATTTTTATTAACATTTTGAAAAGTTTGCAAAGTAACGAATTTTATATACTTCCACTTAAAACTATTTTACAATATTATTTTTATTAAATTGAAAAGAATATAATTTCATTAAAAATAATTTTTTAAATCGAAATAAAAGGCGGAATATTTCGATTTAAAAATATTCCGCCTTTTATTTCGCCCCCCTCCCACGACTACCACTTGCTTCGATGAATAAACAGTCGCAAGGAATCAGATCTGCGAGGGACTACGGAAAAAATAGTGCCTACCGAAGCTTAATCCTGACCGTGGTATCACCTCTACCATCAGCAGAATGCGGAATTGTCACATGAGGGGTATGAAAATCATGCCTGACGGATCTAGAACCTACGCAGAATGCAGGCACTGCACAGGAGTTCCGCTGGATCCGAGACATCTCTTCAACTTCATCTCTGTTGCCTCGAACCTCTTCAACATCGACCCCAACTGCTGACATGACACTCTTTACATGGCAAAAACTGAAGATGTGGTCAGGGCAGTGCTCCATGCCTTTGATCCCATATGACTTGTCTTTTATACCTTTTATTTTCTTTTTGCACTTGTCACACGACAACAACAACAACAATAAACTATTAAATCGTTTATTTCCACTCAACTCTCATAAAACACAAAAGTAATATGGTATTTATATGTTTTATTACTTTACTTTATGTATAAGGTAAACCAGAAAGTTCTAGGCATTTTTGCGTTTCCATTGAAGGAAGTGATAATAAGTATGTAAATTAGTACACAACGAGGTTGACACACCAATCAGTTGAGAGTAGGAATATTAGTCTTTATAGAAGCAGGTCGTAACTCTTACAGTAACGAAGAGAAATGGAAGGGTCGAAGGGGCTCGTTCGGTGTTGTTTGCTCTACGACTTCAAACTGGGATTATCAGCTGCTGCAGCAAGTCTCAAATATATCAAGAGTTCAGGGACAATGTAAGGGACGTAATCAAAGCATTGGTTTGACAAATTCAGGTCAGGAGATTAGTCCATCAGTGGTGAAGCTGGTGTTTGGTGAACTAGTCGTTATATGGTTCACTATGTGCTGCAACCAACGGACCAAATGGTCACTGCGAATCTGTACTTGTAGAAATTGGAAAGTCTGCAACAGGCTTTGCAACAGAAGTTTTATCGACCCACTGAAGGGATGAAAGGATTTGTCAATCTTCATCAGTTCGCTGGGCTGCTCTCCAGTCTGAAAATCAAACCCCAGACCTGTTATTTAGAACCACTACGCTAAAGGGCTCCTTCATACTTCTAGGCTACCGGGTTTTATTTAAAAAATAATTATTCAAATTATAAATATTTAAACAAGAAAGTTTAAATGTTATTAATATCTGTTGTCGTTTGTATTTGAAATTAATCAATGTGCATATTGTTTCAAATTTTAGCTGGTATAATTCTTTTAACTCAGCAAATGAAATTTTTTTTTGATAAATGTTTAGTTAAAATATGTTAAGAATTGACTAAAATTATTACACTAGAAGGAAATGATATTGATATAGTACTGTCAATTCTACAAATAAACATATTATTTTACATTTATATGTATTCATGAATAAAATTATTTTCAAAGTATTCATAATATTTAAAACATTATAATTTTACTTATTTTAAATTATGTGTTCATTATTTTTTACATAATTTTATATAGCTTCTCTATTTTGGATTGAAGGCGTTAAGAAGCTATTTTTATTTGGTGTTCTTTTTTTTTTAAAGCTTTACACAAATTAATTCGATAAAGGGAAATATCTTTCCCTTTATCTCTCATCTGACGAGAAGAAACAATAATATAGCTTCTGGTCTCATCTACTTTACGATTTCTTATTTATTTTATTTTATTTTCATTTTCCTTTGTAACCTTACATATTTTTAACAAATCGCGTTGTACTTTATTAAAGTAGTGTTTTCATTTAATTTTATCTATTTAGGTTTTATTGCAGCATGGAATTATAATTGCATATTACTTAATAAACAACTTTGCCTTATTATGCAACTCAACAACACCTGTTTATCAAGGAGTCAATGATAATGCATTTTATTTTTAACAAAACCACAACTGATAGCTTCGATCATCTTCTTAAAAATAGAGTAGCCACTACTGAATTAATAACTTTCTGAGCTCGCTCAAAGTTGTTGAAGAGGCCGCCGACAGGTGACGCATATATTAAACGGAAAATAAAATGTAACCTTGATTGCGTGACTACAGACGATTTGAAATTAATTCGGCCGATAATGTGATGAAGACTGCACCTGTTGAATATGATACTTTGCTCTTTTTTTTTTCAATCATACCAAGAATCTACTTCCCTAACGTTTCCCCTTCAGTTTGTTTTTGTAGGATCTGTTCTGTTGCCATTTCTTGTCCTTAAATAATCGTTTTCTTTGTTTCAACATACTTTCCTGACCGGAGGGCATGAAATTTTGGCCATTTTAATTAGACTATTTGTAAGTTTTTCGAATACAGTGAAATCGCCATGTTGTTCTACATTTGGCTTAAATCGAATTGCGCAATCCAGGAAGAGTTTTATTAAATCGGTTTGAGCATTTAATCTCTGTGTAATCTGTCACATGTCTCTGGTAATCTAAATGATTTATATCTCAATCTTTCTTAAAATATATATTACCCTTTTTCATCAAGTGACCGAAGTGTGGAAGACCTATTAGGAGTATCACCATCTGCTGCAGATGGTGGAATGTCGTTAAACCTTCTTGTCGCTTCTTATCGTGTCAATTTTATAAAATCTTAACCTGGATTTCTTGTGTCATTTATGGGACTGATTGTAGATCGGTAAAACATCTTTTTCTCCTGTTTTATCCCTAGTTCAACTAAAAAATATATAGTGGAAACTATTCTAGTGATAGTTTTTCCCAACATAAAAGGAATGTAATAAAGTTATATTATTTTCGAATATACATTTGAATCTCATCCTATAATAAAATAGAGTTTTACTATCGGAAATGTAATTTTATAGCACAGAATAGAACACTTATTGTTATACAGACTTAATTAAAGTTGTAAATTAAAATTTTTTTTAGACAACTATAACAAAAGGGCTATGAATATAATCTAAACACTTTCTTTGTTGAATTATTTAAGTGATAAGGAAATATTTCCTATAAAATTTACTTTCCCAAATAATCATAAAATTAAGTAAAAAATTTCATTGCAAATCGGTTTTTGAAATCAATGCTAAAATAAAAATTTATTCAATTTTTTTGCAAAAAAACGATATGAAATGCTTATAAGATACCTTGCGTCAATGATATGTTTTCTTGTGTAATATTTCTTTAAATTTTCCTTCCTTGTCAGTATTCCAATGAATTTAAAATATCTTTCTTTAAAACCAATTTATAAAAGGCATTTTTGTTTGTTTGTTGAAGAAAATAATTTGTTCATATCCTTTCTTGACCTATTTCTTCAACACATCTTGATAACATCTTCGCATCTTTATATATCATATTGGTGGAAATCACATTAATTTATTTAATCAAATATTCACTTATTTGGACGTAGAAAATGAGGGTTAAAGTACTTCTTTATATTTATTCTTAACTTTTTGAAGGATATTAAATAAAATTTATTTAAATGAAAAATAAAGGCTTATAAATAAATCAAGGATCTATTTATAAAAAGAAATTGTCTAATGTAATATTATTAATTGTAAATAAAGTGAAATTTTTCATGGATTTCTTCATAGCTGTATATCATATTATGTGCAAAAATATTCAAAAGTATTTTTGCGAAGGAAATATGTATTACACAATACCAACAATATATGTGTTATAGATATGCGAATTATTTTCTTTTTTTTTCCTGCATATTTATCTAGTTATAGTTAGAATTAGACAAATGTCTCGATTTCGCTTGATTTTAACAGAAAGTAAACCGCAGTAATGTTGACAATTTAAAGAATTTAACTTTAAAAAACGAGTGAAACGATTTTTTTTATGAAATAATGTAAAGGAAATAAATATGTTGATACGCAAATTAATTTTCTATAAATGGTATCATTACGAAACAAATAAAAATTAAAATAATTAATATATTTTCTTTATTAAATTTAAGAATTGAAGATTTTGCTATTCGTTTGAACTCAAAGGAAAGGAAAAGTACTCAAATATTTGAATTTTCGTTAAGGCACTGGAAACTTGAAGGTGACATTGATTTTAAAACCTTATTTATCGCCAATATATAAATTCTAATAGAAACCAAGCTTCATTCCGTAATGATAATCTTTATCATCCTCAAACAATGATGAGAAAACTTAACAAGTGTATTCGCTACTACCTCGACTTTCACATCCAAATTCGCCAGATATTTCAAGGACGCCAAAGTTCTTTTCCTCTGGGAAGAGAAAAAGCAGCCGACAGGGTTAAAAAGTTGCAGCTCTGGAGCACTCTCAAGTCACTGCAAACATAATTAAATCTCAGTCCCCCGCCGCAAGAGTTGGCGGGAAACCTTATCCGCCAAGACGTTCTCTCTGCTTGAGAAAGGGTGTTCCACCAGGTACCTTCCCAAGAGAAGATGTTTCGAAGCAGGAAGAAGTCCCAACTCGTTGTTGCCGATGAGAAATGGTCCTAACGGGACAGCGATGGCCCGCGGGCAAAAGGTATAAAAGGTTGTTTCGTTAAAACATCAAGAGTTGTGTTTGTTATTTTTTTTTTAATCTTTTAATATTCCTTTTTTACAATTTGGCGTTACGGGTGGGTGATGAAATAAGCAAGTCGCCAATATTTGTTTGAGAGAATGATAAGAAGGAAAGGGATAGTATGTAGAAGTAATTTTTTCTCATGGGGCTTCATGTTTGTATTTGGTGAATATTAAATCATTGTTTCACGATGGGAGGTTGATGGTTCGCACAAGATTCGTATCTTCAAGAGGGTGTTTTCTAAAAGGTTCCGGTGTACTTTCACTTAATGTATTTGCAACTGCAATAAGCTTTTCTCTTTTTTCTTTAATAAATCAAGAGATTCATTCAGCAAATTTGGGTCTTGGATGAATTACTATACTTGAAATTATACGTTTGAAAACTCTCTTTGAAAATGATTCATTAAAGTATAAATTTGCTGAGAAATAATGTGCATTGAAAATTATTCAATAGAGTATAAATTTGCTGAGAAATAATGTGCATTGAAAATTATTCAATAGAGTATAAATTAGTTGAGAAATAATGTGCATTGAAAATGATTCAATAGAGTATGAATTTGGTGAGAAATAATGTGCATTGAAAATGATTCAATAGAGTATAAATTTGTTGAGAAATAATGTGCATTGAAAATGATTCAATAGAGTATGAATTTGCTGAGAAATAATATGCATGTCTTCATACATCAATTTTGCAGTCAATTAAAAAAGTATGTCTTCAGAAATTTTTTTATATCCTTTTGATAAGATATAAAGAGATTTATTTTTTCATTTCGAATGATGACAGCTTTATTTCAGTTATAAAAGTAAATACTTATTAAACCAAACTTGAGTGTGAAATAAATTTTTTTTCCAATTTAATCCGATGAAAAACAGTTTCTAATTTTAAGAAGAAAAATGTTAAATTAAATTTTAGTTTACTTTTTTTGTTTACACTTGTTAAACAGTGCAGTTAGAAATTAATATGACCAAAAGCTCGTAAATTTGATTTGAAAGATGAAATGAAGTTAACAGCATAAAATAACTAAAAGCCATTTCTTCCTCGCCTCAAGTTAAATTCGTTTGATTTAAGAAACAGAAACAGATTTGTTTTCTTATTGATTAATAAATATGAGAGGAGATAAATTATTCAGCTTAATTGATTGAAATCAGTAATAAAAACGAATATATACACACATGATATAATAAAAATGAAGAAAATATCTTCTTATCAGCAAAGCCTGAAATCTTAAAAAATATTGATAAATAGCTACTATATTTTTAAATATAGTTTTAAGAGTTGAGATTGACATAAAAATTTAATATTGACTCTTTTTAATATCAAAGGGTTTGATGTATAAAAAATCTATTTTGTTTGATCTTTTTTATCCCACTCAAAGATTATTATGCTGAAATGACCTATTCATATAAATATTGGGCCTACTCACGAAGGACATAGCTCTAGTGTGTCAAGCAAAAAGAGGTCAACTCTGGTAGCCACTTTGTTTCTTGAATGTGATTATAGAATAACATGTCAGCTGTTGACAGATGAACTTAATCCGCCGACCAATTATTATTGTTTAAAGTTTTACATCGTTTTGTTTTATAAACAATTGGTCCAAAATACAAGTTTATTTTTTAGCAAGAAATATTTGTATTCAATTTTCTTAAGGAAAATAACATATTCGGAAAGAAGCAGTGACACCAAGATAGCAGTAAATTAGAAGCAGATTTTAATTGCATTATTAAAAAATTTAGAGGATGGAAATTTGTTTAGTATTTTTAATATGCTTATATATTTAGCATTTATCAACGAGGAGGGACCCTATACTCTACCTATTAGTTATCAGGTTGCTGTCATCCATCACTCAAGTTTATTTAAAAAAAATATTTGCAAAATAGGATGATTATACATCCACCCTTTAAGTACATGCCAGAAAGTTAAAAATACAGTATTTTTTGTGCAACACGATATGTATCAAAAAAGAATCTAAAACTATAATGCATTAATACATAAATGAAAATTTTAAGATATATGTTTTAATTAAATATGTAATACTTGGTTATAGAAGAAAATTTTAATTAAATATGTAATACTTGGTTATAATACTTACATATATAGACGATTTTAAATAAGTTGAACATTATTTACAACTAAGGTGCCTGTAGTTAATGGCATGTACCACTGGTGTAGAAACAGGAGTAAGAAGATGAGAAAATAATGTTCTATAGGATTGTAATACATAATATTGAAATTTCTCATTGTTTATAAGTGAATGAGTTTTTTAAATGAAGTCCGAATCTGATGAGCTTCATGTTTCTAAATCTTCAACCTATTAATGTTATACTGCAAGATCTTAAGGGTTTTTAAATCAAAGGTGGATCGTAGATGACTTTTCGAACGATATCCTCGGCCTAAACTTTAGAGCGAGTCCCTGATTGGGAGACCAAACAAGCCTTTCTATTTTACGCAAGCTTAAAATTGTCTCCCTTCGGGATCTATTTTCAATGGATCCCGTCTAACGTGGTTATTGGAGGCAATGAAATAGAAGACATTTTAGTCAAGGAGGTCTCAGGTCATCCTGCTCCTTCTTCTTCCGCACTTACCTACCTTGAACTCTTTTCCCTGAGAAAAGCCCACATTAAAACTGATTGGCAGGTACCATTGACTCACCACTTCTACAAGGGTAGAAAGGCGGGACTTTCTCTGGCTCTTTCCTGTGATAGGAAATCCAGCACTTGCCTTGCACGTCTCGCCTCTGGCCTCCTGAAATGCCTCACTTTTGTAGTGGGTAACAAGACCTTCCCCTTCTGTCCTAAATGCCATGGACACCAAGCTTCTTCTGAGCATATCCTGAATTGTATGAATATACTATGGTATGAATATACGATTTCCTGAATTGTATGAATATACGATTTCCTCTCAGTCAACGGATTCATAGATTTGGTTTGACTCCGTTAGACCTTGGAGATAAGCAACAACAACAACAACAAATCTCCAGCAGAGTGTCTCTTCGCTGACAAACATCCAATCCGTAAACAGTAAGCAGTTTCCCAAAGACACAGGTTTACTTTCGGGCAACCAAAGCACCATCCATTATCTAAAAAATTGCGGACTGGTAATAGAACAGAAAGAGATTGGAATTATTGAAAAGCTCGGGACCCTCTTCTCATCTTCTAGTCTACATTTTCAAAGGATACCATCCCATGTCGCTTTAATATACAATGAAATGGAATATGGATTGGCATAAGAGGACCACGCCACTTGCTGTGGGGGCTCCATTAACATACTTTGATAAGTACTCATTAATCAAGGTATCAATCAACATTTTGGAGGCATCCACCACAACACCCATGGTATATAAGTAAGAGTCCTGTCACATGGATTGGCTTCGTCGGCGACAAAAGAGACCAAACTGTTTTGGTTTGACTGTGCACTGGACATTTAAAAACCTTTTGTTTTTTCAATGGCGTCAAAACCTTCAGAATTTTCACCAAATGCCACATTGAAGAGGCCAGTCCCAAACTTTTTTTAGACTGCGCTGGTCTACTTTGTGAGAATCTTTTAAAGGAGCCCGCTTTGGCTGTATTGAAATTAAAAGCGGACATGACCTCATGGATCTGATTTCAGATCAGAGGAATAAGTAAGAAGAAGAAAATATCTGTAATTCTTTTTTTCTGAAAAGAGCTTGAAAAGCGAAATTTTAGAAAAGCTATGTAGGCAATATTAACAGGTTTTTTTTTAAATGTTGATGAGAGATTCGTGAGGCAGTAGTTCAGCAGATAGTGGTCAAATGTACCTTTGATACCATACTTCTGCTACAACAATTGGTACAACTTTCGTTTCGAGATACCTAAAAAAGGGCAGGAATGATAGTTTACTATTTATTTTAATACCAAGTTGCGTCAAAACTTTCATATACTTAATCTTGATTCCGTCTAAATATACTTACATTAAGTAAATATTAATAACTAAATATTAATAAAAAATGAAAATGTAAGTAAATCCTTCATGATCAGGGTAATCGGTAAATTTGACGATCGTTTTCACTTGGAATGATTTCTCTTTTGATATGTTTTTTGAGTGGGTGTAAGACAAACTTAAATATTAAAGTCAATCATTTTGTTGTCATTGCTTTTTTATTAGTTTTTGTTATTTATCAAAATTTATTCTTCAAAAGCAATGATTCAATTTGAAACTCTGATATTAGAAAGAATTATTCAAAACATATCACTTCTCATCTGACATGCAAAGTTTTGTGATGCTCATCCCAAGATAATTTTAATATTTTTTATGGAGTAAAAAAAAATTAGGATTAAGTTTATAATTTCTACTGACTAATTAATAATTTAATATTTTTAAAATGAAGCTATTTTTTCCTCATTTGATGCTGACGCGCTTTTTCTCGAAACTGATCGCAAATGATTGAATGTAGAATTCCTATTTAAAATTCTGTATGATGTTTTCAAATTTTATTTTTAAGTGAAAGTTATTTTTGTATTTTTCAATACAAATCAAGAAACCCCATTGGCATACATTACATTATTTTTCTTGTGTCATGTTAAGTTTGTATTCCGTCTTTTTGAATTCTATGGCTATTTACGCTTAGCGCTGTGAATGTTCATATAGCCAACTTGTCACCAACTTACTCCAATTAAAAAATATTAACCAAAATGTCCCATAAATAATTAAATTTAGCTCTAATCTTATTTTTATTTTCTTAATGATTATCTCTTAATTCAGTGCTTTTAATATGCATGTTCACTTATTTAGTAGTTATTAAAATTATATTTAAATATTTAGTATTCCTTATAATATTCGATTGAAAATCTAATACTTCTAATCTAATTAGTTCCCGGATTTAGTCACGTCATCGAATAAACACTGAATTATTAATTAGAAACCCATGATCAATATTTTAGTGCACCATCTTTTGTGTGCGTAAATGGATAACATTACTAATTACTTTGGGTTTTGAATCTAAATGATTCCGGAGTTTATTCATGTTCAGAGGTTATCATGAATTGGAAGGAATCTTTTAAGATCATGTAAATAAGTTGGAAGAGGAAAGTACAATCGAATGTTTCTCTTTTCCTTAGATCCCATCCATGTTTATGGGTTAAGATACATGCTTTGCAATAGCCATGAAAAATATTAGAATGATTAGAAAATGTATATTTTTTCTGAGTTTTTGATTTATATAAAAAGCATTTTCAGTGATATCTTACTCTTTTCCCATTTCTTTGCTTTTACGAAGTCAAAACAAACTTCACTATAGTTTGCTAATATTGAAAATTTCAAAAAATTTAAATACACAGGAATATAATGTATATTAAAATATGAGTGTGTTGCTAGTATACATCAGAATACATATGAAAATATAAATTTAATCTAATCTGATCAAATTAGTTCTTATAAAGTATCCATTTTAAGAGATGATGACATTAAAAAGTAATTTTTTTCCCAATTTTTTTAATGTATATTTGTCGATATTGTAAGCGATAGGATAATCAAAAATATGATTAAATAAAGTAAAGTTGAACTAAATAATGCAGAATTTCAACTTAAAAATATTTTCAAATCTATATCATCAAAGTTAAAAATTTGTCATTATTAGTTGTTAGATTTTGGTCCATAAAATATTAATAAGGCACAATTTCACAGTTAAAAATTATCACTGTAATAATTACTGGTGTATGTAAGTGTCATATGTATTCTTCGTTGAATGATCCAAATCATTTTTAAAAAAATATCCATAGAAATAAAATTTAAAGCTGAAAAATTTATTTCACCTCATTGCAAAACCTAATCTCAATTTAAAAATTGTTAAGTAGTTGTATCAAAAGCTCTGTTGTGTATTAAGGCTCACGGTTGTAACAAGAATATTGTCTACATATATTTAAAAAAAATTGACGGCCACACACAGAAACATGGGAAATCAAATGAGATTTTTCAAAGCTTAAACATGCCTGTCCATGTCCAGTCATACATATGTATCTGGAGTTAAATTTTCCGAATAAAAGTTGTGATCATTGTAGAAGCATTGAATAGACAGATTATTCAGATTAAATGTTCTATAGCAAAGTCACCTGGTGATGAATTCATCAAATCATTTTTGAAATGCAATTAGGCGAAAGTGACAGCAGTTGTTAAATGCTGCATCAAGTGATTGTGTCATCAATTGATAGTTCTTTTGTACCAGCATTTGTCACCTTAAGACAAGTATTCAAATGATGGGTAAAAAATTAAAACGCAGTTCTGAGAATGACATAAGATCATTCGAATAAATTGGACGTTGACATCAGATTCGACATTAGCATGGGAAAAAAGGAAGAAAACGAAACAAAAAAAAATTATTCTAGTATAACTATGTAATCTTTTTCTGTTTGGTTGATACCAAGACAAAGGCAAAGCATGACAGAAGAGCTATTTAATATTAAGAACTCATTAATAGTTTCTGTGTTTCGATGCAATCTTCTGGAAATTCAAGTAATTGGAAGGCCGGCCATCAGGCACGACGTTGACGTTCGAAACATGTTCCATTAAATTTTCGATTGTCTTCCTCCGACGCGAATACATCATGATTGATTCCCAATTTATCTCTGACTGAAAGATATCAATCGGGTGCAGTCTGAGAAATGACGCAACCGAGACAGACGTCAATCGACTTGGCAGGAATTTTATTTTTAGACTCCATCATTTCTTTTTTGATTAAATTCTAAAAGCTCAGTCATGCTTCCTCTCGTTCCACCAAACAGAGCAATGGCCCAAAAACATGAATCATGGAAAAATACCAGCACAATGCAATACTTTTCCACAATGACATATGTGTTTCTTTAAAATTTGCTTAAAACTGCGTTTTTGCTCATTTGTTTCAAGCATTTTAAGCAATCAAACATCACTAAGAATAAAATATAAGTTGATTTTTTGTTAAATATAATGATTCAGCAGCTTTATATTTATTTATCTTAGTAGTTTATATATATTTACATATATTTCGAATTAGATATTGTCATTGTACTTTCCAAAAAGAATCGGGAATTGTATCCGAAATCTTCATTCTAAATATCTAGGATTTAAACGATTCAAATTGGTATAACATTTATCACAATGTGTTTAAAACAGCCATTTTTAATAGAAATTTAGTTTTTTTTATAATTTTCTGAAGCGTAAAAATTCTTTAAAAATTTTTTTCTAAATTAGAGAATAGAATAGGCCAAGTTCTTAATCGTGGTAAAGTGAAACACTCAAATTACATTTAATCTTTCTGCAGCTTTTTATTATTCATCAAATATTTCTTTTAACCATATTCTAGCTTTATTATTTGACTTTGTGTTTGGAAATATTAGAATATTCTTTAGTTATTTGTAATTAAATAATTTTTTTTAGTTTCTTTGGTAAGTGTAATTAAATTAAATTAACTGT